>CM032391.1:4535865-4958365 GCA_019049475.1 Eueides isabella | reverse complement strand
TATCGGTTTATTAATCTCATAGGTTAGTGATGTTTTTACTGTAGGTACTAGTGATGTAACGAATTTGAATATCTGTTATTGAAATTCATGAATGCGAGTGTTCCAATTTGACGCCTGAATGAATACAGCATGAAGCCAAAAAAGGACTATTATATTTATTTTTCATCTTCTTGATGTTATATTTTTATTTTCATACAACATTTTCAACATTCGCATAAATTTTGCGAATGCGAAAAAGTGAATCATGAATGCGATTATTCTTTACATCACTTGTAGGTATAGTACTTTACGTATAGTTAACTATTTATTATATTCTTAAGCCTTTAAATTTTATGTTTGAACACATTCAACAAACACACGAACGTTTGTTTGATAGTTATGAATTGGTAAGAATTGTACAGCTTATCAAATTCAAAGTGAAATGAAGATTTGTCGCAAAAAATATTTAAACACTTTAAAGTTTTATTTATTATGAATATTTATATTTAGGAAGTATTTTACAGAAGTACAGAAGATACCAAAAAGCTGTGGTACCCGGTAACAAAGTTAACGGTGCCATGGGTCCATTGATAAAACGAAACGTCCGTACAGCTGCACGTTTGGGCATGTACAATGCGATGCTGATGACGTTTTTATACGGCAACAATATGTGAAGGAGGATGTGATGTGAGGAGAAGAAGGATGGAAGAAAAAGGATCGTCACGTAGGATATGCAGACTTAGTTAAACCTTACCAAATTTTTCATGAAGAGATACATCGAATGGTAGGAAGTCTTGGTAAATACAAAAAAGACTGACTGGCAAGAAGAGACGGTGGTATTCATTTTCTCACAGATGTTTACTTTCCTTACCTAAAATATAATTAAGAGTATTATTTCCCACTTAAAAAGCTTGCAGTAGCGGCGCACCTCAGGCGTACGCATGTACGCATATAGTTTTGATTAAAATTCCGAATGCTTACTAAGCTAACAGCATACGGAGGTTTGTCCACATGGCATTTGTTTTATATATACATATATATATACATATATATATATATATATATATATATATATATATATATATATATATATATATATATATATATATATATATACAGTACTTAAATTATATATGGTTAGCGGATCTGGTCAGAGTTTGTGCAGTGACTCTGGTCATTGACATGCGGGTGAAAAGTGGAGCTGAAGGAGTAAGTAATATTTAAGCATCTGTGATCTACCAAAAATGTACGTGAAAAGAAAAAGACTCACCATTAATACTAATCTTACTAATTTTAAAACGTATAAAAATTTAAACGCGGCGGGATTTGAACCAGCGCCTTTTAGAAATCATCTAAGAGCTACTAAGCCAAACGTTTCCATCAAACTACGTTAAAATTCTTTCCTAAGTGTGGAATTACACTTTAAGCATATTAAAAATAAAAAGCATTATTTCTACTCAAAAGGAAATAAAACTTATATTATTCTTTTCTTTTCCCCTTTATATTATAGGGAAAGTGGCAAGTGTTTTTTTTAATCAGGAATATTATTTCAAGATAGAATTGTAAAAGTTTGATATTACTTTTTGCATGGGCTATAAAATACCAAATTAATAAAAAAGGCATCCACAATCTTAACAATATATTTTAAAAAGAAAAATAGACTACCGTACCGTAGATAATAAAAAATACAAAACGGTTTACAACTTAGGAACAATAAATAACCTCTTATTCGGCTTCGCAGGTAGTCCTGTCATAGTAAAATTAAATTTATAGCGAAATTGTTAATAAATCATTCTTGGAAACGATGTTTAGATATTTTCATTATAGTTTAATTATTTTCGTCGCGTCTATTAATTTCACAAGTTAATATGTTGTATATGAAGCCCGAAATTGAAAAAAAGAATATTTAAATATTTTTATTATTTTTAAAAAATATTTTTACTAAAACGAATTTTTTAATCAATATAAATAGAAAAACATAAATAAAAAGTATGTAATATTTCAGGTTTTGTACGTACATAAAGGATATCTTTACGTTCTCACCGCATGGAAGGGAATAATAAAATCGAATTGCCACGTTAATGCCAATTTACCTGCTTAGCAACATGCTGCTCTACGGTGGGGCGGTCTTATTAACTTGAAAGCTTTGGTGGATTCACGCCATTTTATAACGCTACCTTTATTGTTCTCATAAAATTATTTTATAAGCATAGATAACGGGTTTATATACTTTAATACATTATTTATGAGCTTGTCTCATGGCAGTTGTAGGAAATAAATACTAAATAATATAATTTAATTTTAGTCTTTAAGAGTAAGTTGTATATATTTCTAGTCTGCTGCAATTGAATCAGTTATGCTGGCTTTAGTTATATTTAACACAGAATAGAAAAGAACACTGCGCCATACTATAACAATCATTAAAGAATAATTTTCTTTATCTGCAATTCTACAACCTTTTTCTTTCATATCGGGGCTGAATTTATTTTTTATGTATTTGACGATTAATTATTTAAATGTACTTAATTTGATTGGTTACTTATGCCCGTCTACGACCCACATGTTCCAAATATTCAATTTTCAAACTGACACTAATGTACTGATTGACTGTAAATCTTACGAAGGGAAAGGTAAAGGCTTACGGGATCCAGCCTTACATTATTATTTAAATAATACATAAGCTGTGCTGTATACAAAAGTTGTAATTAAATATATAAAATGGCTTTTGTAACTGCAATTTTTGCTCATATCCGTGTTGTAAATTTTATTTCTTTACAAAATAAATAACTAAGAAACTAATTATCTTGTTAATAATTAGCTCTTTTACAACTTTCTTCTTAGCTTCTACAACGTTTCTAATACTTCTTTTAATTTGAAAAAAAAATGAAAAAAATGTTAAACAAACATCAAAGATATCTAAATCCTAACCATTATGCATTGTGGAAATAGTGGTACTGATTGACAAGGAAGCAATTAAACGCTGACGTTTCTGATTGAAGGTGTCAGTAACATCGCGTGTTACTAAGAGAACTTAATATAACGCAGTGTATTCTGTCTTAACAGATCAAAGAAATATGTATATATTAAACTATAAGATACACTGAATATTTTTCATAAACTTAGAAAAGAGGCAAATACATTTTATTAAAAGTTAAAGAGCGAGCGAGACGTGTACTGATTTCCAATTACGCATTACTTTCCATTTATGTTCATTAAAATACGTTAAAGTACGTTATCATAAGTTATACGTTACAAAATATTTTACAGCGTCATACTGTACCTCGTATGGAACTTGGGAACCTACTAAATGTTAAGACACTCCATTCCCATAAGGCATTTCTGTTCCCGCCATCCATTTTCCGCCAAATTCTTGAGGTATTGTATGTTTAAAACGAACCGCAACGCTACGTGTTTCCTTAAGCCAGGAAAATAACACATTAAATATTTCACTTCTTCGTGTGGCAATCGAACCAAAAATTTGTTGCGATTATAGTGACACGCTTGTATCTCAACGCCACGACAGGCCAGGAAAAAAATAGGACCCCTTAATTTATAAATGTGAATAAATACATTTACATGTAAATACACAAATTGAGTATAATTTTGAGGTATATTAAGTATTAAATCATATAAAGTATATTGTGGACAGCTAGTCAAGGCAGTTCAATATAACATTTTTCACGTGATGATGCTCGTTTTATTATTTCCATATTCACACCACTACTGTTGCTGTAAAGTGCTGTATTATTTACTGTACAGTAATAGTAGGTAAGATAATTAGGTAATTAGCATTTATTTTTTTGTCCATATGCCAATTCATTTTTAAGGCATTGCTTACATAGAGAAAGGCGGAAATGGACACCACACTTTGACAGATGTTGCCAGACTACGGAAACGAAATATTTCGTTTCGAGTGGGAGTCGAACTCACAAGTGTCGCGTTTACGTTCAATATTTCGCCGACGCCTTCAATAGTTAAAGTATGTCCTATAATGTATTATATACATTGTTCAAAATTTCTCTAATTTTCTTAAGATAATTTAAAGTAAAAGAATAATTTTAAAGTTTGTAACAAAAAATATTTAGAAAACGTTACTTATAGTAACGTTTTCTATCAATAAGGAGTTGAACCTGTTCTTCCTTGACACAAACTCTGACTACTTCAATGTATTTAATGAGTGTGCGTGCATGTGTACGTGCGTGTATGCGCGTGTGTGTGTGTGTGTGTGTGTGTGTGTGTGTGTGTCATAAAAGCTAAATGTCACAAGAAAGAGGTGGGAGAATAAGTAAGAATGAAACACATAAATATATCTTGTTTTAATTTTATTTTCGTAATATTCAACTGTTGACAGATAACAAATGATCTTACAATATCCAATTTGTACATAATGACTTAAGAAAATATGGCAACACTCATATTTTAACAATAAATACGTAATGATATTCTGGTGTTACTTTAACGTTTAAAATATTAAGACATGAAAAATTACTAGAGTAGAATCTTCATCGCCAAATTTAAATTACATATTTCGTTTAAAAAAGATTTTACATATATATTAGAAACACTTAACAGTATCCGCGAGCTATCGGTGACGAACGAGATGTAATTCACATATAAGACGCAATACAACTACTATTATGCCACAATAATCATAAATTGTCTTTTTATTAATAAAATCGAGGTTTTATTCCTAAAAATACATTAAAACTTGTGATTAAGCGATTGTAAATCTTTAAAGGGAAACAATTATCGAAACTGTACAAACATGCAACTTTCAAAGTTCCATAACGATGTAATGGCGGTACGATTGCGATTGTATTGCCTCAGTCAATGAAATATATTTCTATTATAAATTGGCTCGATGATGTAGTGAAAAGTTAATTTATACTCGATTTAAATATAGACTATTAATATTCGCAAGCTGCAGATGCATTGCGATAGATATAGATATATATTGCTTTTGATAAAGTGTATCCAAACACTTGTGTAGAAAAAAATGTGATATAAAGTATTTTTTAAGGCATGTGAAGCTAATCCCACAATTTATGGCATCCAATCGTAATCATGACCCATAAAATTAAGTAAAACGTTTGTCACAAAATCCCACAAGGCGATACGGTGACTTAATCTTACGCCAACGATGTATGCGCAATGCACGTGACACTTTAACAAAGACTGCAATTTTCTATATAACTACAAAACATTGATTAAATACAGTAGTCATATAATAAACAATATTTCAAATAAGAACGTTCTTGCAGTCTTAAATAGGCAGCACAACATCAATATAACCTTTAAATACGATACAACAGACGTCCCAAGAATCAACAAGAATTTAGAGATTAAACTTTTCAAATGAGTCAATATTACGCTAAATTCAAAGATAAGTAATTTTATATACTCCCAAAAATACAATTAGCTTTTCGATATTTTCCAAATGTAGGACGCAGGCGGCGGACTCGAGAATGTGATCGTCATTAGTTAAATGCTATCGACTATCGAAAATTGCTAGGAGCTACGTTACTGTAGTTGTGTTTAATGTCTCAAATGTTACGAAGGCCGCCTATGGCACTAATGTATTTAATTTTCTTATTTTTTTAGCTTCACACTGTATCCCACATTAAGCAGGGTGGACAAAGGGGGGTTGGCAACGTGTTAATACACTCCGTTCCGTACCCCACTTTTAGCCAAATTTGAGGCATTACGTGTTGAGTAGTAGAATAAATACTGTGCTTTGCTTTGTTGCCACAGCGAACAAATAAAAATACTAAATATTTCATTTCATCTTGTGAGGATCAAACTCACAATCTGTCGCATTTGCAGTCGCACGTTTGTGCACCTGCACCATGACAGACCTAGTTTCACAGTTTCCTGATTTATTTTAATAATAACTCTAACAATTTGATTATAACGACCAATTTTATTATACATATGGATATTTTTTTAAATGACCGCCAGTTCACAGCTGACCACACCGATAGCTACTAATTTCGAAGCAATCACAGTCACGATGCCGACCGGACCATATCAAACATTCCACAAACAAATATACAATGCGGAATAAAAACAGATCACACTGCATTTTATAGTCAACGCGAGGCAACTGAGGGCTCGTTAAAAAACCCGCTAGACACGCACAATTCCATGATATCAATATCAACAGCTATGTAAAACATCTGATATGAAAACTATACTAATGTAGTATTGTGCGCGAATGTAAATAGAAGGAAGACGAGAATTATTAAAAGCGTTCAAAGTAAACGAGTTTTTCAACAAACGCCGCAGTAGACCCGAGTAGTTATGGAAGAATATTGAGAAATGAGTGGCTAAAAATTTCAAAATAGATATTTGTTCTAAATGTAAAATATACACATTTACACTCTTAACCGTTTCGATCTCAACAACGATCGCAAGTAACCACGATCCTAAACAAGTTCCTCTATTCCTAACATTTTTTCAACAACATTATCGTTATACGTTCGTTAGTCCATCGCAATATTCACTAAATAATGAATAAATACTAGCGATTCACATTAGAAGCTAGCAATAGCAGAAGTAAATATAGTAACAGCGTATGAGTATGTTCATATATCTCTCTCTAAACAGTTAGTATAGGAAAAGTTATTAGTTTTGAGAGTTATATATGTTGTTTCAAGTAAGGATGTTGACACATTTTCCAAACTGTAGAGCAAAAAACTAAATAATTAAGATATCTTTTAATTTTAACACAGAGAGCGCTAACGAACAGTGACGTCACATGTCATAAACGTTATGTAGATATATATTTCAAACACTTAATATATATTTTTTAATTTGTCTATGAAAAGACAATTTTATATAGCTCTTTCGCTATTTATTCTTGATTATAACTAAAGCCATAAAAGAATCCAAACGATCCATATTACACAACGTAATCGGAGTAAGTATATAAATAAAAAGACCATAAAGCAAACCCAGATAATCACTAGGCTCTCACGATATTGAGTATGTTTTTTACAGGAATAACGTCCTTCCTAAAAACCTGTCGCCTCTAGACCAACTCGCTGTAATACTGTAAAATCACACAATTCCACACTCCGTCCGATACCCGAACGACTAGGTGTGTAACGTTGATAAAATTGAGAAAACTCCTATCTATAATCATCTATTTATCTACTGTTCCAAAATTCTACTTCCAGTCGAACGTTTACTATCCATATTAATTAATACACTTAATTTATATTCTTAAAACAGATAAAAAAATTACTTAGTGTCAAGAAAAAGAAATGAATTAATATAAAATCGTTGTAAAATATTCATATTTGAACCGATAATAATATACATACATATATAGCGAGCATGTTCGTAAGCTGGTGACTACATGCCGATAACTATAGAAGTAAAGAAGTACTTATCTTAAAGTAACATTATATATAATACGAAAATAGCGAATGAAACGCATTGAAAATACTCGAAGAATTAATAATACCTAGTTAACCATTCGGTTAACCGCGACGTGGTGGGAGACTGAACCTGAAATAAGGATAAACGGCATGCAAACTCTTGCTTCAATGTTTATTGCAAGCACACATTTTTATTCGGCCTGTCATTTAATTCTAGTAACCGAGCTGATAAGTGATAAGATTAGATATGACAATCGAAATACATTCATTAACAACGATGATTGCAATACTAAGTTAAATTGTTAACAATCTATGGGCAAATATTAAATTTTATTGAAATTCTGAATTGAGCTTGCATGCGTCCGTCATATCGGTGACGTGTACTGTACGAACATCTACGCGTTTTCGTTTAACTGTTTAAACAAAAGAGTCTCCTCGAATATGAACTTCTTGAGTGTCTCCTTCGGCAAATTGTCTAGTTCCATTGTGAATCGGAACGGCTCCTCGGCGACGGGCTGCAATAAAAAAAGTTTCTTATGATATCTATTCTTAACAAAAAAAAGGCCTGTCGTGGTGCAGAAACACAAGCGTGTGACTATAACCGACAGGTCCTGGGTTCGATCCTCAGTCGAGGAAATGAAATATTTATTTAATATTTTCAATTAATTGTTTCATTTCTTCGCCCTGGTAATAAGACAAAGCATGGCGTTGAGTTCCGCCACTCAACACGCAATGCCTCAAATTCGGCGGAAAGAGGGGAACGGAGTATCTTAACACTAGGTTCCCGGGTTCTCTCTACCTACCTTGCCTCGTGCAGGATACAGCGTGAAGCAAAAAAAAATTGAGCAAACATTTATAAGCGTACCTATAAAACGTCCAAACGTAATATAAATCTATTTTTTTTAGATGCCGTAAAAGTATTTGCAAATTATTAAACTACGGATATGTTATTATTAAATATACAGACAATTCTATGAATTTGTTCATGAGTTTCTTCTGGATTACAATAATTACAATAACATCTTCTTAATAAATGTATAAGTAACAATTAAAAGCTAATTGGTAAATAAAATGGAATCCCCTATTTACGATAGCTACTAACTTTTACTTGTATCTACAATTTATAACAGAACGAGTTTTTTCCTCGTTCGCAAATAAATGGAGTTTGTTGATTGTTTCGTAATGGAGTAACAATAAATACTGTATTGACATTGTATATTTATTTGTTAAATTCACAAAGTAAATATTTTCCGTCGTCCGAACCCCGGGTCAGGTCTCAAGAGTGTTGATTGTTATTAATTCAATTTCCCACGGGCGGATATCGCAAATTATAGGGATTACCTATTATTTATTTGAAATAAACATTGAATATTTCACCATTAATAAATTGTTCTTTGTTATATTTGGTTGGGTTTAAAATATTTTTTTAATTCTTGTTGTTCTGCGAAACACAACGCCGCTCTTTGTCTTGTTACCAGAACTAAGAAAAGACACATTAATTAGATATTTTAATTTAAATACGTAAACTTTATTTCCTCAAATGGGGATCGAACCCACAACCTGTCCCGTTCACAGCCATATACATGCTTGTGCCCCTGCACCACGACAGACTTAAAACTCAACGATTTTTCAGTATATTTATATACAGGATCCGCTCACGTGTTATTATTTCACGGACAGTGATGTGTGGCTTCTATTACAGCACAACGCGCCGTATTGCGGCAAACAATTTATCAATATAGCCTATATATATTTGTCGACATATTAGATACTGTTGATATATAACACCCATTAAAATGATATTGACATTAATTTAACGAAAAAATACATTGATTTTACATTTTTTATGCATTTCTCGGGTCAGCCGCAATGCGTATTCACTAATGAAGGATGGAAAAAGCACGATTAGCGTAACTCAAAACCAAGTATCAACATTGCAAGATCAGTTTCTTGCAACGCTTATACGTGGTATGTAATAAGGGCCAAAAATAGTGGATTTTATATATTTTTTTTCTGTCTAGTTATCTTTTTATCTTTTGTCTCTTTTGCCTGTGCGTTTATACGCGCTAATATCACGGCTAACCAGATTTAAATGCAGTTATCAACTTATAATCTTATCTCTCAACATTTAGGGATTTTATCAGTTAGTAAATAAAAAAGTCAATTTCAAATATTTTGTTTGAATAAATTATATATATTAATTAAGCTGATATTATTGAATCATTCATTAAGTTTCATTTTTAATGTATATATATCTTATCTTAAAAGTAATTGAGGTTACAGTTATAGTGTACAGGTATAGTTATAGTGTAATTTAAGCGGGCGGAGCTGCGAGCGGGTCGCTAGTTTTCAAATATAATAGTTATTACCTGAGTGGTACCGTGTGTACAGTCACACAGACCTCCACTGCCTGAGACACTATATATATGACGCTTAACATTTATTATTTTTTTCTATTATTTACCTTTTCCTTAGGCAATATAAATACTTATTTAACACACTAACCTCGTCATTAGGATCATAGTACTGTTCCAAATAGGGGTGAGCCAAAGCTTCCTCGACCGTAATACGTTTGTGGGGGTTGAAAGTCAACATGCGATGCAAAAGGTCGAGCGCCCTGGTGTCCGCCCCAGGGAAAAGTTCCGTCCACGGAACGCGTGGCTTGTACGGCAATGACTCAAGGTAACTGCGTGCCTGCGACAATAGATGTAACAATATTTAATTTTTTATATATGCTTTTTTTTTGGTATCATACTTTTATGCTGATCTGAAATATCAAAGACTTAAATATAAAAATAAAATTGAAAGGATTGTAAAGAGATAATATACCTCAGTCATATAACATTACTTAGACATAAAATATTGCTTAAGTATACAAAGTTTTCAATGTTCGCTGATGAAAAAAAATATATGTGAATGTGAATAATATTTCATAGTGAATACTGACCACAAGTGACCTAGACAGGTTAAATGAATATTATATAATTGAATCGTAGAAACCATCGATCACACTTATTTTATTAATACTTTTCCAATTTAAAAAAAATAATTTGATTCATTATTTACATATGAACGGGCACATTATTACATCTATACTTACATATATCATTATTTGTACATGGAATATATATTTAAATAAATCTTAACACGAGGACGTTTATTAATATAAAACAGTTTATAAAATGATTGTCTATGCGTATGTACCCGCTGATTACAGAAATGGTTTAAATACAGTATTCCTTATTATATTTTGGCAACTTTCCCTCATTGGTGGGTGTTTGTTTTATTTAAATCGGTTATAAAATAAAATAAAGTTACGTCAATTAAAAATTTATTGTTCCACAAAATTGCTACAAAATGTCATTTAAGTTTTCAATCAGAAATTTTAGTTTTCAATCTATAGTTACAACATTATATTTTGTTATTCATTGGTGTATTCCCTTTATATTGAATGAATTTTATAAAAAATGTTTTTTTTTTCTTTTGTAAGAAAGGCAAAGGGAATCCCGACACTAAACACGCAAAAAGTGGGGAGGTGGGCAGAAGTGGAATGGAGTGTATAACACTAGGTTTCCAAGTTCTCTCTGCCTACCCTGCCATGTGCGGCATACAGCGCAAAGCTGAAAATAAAAAAAAGAAGCATATTAGAATATGGAAGTTGTGTCTGGAATCCGCATTATGCTAAATATATAGACGCTATTGAGCCAATATAATAAAAGATTAGTAATCACCTAAACTTTAAAATGTATAGGAATTTTGGGATCTACGAAGAAAGCTATCAACACAAAATAACCCAATCTAATCTGTTTTATCTACCTACATTACATATATATTATATATTAATTAAGCAGCAAACTCCTTTTTCTCTCGGGTACCATTATTGTATAATAAAAAGTAGAGTACTTTTATGTTACTTATTTCTTTCAAAATGGAAAAGTCTTAGGTTTTTTTCTTAAAACCCAAATTAAATAATTTCAATCTACATAGGCGTATTTTCTGTTTCTTTTTAAATTAATGGTTATATTTTGCTTTATTTTTTTTATTTATATCTTTATCATATCAACTCTTGTCAACAGGATATCCAATTAATGTGTAGCTCTGTTCTTAAGATAAAATGTTGAATTAAAAACTATTATTAGTTTTAGTTTTTATCGATTTGTAATTATTATTATTAATCTGTTATTTTCTAAGTAATTTATTTATAAAATAAATTATATTTAACGTTTGTCAGCATAAACGGTATATATTAATCTAAATTAAATGTAAAAAAAAATACAATAACATATTTCCTATGAAAGCAGCAACAATTATAGCATACATACTAATTAAAAAAATAATTATATCAATTATGATTCGTTCGTTTATTATACATATCAGAATGCATATTAATTTCCACGTTCACTTAAGCATGAAGTATTGAATGACACTATAATTATTTTCGTTTACGTTCGGTTACGTTTCGTGTAAATACGTTTATTAAGCATATGAATTAAAATTGATGTAAAAATTTATTTGTATATTATAATTGAATTCTGATATTCGGTAAAAGTATTCAAGAATATTGTAAATGAATTCAACAAAATATAATAGTGAAAACTCCATTTAAATCTGGTGAACCGTTTCTGAGATTAGCGCGCACAAACGCACAGACAAACATTTTATAAGCAATTTTACATTAATAAACTTCCGCTATAAGACTTATTTTTATATATATATATATATATATATATATATATATATATATATATATATATATATATATATATATATGTATATATATATATATATGTATATGTATATGTATATGTATATGTATATGTATATGTATATGTATATGTATATGTATATGTATATGTATATGTATATGTATATGTATATGTATATGTATATGTATATGTATATGTATATGTATATGTATATGTATATGTATATGTATATGTATATGTATATGTATATGTATATGTATATGTATATGTATATGTATATGTATATGTATATGTATATGTATATGTATATGTATATGTATATGTATATGTATATGTATATGTATATGTATATGTATATGTATATGTATATGTATATGTATATGTATATGTATATGTATATGTATATGTATATGTATATGTATATGTATATGTATATGTATATGTATATGTATATGTATATGTATATGTATATGTATATGTATATGTATATGTATATGTATATGTATATGTATATGTATATGTATATGTATATGTATATGTATATGTATATGTATATGTATATGTATATGTATATGTATATGTATATGTATATGTATATGTATATGTATATGTATATGTATATGTATATGTATATGTATATGTATATGTATATGTATATGTATATGTATATGTATATGTATATGTATATATATATATATATATATATATATATATATGTATATATATATATATATATATATATATGTATATATATATATATTTATATATATATATATATATATATATATATATATATATATATATATATATATATATATATATATATATATATATATATATATATATATATATATATATATATATATATATATATATATATATATATATATTTGATCGGCCACCGAATTAATATAGGTATAGATGTATTAATCTGCTCGTTCATGTGTAAGAAAGATGATTATTTTTTTTAATGAAGTAAATTCTAAAGTGCAAGTATATATTGTTCTCCTTTACGCGCATGTAAATTATTCTTGCTCGTAAAGAAAATTTATAAATTTTATCAAAAGTAGTATAAAACCATTACTTTTAAACCACTTTTGAAAACATTTATACGTATAGTTTTTATTGTATATTCTAGAAAGAGGTCTAGTAAAAATCATTGTTCTCTTAACTCTACCTAAAATATCATTCATGTTTGAATTTATACATACTTTTTAAGTAGTTACAAAGTTAAGGGAAGCTCATAGCAGTAATGTTAAATATTGCTATGAGCTTCCCTTAAGAAAATAAACATTTATTGCAATTTTTACAAAAACAAAAACTAAGCAAATGCAAGTTGTGTTCAGTTTGTATGTTTTTTCTTTTACAATTCATTTCAGAATATTACCAAGGAAGAACTGATCAAGACAATTTTACCGTCTGTCCAAATATGGCATGCTGGATGACGCAGTTAAAACTTAATGTTTTCAAACCGAGAAAATAACTATACGTAAAATTCAGAGACTTCTCTAAAGAATATATGAATTAATTCATACAGTTAAAATAATTCTAACTACGTCATATTATCGTTATTAACATAAATTATATACTAGCTGATGTTTAACAATAAAACGTAACAATAGCAATCAAGTCCCTTGTATATTCAGTACGCTATTTAAACTATATTGTTGGATAACAAGGCCTTTGTTGGTCACAAATTTATCTGAACTTATAACAACTGACCGAAACAAAGAGTTTCAACGATACCGCTAGTTACTCTATTTGCGAAATATTTAATCAATTTTGGTTTGGTGGTTGGAATTGTTTTCTAATTTATGTAAATAACTTTTAAATTATAGTTGAGAGAAACGTTTTTAAGCTATTAGTATACATAGATTATGTAAATTAATGATATGTGCTTATAATAGTGCTTATAATTTATTATTAAATTAGCGTGGAAATCGTATATATTAATGATATGTGCTTATAATAGTGCTTATAATTTATTATTTTTAAACAAATTCTAACTTAAATTACCGAACTCTGAAAAAAAATCTAAATACGAAACGAAATTTCGATTTGTCGCCAAATAAATTAACACGAATGCCAAAAGTTCGATAACAAATCAACCTTAATAAAAAGTTTTAATTAGAAAAAATATGCTAGAACTGTAGGTTTTGATTACTTATACAGATAACGTGAGTATACTGAATTAAGTATGATAACAAGATCTTCAACACATGTTCGAAACTTCTGCAAGTTGTAACTACAAGCGACCCGCCCGCGGCTTCGCCCAATTTTATTTATTACTAAATAAAGTAAATATTTGAAAGTATCAAAATTAAAATTATCACATAATGAAATAAGAGAAACAAAATAAACTATTACCTAACCAAGATCATTAAAACAATCTACTATAAATATGAATTAATGACTAAATTAATATTTTTATTTGGTTCTCTTTGCAAATTAAGGCATACAAGTACTACACAAACATCTGTAATTAAATCGTAACGGATCGGTGTCTGTATATGTAAGATATGTTAGCAAGCATGATAGAACTAAGAACGATCATTTAAGAAAAAATGCTGAATCTACGATTTCCACGCTAATTTAAGTAACGGCTTAACCGATTTGGTTTTAGTTTTCCCTATTATATTTTGGACAGCTTCCTACGTATTAAGCATGTGGTGGGAGTTTTATTTCCATCAGCATTTGCTATAAATAACTGTTTGATTGAATTAGATTTAATTTTTCGGTATAAATAGTATATAGAAATAGATATTGTTTTTAGCTACATAACAATATCATTATCAAAAAATTGTCACTGAACAAAAGTAATGCAGATTAGTAAATTAATAAATAAGTTGTTCGAGCGAGTTGATAGTTAGTAATATATCAAATATGTATGTTAATTGACACAACGGGTCGGTTATTCCGTAGGTAATTAAATCGGTGATATCTCATAAAGTATTTACTGTAAAATACAATTTTAATCTAAATTAATTGCTAAAGGTCAGTATTGTTTTTATTTATCCCGTAAAGAAGAGCCATGTAAGCGTTCAGGAATTCTATGTTTGATTATATTATATATCTTTGATTATATATGTTTGATTATTGTTCGATCTTTTCTTAAAATAATATTATTCCTTGAAAAATTAAAAAAGAAAAGTAGAAAAAATGCACTTTTGTGTTCAACACAAGATCTTCAAATATTAAAATTCACCACAATAGGTTCAGCGGTATGACCATGATCACTTCACAGACAGACAGACAGACAGACAGACAGGCTAAGTTACTTTCGCATTTATAAAATAATGTGGATACGTAATATTTCATGGTGATATAATTAAAAAAAAAAACTATTGTCATCGTTTCAGTCTTTTTTGTTCTGATGTTGGTTTTCAATTTATACCTAACTGTCAAGCATATCCCAATCGCATGATTGGGATATGCTATATCAATCACTCTCAGCTTCACGTTGTATCCCGCACATGGCAGAGTAGGCAGAGGGAACTTGGGAACCTAATGTTAAGACACTCCGTTCCACTTCCGTTCCCCACTTTATCAATCACAAGAAATATAAAGATGTAAAAGTAAAAATTTCAATTAATAGCACGTTTTGATAATTTGACATATATGCTAATGAAGACAGTGGAAACAGATGATATCAATAAGTTTAGTAAAATCGGAACGACAAAATGAAATTATTTTATTGATTTAAATTTTCATACTAATTGTTTATATACATATATATTGTACACACACGTAGTGTAAATCAGCTACCCTATATGGTCTATATATGCAAGAACTCCTTCGATATATCTTACTTCTTATATTCTTATACTCACAGAAACCCCAAGGACATTGCCTACACTCTACGAGGAGGCGCTCTTCGAAGAGTATATACTCTTCGAACAAAGCAGTACTTTCCCTTTTAATGAATGACATAAAGATGACATTAGTCAATTTTACTCAGGAGGTGAAAAAATACTGATGGACTAAGAGTCTATATCAGTCTATGTATACTATACATTGTATAGTATATCTAGTATGTTGAGGTATAGACAGTTGAACATAGTATATAACAATTCAATTCAAATATAAAAAAAACAGAGTTCAGTTCAGCTTTCCTATGCATATTCAGTTACTCTTTGTAAAAACAACTCGATAATGAATTTCACAAAGCAATTTACATAGTGCTAGATAAAAAAACAATTGCGTAATATAACCAATACGAAATGCGGTTTCAAACACATGAACCCGTTGCCATTGATGGGAAAAAACAACATCTTGCACCTGTCATTTGTTTTATCTAGAACATATTGAGGACGTTTTATCTAAAATTTTACGTAATTTCTAAGTATGGCAAAATAGGCTAAATTACGAAGGGAATAGTAACTCACTCAACTTCACGCTGTATCCCGCACGTGGTAGGCAGAGGGAATTTGGGAACCTAGTGTTAAGACACTCCGTTCCACTTTCGATCACCATTTTACGCCGAATTTGAGGCATTGCGTGTTGAGTGACGGAACTCAACGCCGCGTTTTGCCTTATACCAGAGCGAAGAAATGAGAACATTAAATATTTAAATTGGAAAAATTAAATATTTCATTTCCTCGTGAGTCAACCCACAACCTGTCGATTACAGTCACTTTTTGTGCCTCGGCGTCACGACAGGCCTCAGGCCTCAGGAAATAGTAACAGGGTGTCAATAGACACAGGCATACGACTGTAAATGCGACAGGTCAAAAGCAACTCGAGTTTCATTTCCGCGCTCTGGTGATGAGGCAAAGTTCAGTGATAACTTCTGTAACTCAACACGAAATTACTCCGAAATTCTCAAACTAAGTACATATATATGTATATATTCTTACCTGAAAAGAATTCACGTTTATAATAAAGAAGAGTAAGGCATTTCGGGCACGTATCACCGCGCCGAATCGACCATTCAGTCGCCATACACGCCTTGTCTATCAATTATGGATGAAAAATCCAATAAAGACTACAATGAGAATGTGTTGTTTATTCCTAACCTTTGGCAATTTTCTTGATCGTTTATATTGCGAGAGAGATAACGTTATTTGCTACGTATATTACATTTGGCTACGCTCACTCGAATAATAACTATGTTGATAAGATAGCATTGCAATATTTAATTTGATCAATCATTATTTGTGTACATATGATCCAAAATATTTCTACAGATTACATGTTTTGTTTATTGGCAACAATAAAATGTTGATTGTTATACGTTTTCTAACAAAATATTATTTCTTTTGTGAGTGGAAATAATAAATAGAATTCAAAAACATAAGGTTTGTCCTCTGAAAAAGGTATCAGATCTCATGTAGAGCCAAGTTTCCGAGTCTACACGGCCTAAATCTACCGACCCAAACTTTACAAATTCTACATATCAGTAAAAATGTATGGCTTCGCCGTTACGCTACCGTTGTGCAGGTGACGTCAATATTTAATTTCTGAAATTAGTATTAAAAATCTGAGAAGATTAATAAATTTTAAATCTAAATAAACATAGAAGTATTAAGTTCCAAAATTATTTACGAATTTGTTAATTTTAATCACATAATAGAGAAACGAAAGCAACGAAATTAATTTGATATACACAAAAATAGGTGTCATCGCGTTAATTGCTGTTTGAAAATCGGCTTATTTAAAAATAACAATTGAATAAATTAAGAAATTAAACAAACAGAAAATGCACAAATTCGCAACAATTTTCTTTCTAAAATTAATCTTATTACTTGTATTAACCTGATATAGTAGTTATATAATAGATTTAACGGCTATTTCGCATTATATAGCATTACTTAAGATTATATAAAATTTGGTCGCCTTAAAGTGGTTTAGTGAATCTAAGTATGCATAGCCGTAGCGCAACTTCGTATGTATAAGTCTATTTACTATGAATAGAGTATCTCGTTATATGAGGTAGCTCGTTTACCCCAAGATTATGAACGTATAATGTTTAAAACTACGTAGTTGAAGATGCGGGCTGGGAAAATTTAATTATAAACTATAAAAGATACACAATATTTTAAAAAGTGTAAGATAAACTATGTAAAGTAATGAATTTAGTTTCTTTACGTTAATCTGGAAGCTTCACGACAATAACGATAAAAAATTAATCTGTAAAAAAGTTAATTAACTTTTTATATATACTCCTTTAATTTAAACTCAATGGCGCGAAATTAAATTATAATGCAATTATGTAGACTTTAGTGGTATCTATCAATAAAATGCTCGAAGATCAAAGTGGTCTCGGTTGGGAGTAGAGATACAATTAGCAGGGGTCGATAATATCATTAGATCAGTTATATAGGTATAGATATATAAACTAGTGTTATTTTTTTTATTCTTAGCTTGAGAAAACCTTGTTACTTTCAAAACATTAACAATCCAATCTGATTAGATTTTGATTTACTTTTTATGTAAAAAGAAATTTACAACAAATTGATATTGTATTTGCTTCTTCAGGTTCATAGTGTACAATAAGAAACTAAGGGACCTAGTGTTTAGACTCTCCGTTCCGTACCCCACTTACCACCGAATATGAGCGGACTCAACGGAGCGCTTTACCTAGTTATCAGAGCTTAGAAATTAAAATATAAAGTATTTCATTTCCTCAAGTAGAGATCGGACTCATAACAGCTTCTACCCCTGCTCCGTAACAAACTTAAATCAATATTAGTACAAATAAATACAAATATTTATTTTAGCATAGATATGTGTATACTAGTTTTAATGTGGAATTTCCTCTAGTAATAACATTTTTGTGCCGAAATTACTCTGGAAATGCTTATAATTTGCTGTAGGCATACACAATGGAACATCAGGCCTCATATACAATATTCTTTAGGGGCATATTTTCGAGTACTTAGACCTCTCCAAGCCTCCACAAGTGCAAATTATATGTTAGGTAAAACACAAAAGACGAATTTTATACAAAAAGGACAATAAGTTTTGTTTGTTATCTGTGTACATTATGTAATATACAATTTAAAAGAAATATACTCGTATGTTTTCTTTTATTGATATAAGACATTAAAGAGCAAATATAAGCTACTTCTTTCCCCGGAAATACCGGGATTTACGCGGAGATAATCATATCTGCCGTACGTATATATGTATTTACTGGATAAATATATATATTGTTGTTTTTAAACTATATAGCAATTATTAAGCAATAGTAAGAAAAATATAATATTACAAATATATAGCGTGGTAGGGATAAATAAATAGTAATATAAATATAATATTAAATAGTAATATTTATCGTTAAAAGGCAACCAGAAGAATGATTCATCCATGACGAACCGAAATTTATCCCTTTCTCACAAAAATGAAGATGTGAGAAGAAAAAGATATAATAATTAAGAAGTAAAAAGAGGTCAACTTAACATAAGCTTTTGTTTATGATTCCATTTTCCTCATAATATAGAAACTTCTAATAGGTGTAATATATTAATATATATTTATATATATTTTTTACTATATAATTATAGTAAAAAATAAAAACAATAGTTTCCTCGCCCCAATTCGTAAATAAATGAACACATGGTAAGATAAGAAGTAGATATAACACAATAAAGATCAAATGGATTTGAAAGCAAAATAAAAAATATGTACACAATAAGTACTGAGACTATAAACTATAAATAGTAAATACGTTTCACCTGTACTCTTCACTAAACGATTCTATTAAATTAAAGTTAAAGGTTCTAATTTAATTAAAATACGACAGACAGAACAATATTGCCTGGTATACGTTTTTTCCTTAAAACTTTACAAACGAAAACGTATTTAAATATATTCTAAGCAAAATTTGGGACTTAAATACTTTTTAAGTATTAATCCCGTAAAGATATTGGATAAACAATTGTTTCGGAGACTACGCCCCCTCACTGGGATTGTCCAGATAGCCAGAACGTGACGTGAGCCAAATGACAACATAAAACAAGTAACGTTTATATATATGGGGAGAACAATTGGATTGTTCGATTTCGTTTATCATTTTATTATTTTGGTGGTGTCTTTTTAATTTTTAAATATGAATTATTGGAAATATTACAAATCCTAGTTATAGGGTAGCAAAATATAATATTGAGAATTTAAATAATTAATATTTATATTTTGTTTATCGTGGCACAGGGGCGCAATTGATAATCGTCGACTGTAAACACTATACGGTGCGGGTTCGATTCCCAGTCGAAAATATGAAATATTTCATATTTTCATTTCCTAGCTTAGCACCAGCCAACACGCAATGTCTCTAATTCGGTATAAAATGTGAAACAACTGTTTAATCAGAACAGAGTGTCTTAACACTAGATTCCCCAGTATACTCTGCCTATTGTGCTGTGCAGAATACAGCATAAAGATAATAATATGCAGCATTAGATATATATTTTTAGTGTTATTATCAAATAATTGAAACTTGTCTAATGGATATATGAAGGAAGTAATGAAGATTTTCATACTTAAGAGAGTTTTCAACATACAGTACTTGTTCTAAACACTCATATCATATTAACGACAGTCATTATGGAAAGTTAGTAGTAAGTTTGAACTTAAGGCTACGTCTGGTCTCGTCTGATAGGATTTAAAAGCCATTTCACCGAAGCTATTTATTTATGTCTTGCGTTACAAGTGTAACCAAATAAGGGTCGTATTTTGTTAAGGCTATGACAATCTTAATTACATTAAAACAAAGCCAAAAATTAAAACGTTATGAAATTTTCCATTCCCTTTTTAGTCTAATGATTATAATTAAACAAAAAATAGTGTTGTTAAATATATTATAAACAAAATATACTGAAAAAAAACCTTGTTATCTTGTTAGTTAAATTATCACATCACACTATTTAATACTCGAAGAGTTTTGGGAGAGTGTGAGGGACGTTCTAGGTAGTGTTAGAGAGAATGAAAAAGTAATAATATGCGGTGATTTGAATGGATGGGTCGGAACTGCGCGTAGCGGTTACGAAGGAGTGCTAGGGAAGTACGGTGAAAAGAGAATGAACGAGGCTGGAAAGCTTATATTGGAAATTTGCAAGGAAAAGAATTTGTTTGTGGCAAACACGATGTTTGACCACAAACAAATTCACATGTATACGTGGGAGCGAACGGAAGAGAAAAGTATGATTGATCTATTCCTAGTGGATCAGCGTATTCGTGGCCAAGTTATGGACACGCGAGTGTTTAGGGGTGCTGAATTGGGAACGGACCATTATCTAGTCGTAGCTAGGATAAGGGTTCTGTTCGCAGGTTGGCGCAGCCGCACCGGTTGTCCAAGCTTGACTACGAATCATCGCATAAGAAGCTGGAAGCTTCAAGATTCACCAAGATCCACCGGTCAGAGAGGAATATCAAGAAAGAGTTTCCAAAAAGTTAGACAGCTACGAATCTGGAGGTGAAAATATCGAAGTATGCTGGCAGAACCTACGGAATTGTATGACGGAAATAGCGGCAGAGGTATGTGGTAAAGGGAAAAGAGGCTTTAACAAAAAGCGAGATGAATGGTGGGATGATGAAGTGAAAGATGCAGTAGGAAAAAAGAGGAAAGCATGGCAGGATTATAAAGCCTCGGGTAAGGATAAAAGCATGAGAGAGATAAGAAAGAAAGAGTATAAGCTGCAAAAACACCAAACGAAAGTACTGATAAAGATGAAGCGTGAAAACTCTGAGAAAGAAAGAGATGAAAGGTTAAAGAACAACTTTCGGGAAAACACAAAGCTTTTCTGGCGAGAAGTGAGTGGTTCCCGGAGTTGCTCGCTAACCTGTAGAATGAAAGGGGTGCTTTCGAAAGACGGTGAACTTTTAACTGAACAACCACAGGTTTTGCAGCGATGGGCGGAATTTTACAAGGAGATGTATGAATGTGATGACGCCTCTGCCTCAAATAACAGCGAAACGCTGAGTCTTGATGTAGCGGACGGCGAAATCAGTATAAAAGAAGTTGAGAGTGCCATACGAAGTTTGAAATGTGGTAAGGCAGCGGGAGCAGATGGAGTTACTGCCGAGATGATCAAATATGGTGGACCACGCGTCTTGGACCTGTTCTGGTTTCTGTGCAATTTATGCTGGAAATCCGGGGAGGTCCCAGACGATTGGCGAGGTGCAGTCATCGTGCCTTTGTATAAAGGCAAAGGTTCACAGATAGATTGCGCAAGCTATAGGGCTATCAGTTTGATTAGCTTAGGTAGTAAAGTGTATGCTAAAATATTAGCGAGAAGAATGCAAGATAGATCTGAAAGGCTGTTGTGGGAGGCCCAAGGAGGCTTTAGACCTGGAAGAGGTTGTATGGATCAGATCTTTTCCCTCCGCATGATTACGGAAAAATTTTTGGCAGTAAACCAAAAAGTTTTCTGTGCTTTTGTGGACTTGGAAAAGGCGTTTGACAGGGTTGTAAGAAAGAGATTATGGGAGATACTGCCCCGGTACAATGTGAGCGGACCCTTGCTGCAGGCTGTAAAGTCTCTTTACAGAGATCACTCAGCCTGCGTGCAAGTAGGAGCTGGCATGTCGCCTTGGTTTAACATCCAATCGGGTGTTAAACAAGGTTGCGCCATGTCAGCTTGGTTGTTCAATTTGTATTTTGACAGCTGTCTTCATGGAGTGAGACAAAGTGACATGGGAGTGAAAGTAGGTACCTCGAATATAAATTGCCTGCTGTACGCAGATGATGCAGTGCTTATTGCATCATCAGAAAGCGAGTTGCAGGCATTGGTTACCACTCTGAAAGAAGAATGCGCGAATAATGGTCTAAGCCTGAATGCGAATAAGACGAAGGTTTTGGTATTTGAAAGAAATGAAGAAAGAACAGTTTGCAAGGTCAGTGTAAATGATAAGATATTAGAACAAGTGAATGAGGTAGTATATCTGGGAAGTATGTTTAGCAGAGACGGTAGATACGAAATGGATGTGGAAAGGCGTATTGCTGCCGGTAACAGAGTTAACGGTGCCTTAGCTGCATTGTTGAGACGGCGAAACGTCAGCATAGCTGCGCGTTTGGCCGTACACAATGCAGTGTTGGTATCGACACTGTTATACGGCAGCGAAACGTGGGTATTACAGAAGAAGAATGTAAGAAAGATGATTGCTGTAGAGATGCGATCTCTTCGTCGGATATGCGGAGTCAGTTTATCTGATCGCATGTCCAATGAAGAAATACACAGAATGGCAGGTACTAGCGTGGATGTCACAGTGAGAATGAAGAAGAACGTGCTCAGGTGGTTTGGGCACGTCGAGCGAATGAGTGAAGAAAGAATAGTAAAAAAGATTTATGAAGGAAAAGTGAGTGGTAAGAGAGGGAGGGGGAGACCTCGGTTGACCTTCGAAAACACAGTATCGACGATACTGGAGGAAGGTCACGTAAAAAGCATGAGGACCCCCCCGGAGGGCATATATGAAGAGGTTGATGACAGTGGACGAGGCAAAAGAGGTATGCCGAGACCGTAGTTTTTGGCGCTCCGTTCTCTCTGCCTACCCTGCTAGGGATATAGCGTGAAGCTAAGTAAGTAAGTAAGTAACTATTTAATACTCTGTGGACTCCTATAGTTCATAAATTCGTTATGACTATAGCTTTTACCAAACAGTCATAAAACATATCTACAGAGAATAGATGAAAATAATTAAATCTTCATTATTTAGGTATGTTTACAGTCACATGATTGTGTACCTGCGCCACGACAGGCCTCAGGCCAAGCCAAGGACTAACCGACCAAATAAGTATGAGCTTTTGTTTATGATCCCTTTTTCCTCATAATTTAGGACGTCATTTTATAGTGGGATATTTACTTTAAAGTCGATTAAATTACAATTTTAGATATATTTTATATAATATACAAAAGAAAATTAAAGTTCAAGAAAGACATTATTTCAATACTCAGCTTCACGCTGTATTCCGCTCACGGCAGTGTAGGTATAGGAAACTTGGGACCCTAGTGTTAAGATACTCCGTTCTACTTCCGTTCCTCACTTTCCGCCAAATTTGAGGCGTTGTGTGTTAAGTGGCGGAACTCAACGCCGCGTTTTGTACCAGAGCGTAGAAATGAAAACATTAAATATTTAAATTGAAAATACTAAATATATCATTTCCTTGAGTGGGGATCGAACCCATTACCTGTCGGTTACAGTCACACGCTTGTGTCGCTGCGCCACGACAGGTCTCATTTTTTTATTAATATATTTTTTTAGTTTAATATATTTTTTAATTTCAGTTTAATTAAAATTTAACTTGTCAAAACAATTAAATATCATTCTATTACTAAGCATTTTATGATAGATTTGTAGTGGCTATAAAATATAAACACGATATCTTTGTGTGTAGTAAGTGTTAATTCATATTAAGGAAAAACAAAAATATATTTAGAAAACGTATATTTTTTTTTTAACTTAGTATGATTTAAAATCGCCCATCTTAGGATCCGTTCAACGATATTGCTTAGTGCTTGGACAGATTCCAAAAGTTCAAATCTCGCTACGATTAAATTTCTTGACGTTGTATAGACAAGTATAAAAAATACGGCATTTCTACATATACATATTTATGTTCATTTTAAACAAAATGTTTCGGGTCCTTCTGCGATGCGAATAAAATATATACGCTATAAGTGCATGATTAGCGGAAGTAATTCTCATCACGCATTTATATATTTTGAAACGATCCAATTGTTTATTTCAACATACACAATAAAATCTGAATAAACAAAAATATACTTATAAAAGTAATCCTAAAAGTAAAAAATAATAATTAACTCATCATACCTTTTCATTGATAATGCAATCCAAGTCCTCCTGGCTGGGGGAACCTAACACGCCCAAAATGTGGTTCAATTGGTCGAGGTAGTGCTTGCCGGGGAAGATTGGCCGGTTTGATAACATCTCAGCCAAAATACATCCCACTGACCAGATATCGATGGATTTTGTGTAACCCTGCACAAGATAATTAATAATAATATTATTGAGGTTTATTGCAAATTTACTATTTCATATAAACATCTTACTCCAAAACTAACTGTAACCTCTGACTCCAAAAATGAGTAATATTATAAATTTGACCTGTCTATCTGTCTGCGGCATCGTAGTTCCAGAATAAGCCGATTAGAGTGCGGTTTTTTTTATGGATAAGACACGGCAAACGAGCGTACGGGTCACCTGATGGTAAGTGATCACCGTCGTCCACGGCCCCGTGTAACTCCAGAGGAACTACAAGAGTGTTGCCGGCCTTTTAAAATGGATGGACACCGGGGCCCGGCATTACCTAATGAGAAACGCAGTGGCCGAAGCCACTACTTAACGCCCGTTTTAAACGCCGGGGGTGGTAACAATCCGGTCGAGTCTGCCCATGCGTGTTGCCATTGCTGACAACGTAACTCTCCCACACGTACTTTAGTCGCCTCTTACGACACCACCCGTACCAGGGTGATTCTATTCTAAGCCGGAATCACACGGCATTTTATTCGAAAATCTTGTTCATTACGACGGTTCTTAGCTGTTTTATTAAGTCTAAGTGGGATGAGGTAGTGATTTGATGTTTCTTAACTTTTGAAAATATATATTTTTTTATATTAACTAATTTATTTTTAGCTACCAAGTTAGTTTTATGTCTTATATTACTAAGAGAAAGAAGAAATGTTTAGACACTTTATTTAACCTCACGGGTTATCCCACATGTAGCAGGGTAAAGACAGACCCGAGTGACAAGATATTCTATTTCCAGTCGAATTCAGGAGATTGCATGTTGTGTGACCTTTCATTACGTTGTGTCTTTTCAAAGCGGGACAAAGAATTATAACCTATTGCCCCGGATTAGGATTGAATCCCCAATCATCTTATTTGCCTTTATCTCTATATATCTTAAAAGTTTAAAAAGTAATTTCAATGTTTTTCATTTAAGTTTTTATTTAATAAAGACAAAATACACAAAAAAGAGAACTGTATGAGATGTAACATTTTAATTAAAGCACAATGTCGGGTCGTTATGGTCGAAAAGTCCTGTTTACTTACTTGTTAAGAAAAGAAAAGAAAATTTCGTAAAACACACAATGGACAACATATAAAAAGGGCTGCTACAAAATTGAGATTTTTCTAATTTAATATGAAAGTCCTATGTAATATGACATTTTAAAAAGCGTTGTTCGTGTCTCCTTTCAATGTGTTCGATGTAACGAACAGCGTTATGAAATATTGGCTCCCAATTTCTTGGAAGTCATTACGCTCAGCGAATACCAAACGAAAGATTAGAATGAATGTATTATAAAGATTTAAATTATAACGATAAAATCAATTTTATTCTTAAAATTAAACAAATCTTTTATACGTATTACATTCACTCAGTCACTCAGTTTCACGCTGTGTCCCGCACATGGCAGAGTACACAGAGGGAGCTTGGAACCTAGTATTAAGACACTCTATCCCGTTCCCAACTTTCGTTCGTTGAGTGGCGGAACTCAACGCCGCATTTTGGTTTGTTACCAGTGCGAAGAAATAAAAACATTAAAATAGCATATAATATATTAAAAAATATTAATAAGTAGAATTACAATAAAAGAAACGATTCCAAACACCGCTACGTTAAAAATTTAAAGAACAATTTTTAGAATTTTGTATATACATTTATAAATATATTTTGTAGTAGTGTTATGAAAATACAAAAAAGAATTATTATAGTACTTAAATATAGTGCATCCAATTTCACCTGCCCAAAGAGACAAATCGATACTCTGTCCTCAGCGCAAGTACTCTCAATATTTCATTATCCCTATCTGCTAGCAATATTTTAATGAATACAAACAAGAATAACATTTCATGGCAATTCATAATTAAGATAGGTCTTATTCCTTTATAATAAAGTTGCTTATCGATTATTGCAGTGCATCAAAACAATCGAACCGTATATTATACGGGTCATTCTCTCTTTTCTCTTTCCACCATTTTTCAAGTGAATATTTTACGAGGCTGAGCGCAATTTGCGAAAAATTACGAAGCTCCCGAGCGACCGCGCCAAGCCATTTGCGCTCAGAATAATGACGTGCCTCGTTACTTTATACTCTACGAAATATTTTCATTTATTATTATAATATAAATATTTTTGATTGTTAAAGTCGTAAATTAAAAAAATACAATTAAGCAATTATACTATAATCGTTATAGACATAAAAAACAGAAATGTAAATATTTTATATAAAACTACATAAAGGTCCACTAATGAATAACAAAAGTAACAAGTTAATAATTGAAAAAAATATAATTAAATAAATATAAATATTAAAAGATACAAATCTCACGATCAACAAATTAATATACATTTTATATGTACAAAATATGTTAATGTATGTGATATGAACTCATGAACCGTTAAACTTAAAACACGCAATGTCGTAATTAAATTAAATATCATGCTACGACCGGACTATAAAAAATATTTTGCATATTAGCGTAAATTAAAAAAAAGATCGATTTTTTTAACTGAAATTTCGATATTTCAATATAATTACCGGTATATTAAAATTAACTGTTAAAACAGCTTTACTACCAACATCCGCACACGTCGCTGTCAAAAAATAACACTTAATCGATTATAATGTTGGCAGCGTGTTATTTTTTAGCGTCGACCGTCTGTCATTCATCACCCGTCATCCGTCGATTACTTTCCATCAATGGTAGATAGATGAAGAGCCGAGTTATGTAAAGTTTTCCCTAGGTTCGATTTTAAATACCACAAGTAATTTAAAAATCAATTATAAAGTTCATAGACAACGACCCTATACACGGTACACATTTTTTTTAAATGAAACACCTTTAACCGGATTAATCGAGTATATTGAGTGGTGAACATTTTTAGAAAACTCGACGTTTCGAACACTTTACAGTAGTCCGTGGTCAGTCTACCCGTGACCGCAGTAAAGTCACTCAATATACGCTATTAATCCGGTGGTTCACATTGATTGTGTATGTATTAATAAAGTGTATTTGCATTGGGTGTACATCGAGTGTCTCTGTCTTGTTTCCAAGTGTCTAGTGTAGTTGAAAACTCTTCGAACAAGTTAGACATTCAATATACTGTACCGCGTAGACAGTGTAAGTATTAATTTATCACAAGTTTGCGTTTGAACAGTTCGGACACAACTTCCGTAAACTTATCGACACTTCTCAGACACAAAAAAACTGACCAAGGGTAAAAATTACACACATAATTACATATCTGAATTGGGCGTCGGAATTTCTACAGTAATCTATTCGTACTATTACGCCATTCGTAATGGTACGCCATTACAAAACATTTTGAAGCCTGTCGTGGCGCAGCGGCATAAGCGTGTGACTGTAACCAACAGGTTCTGGGTTCGATCCCCAGTCGAGAAAATTAAATATTAAATATTTTCAATTTAAATATTTAATGTTTCATTTTTTTTCTCTGGTAATAAAACAAAGCGCGGCGTTGAGTTCCGCCACTCAACACGCATTGCCTCAAATTCAGCGGAAAGTTGAGTTGAAAGGAGTGTCTTAACCGTTTCCGGGTTCCCGGGTTCCCTCTGCCTACCCTGCCTCGTGAAAAAAAACAAAACACATTTTTATGTAGCAGAATTCTTTCTATATGCAGCTAAAAATAAAACTTAAAAAAAAACATAAATTTACGCGTGATCAAATTTCATATAACTGCAAATATGTTAAAATAACACAACAATTACAATTAACTACCTTCGAGTTGAGCATAATCTCGGGTGCGCGGTACCAGCGCGTCGCGACGTACTCCGTAAGGAAGCCCGTGTGGTCGTGGTCAGGGTCGGCCACTCGCGCCAGACCAAAGTCGCATATCTAAATATAGAAAAGAAGTAAATAGAATCAATTTATATTATTATATGTTCATAAACACTTAATTTTAAAATAAATAAATATATTAACATAAATAAATATAACGTTTTTCTTTATTACAGCTCAAAAAAATATTTAAACATGTTTTTTTAAAATTCAATTTAATATTTTATTACAATAATGATATATTTAATATTGTCAAATTAATATTTAATATTTTTATTTCTTCGCTCTGGTAACAAGGCAAAGTGCGACGGTGAGTTCCGCCACTCAATTAGCAATGCTTCAAACCTGGCGGATAGTGGGGAAACGGAACGGAGTGTCTTAACACTAGGTTCCTTTGCCTACCCTACTATGTACGTGTGAAGCTGTCATTGAAATAAAAAAAAACATGCTTTAACATAAGTAAGAAAGTATTGAAAAGTCAAATTACATTTTAATTAAATTGTATTTTAATATTTAGAAATAATTGCGGTCAAAGATGTTAACAAGATTGAGTGAAGAGATTAAAACTAACGAGGTCTATCAACGCAGCGAATTTGCGTTTAGCACTTTCATTATTGTAACAAGATGCCGCCAAAGGCTATTTGTTATCTTGTAAACTGAAATATTTGCTTAATGAATTACGGAACGAGCTACATTTTCTTTAAAACTTCGAAGAAACAAAGCCCTTGAACAAAAATCAATTTGTTATAGAAAATTATTTTAACAGTATCTTTCCTGTTGTTATTGTATAAAATGCCTGAAAGTTTACTGTTTTGTTTACAAAAGATGCTATCTTAGCTCCCTCTCCCGGTTAATGGCGCGAATACTATGAGTATATCATATTTATAATTTAGTTACAATAAGTGTAAGAGAAGACGTAAATATGGTGACTGAATAAAAAAAAGATTTTTACTTGAATCTAATATAATAAAATAAAAAACAGAAACAAACAAAAGTGTAAAATGCTCTCGTTACTTAATTAACCTCTTAAGCATACACACGATGCTCTTACATTTAAAGTCGTCATAATATTTAAAACTAGGGCTTTTTTAGATCTCATTATCTACTGATAACAAAAAGTGGGCTTTAAAAAGCGGTAAATATACGTTCCCCACTTTCCAACGCATTTGAATCATTGCCTGTTGAGTAGCGGAACTCAACGCCGCACTTTGCTTGTTATCAGAGAGTAGAAAATGGAAATATTAAATCAAATCAAATTCATTTGATATTAAATATTTCTCAACCCAGCATTTACAATTTCCCTGTGCCACGACAGGCGTAAAAATGTTCTTTTAATTTTTCATCTCATCACTACAGAGTAACAAACTTATAGAAAGATTGAAATTTTGTATAACACAATCTGAAATATTTCTTTTGACAATTCAAGTTGGGTAGAGTTTAATATAAAACGAATTTTACAAGGATAAAATGATTCAATTTTCTTCTAATTCTTTTAAAATATTTGCTATCGTTGTGAATATAAATAGTCAAGTTCAAACATTTAATCAAGATTTTAAGAATTAAAACAATCAAAACTAAAAAAAAAGAAATGCATCTGTCTTTTTATAGACCGTTACGTAGAAATGATGTAATATATAGTAAATGACATAATGTGCCTTGTTGCACTTCTAGGAGCTCTCTATTCTGAGTATTAAGATAATTTCTTATCTGTAAATGAAGGCTAACGGGATCCAACCTAAGGGCGTTAAAATTGATTAATTGAATTTCAAATCGTTCTCATTTTTCTAAAGCCGAAGTGACATTATTTTCTCGCATAATTTTAAGGTTAATTTAGTTTTTTCATTTTTAGTTGGTAAAATGTTAGAGAAAATATTTGAATTGATATTTTCGTAGTATTATAATGCGTTCTATTATATAAATTGCAGTGTTACTCACAGCCTTGTTTGTAGAATAGAACTACCCTAAATAAATAAAAAAAGCTTTTTAACCATGTCCGTAGGAATTTCAGGGAATTTTTTTTTTTGCTGCCTTATACTCCCCATGGTACAATCATCTAGATTTCAGCGTACCTCGCTGCGAAATGAAATTGTGTGCTGTGCCTTGTCTATCAGTCCAAGCAACTTATTTGTACCTCTACATATACTAGAAATGGATACTAAATTACAACATTGCATATTGGTAGAGAGTCAATCTATTTAACAAACATCTGTTTAAAATAAGCGAAGAATATACTTTAAAGTACAAAAAAATAACAAAATAACCTTTTGTAATACTTTACATATAGTTTATTTTCATTAGCTATAAAGAATAATTTCTTTTAGTAAAGAGTGTAAAATGATGATATATAAGCGTATTTATTCACCTTTAAATCACATGTGGTGTTAAGCAGGAGGTTGCTCGGCTTTAAATCCCGGTGAAGAACATTCGCCGAGTGGATATACTTGAGCCCTCGCAGGATTTGGTACAGGAAGTAGCAGATGTGGTCATTACTTAATTTCTAAAACAAAAATACACCACGTTATTATATTCAAAACCATATGTTACGTTTAAATGGTTTTTTAAATGTACAATCTTGTTTTGGTTTGACTGTAAATTATATGGTTGCAGATCTGAATACTACTCGGATCAAACAATAATTTCAAGTCGGGCGGAAACGGAAAGTGTCAAGCAAAAAAAAATGCGATTCGAAGTAAATTGTAAATGTATGAATTTGAAAATATTTATTGATAGGCGAAATATATTTACAACCTTAACAACTAATATAGTGTATGTCCGACTATAAAAGAAACCCTTTCGAAACAGGCTGGTATGAACTTGGTTACGTTTTTTTAAGTGTACACAGAATATTATGTTACCACATTTTTATGGTTTCAATGTATATATGAATAAAATCAGCTATATAAATAAAGCTCATTTTGTTTGTATTGAATAACATCATTTGTTAGCAGCAAATTTGTTTTTCAAGAATATATACGTAAAGTTTTATTTATTTTTGTTAAATTAGAAAACAAGGTTTTTTAGTTATTTCTTCAACAACCATTGTAAAAATATTTACTTGTTTACTTATTGTTTTTAATATGTATCGACTATTTTTTCAATGAATTAAATATTTATATTTGTACAGTTATATCTTAAATAATAAAATCTTACCTGTGTTTTTAATAATTTATAAAGGTCCGTCTCCATTAAACATTGTACAATGTACACATCTTTCATTTGGTCAATGGTCTCTGCTCTTAAAATATCTCTTATATCAATAATCTAAAACAAAACATAATATATTAGGTTTACAATTTCTTGGTAACACGGCAAAGCGCGGCGTTGACTTCCGCCACTCAATACGTAATTCGGCGGAAAGTCGGGAACACAACAACTCACAACTCTGCCTACTCTGCCATGTGGGGTAAAGCTGAGAGAGTAATATTTTTATTTCCTTGCACTGTTTACAAGACAAAGCTAGGCGATGAGTTTATCATTCAACAAGCAAATGTTGGCTATAAAAAATAAATGTCCGAGAGGGTAAAGATTTTAAATGTAAATTTTCATTTTCAAATGCTTCGGGTGACGGAATTGAATGTGCCACTTTATGAAATAAAAGGGTAACATTTCCTCTCGTTCTAAGAAATATAAACACAAGACAGCACAAGCTCTGAGATAGAAAATACTTGCCAGCCTTATAACATGGAAAAAGAATGGCAACATTGCAACAACGTTATAAACTTCGTCACGGGAGAGTGCCGTAAATGTTTACTTTATAACCCCGAGCGGTCTTGTTACGAGAAAATACTATCCTCTATTCCAGTACTTTGGCATGTACGTAGGTATATTTACGAGTATGGAAAATAGCGTTTAGAAAATGTTAATGCTGCGTGACTGCGTAATATAAAATGTTATGTACAATAGAAGCAGTTATAAAGATTTTATGCAAATCAGAACTTCACAGTATTTCCTTTGACATGATGCAGTAATAAATAATTTCTCTTGTACAATTCGAGAAAATACCAAATCGAAAAATAGAAGTTACAAACATAGCCATAGTATTTTTTTTTTTATTTTATTTTATACGCAAAATCAATTTGGTTGTTTGTAGCATGAAACAGGGCAATAAGTATATCTACAATTATAAATCACTCAAGCAATGCGTGATAATATAATCGTAAAACATTTCCCACTTATTGCCGATAAAACTAAGAAGCACAAGAAATAGCTCTCTTAGTGGCTAAACCCAATATGTGAATATTGCGGGATCAGACTGAGTTCTATTTTGTATTACTTAATAAAATTGAATCAGATAAATCCACCACTATCTTCCACACAACATCTAAAACAAGAAAGAACTACAAATAAAATAGCTGCCAGTATGTTAGCTGCAGGAATGATTAATTAAAAAACTTACATTCTCATGTTTAAATCGGGTGAGGATTTTTATTTCTCTCAGCGTCCTCTGACAGTATGTCTGGTGCTCGAATGGGGATATTTTCTTGATGGCTACTTTCGATAACTTCATGCTGTCGTAAGCGGATCTGTACAAAAGAAATATATTTTAGGTAACCTCTAAACTGTTAAAAACGAAGAGAAGCGAACAAAGATTAAAGAAATTACATAATTTTTCATAATCTAATTAAGCAATCCTTATTAAGTTATTTTCTACATATTACAAATAAATATGTAAACTGTATGAAAAAATATCATTTCATAACAATGCGTATTTTATATATAATTTGTAAAATAGTAAAGAAATGTATACAGATAACGAATATTATAATACATAAATAACACAAAAAACTAAACGTAATGAACATAAATACTAAATTATTAAAGAAAAAGAAAATATATATAATTAGCCGTAAAAGTTTTTAGAACATTGTTTAAATTATAATACAATCATGACGCGTATTGGATATGACTGTTCAGTACAGAGTTATTCAGTACTATGTTAATGTACTCGAAGACCGTCTATAAATATAATTTATTTATTCTTTGGTATCCTCACACTGTACCCGGCACATAGCCGGATAGGTAGAAGGAACCTGGGAACGTAGAACGTGAGTTCCTTCTTATATTTATTTAAATTGAATATTTAAATTTAATTTTAAATTGATATTAATGACATTTAAAAAATATATTGAGGCCTGTCGTCGTCGCGCACCGGCACAAGCGTATGACTGTAACCGATAGGTTGTGGGTTCGATCCCCACTCGAGGAAATGAAATACTTAATATTTTCAATTTAAATATTTAATGTTTTCATTACTTCGCTCCGCGGCAAAACGCGGCGTTGAGCTCCGCCACTCAATACGCAATGCCTCAAATTCGGCGGAAAGTGAGGAACGAAAGTGGAATGGAGTGTCTTAACACTAAGTACCCAAGTTCCCTTTGCCTATCCCGCCATGTGCGGGATACAGCGTGACGCTGAGTTGAGTTAAAAATATATAACACTTAAAAAATTAAATAAAAATCTCAGCAAAAAAAAGCTAACGCAACAAAAGAAAAGCCAGCTAATGAATTCTCGGGTAAACTATGAATAGTCTTAAATTTACGAGATTAAGATTTTCTTTTATTTAATTTTGCAGGGGATTTAATAAGAAAGGTCTTCGCGTTGCTCAAATTAGTAGTAAAATAGTGGCAGTGCAGAAAAAAGTAGAAAACGATCTGTGTCCATTTCATTACCTTTTTATTTGGTGTTCAAAGTCAACACCAAATAAAAAAGAAAATGAACGATATGAATTAAGATGACATCGGATACTCCACCTGAGCTGAGGTAACGTTATTCCTATTAAATAATGGTCGTAACGCCGTTGAAACGGCTAATAACTTTATATTTTTTTGTTGATATACAAAAAACATCTTATAAAAATGACTTTGCTTCCGACCTATAGTAACTAACTAGTAGCAAATATACCGTATACAAATAAATAGCAGGTTAGCCTACTGAGTCTTCATTGTTGTTAATTTTCTAATTAAGTAATGTACAGAAACTACTGTACAAATCAAAGAAAGTATAGCTATCATACATTGTAAGCATTTTTGAAACCTACGTAAGTATAAAAGTATTTCATATGTTAGTTCATAACACAATTTTCCATTTTTGATTTGCACAGTTTGCAGTTATATATTTTACATTTAAATAAAAAAACAATATTTATTCATTTAAGCAATTAAAATATTATATAGAAAACGACATAACCTATTTAAATATTTTTTATTTCAGCGGCAAGTGCTCTTTCTTTTGGCAATGATTTTGAATATTCATTCGTATTTTTTTTGGCGGTAAAGCGCAATTGAAAACGGCCTGAACGACACTATAACTCGTTATAACGACCTAGTTTTGGAAAACTTTATAAATCACATAAAAATCTGCGTTTTACTAGTTTCAGAGGAAAGTAATCTCGGCGTCATTTTTTCTGTAATTTTATTCCGAAAATAATATGTATTTTCGAGTCACTGTAAAATATAATGAATATTATTTCTTAACTAGACATCATATTTCAGTATTAGTTTAATTTGCCCTTGGGTGAATATATTATTCTTATTTTGCCACTCTTTTTGTCATATTAAGTTCCGCCAATCAACACAGGGAACGAAAGTATCTTAACATTAGGTTTCAATGTTTCCTCAGCCTACCCAGCAATATGTGGCTTGCTTTAGCCAGTTAAAAATATATTTTTACTTAAATATCTAATAATGCTTAACAAAGTAAAACACTAGGTTTCCCGGATCCTACTGCGTACCCTGGTAAGTGCGAACATAAAGGCTAAAGCTTATTACTATAATGCCTACAGCATTAGGATTGTTCTCAACACAAAAGTAAATAAGTGTTTGAATAAATTCAAACGAAACTTATTTGAGAAGTTACCTTAGTAAGTACTTTGGGAAAATTCTTGTTACATTTCCATCCAAATACTATTAGAAAAGTTTTGCATAAGCGCTTTTGAGAATTTTTTTGGAGTTGTTTCACTTAAATAAAGAAGTACACGCAAAGAAATATTTTGGTAGATGGGTAAAAGTATTTTCCGTTACAATTTTACTATTACTTTATGATTATAATAAAAATAATTAATTACTTGTCAACCAAAATATACCTTAAGTATTGTAAATAGATGATGATGATGAAATTCGCTACAAAAATCGATGGTCGACTGAAAAACCTATGTACGGAGAAATAAAAATCTTATTAAATACAATATTGTAGGTTAGTAAAACATAATACAATAAAAAGATATTTATAATAATCTGCTATAAAATCTACATATAGTATTCTTAACGATACAAATATGTAGATTCGCTTCGGGTTTAACACAAGATGTGAGTTATAAAACAACATGAGAAATATTCTAATGAGAAGTTAGGACAACTTTGTTCCAAGGAGAAAATGTGTCTCAGTATTTACTATTGTAATATGTTAATTTAAATAATATTCTTTATTATACTAAATTAAATGAGAACTAAATAGAAAAATGAAATCTGTTCCACCCAACTAGTGGAAGTGGAAGAGTGGCACCGGGGAGCAACATAGCAAGGACAATTTAAAAAATTAATAAATTACTAGACAAACATTATTTACTTATTGGATTATAATCTAAAATGGCTACCAATATTTATTTATAAGAAATAAAAAATATAAATTTACTTTTAATAAATAAAAAGTTTCCTTCCATTTTCATACAACCCTACTTTATACAAAGTAATCAAAAAGAATTAAAAAAAATAAAAAAAACAAATTTTTTTTTCAATACATATATATACATCGTGGGTAAACCCGACATTAAAAAAACATAAACTCCGGAAAGATCAACACATTAACATTAAAATAAAGAGAAACATAAACTATAGCATTTTAATGGAGGTATCACTACAATGAGTCCATCTCGAAACCTTTACCTTTGAAGTGCTCATCAATATTCTAAATCCAGATTTTCTGCACTTTTATATATTTAAATTGCTCTAAAAGCCATGAAAGCGAGAGCTCTCCGTGAGGTCCGAGTGCTCTTGCTTTGCCTAAACCTGACGTCCGTTCTTGAATAGCTCCCCGGTTATACTCGTAACACTATAAATACTACTAACACTGAATTGCATTTGCGATTTTATAAGTATCAACTCACCTCTATATTAATCAAATATTAACGTTTGTTTGTACGAGTATATATCATGTTTCTTTTTTATTATTAAATCAAGTTCTCTTTAAGTTTAAATGTAAATTTCTAGGTACATATTTCAATATTAACATTGCTTCTATATACTTTCTTGTTAATAAATAGTACATATTTTTAGTATTACATAGTATTAAAAGTGCGAGTCCTGTCTGTGACTGTAGTGGGTGCGCGCGTGGGTTTGATCCCCAATCGAGGGGTATCATATTCAATATTTTCATTTCTACTGGCATTTAGAAAAACCGCGGTCTTGAGTTCCGCCCCTCAATACACAACCGCCTTAAATTCGGCGAAAAGTGGGCAACGGAACGGATTATAGCACTAAGTTCCCAATTTTCGTCTGCCTACAGCAGCTACAGCGTGAAGCTAAAAACACAATATTAAAACCGATATTATATTGAAACATATAACTTTAAATGTTGATTTGTTTACATTTTCGACATTAAATAAAATAAAACACTCTTAGTCCCAAAAGACCTGAAGTAATTCAAATTAAATTATCGGTGATTATTAAGTCACAAACGAAATTGAATAGATCTGGGGTAACCCACGAAATCCCATTTGCTCCGAACATTTGTTTTAGTCTAGAGATATTTGAAAGACATTTAATTTATATCTAATCCCTAGAGACGGGCAGTCTTATCAAACAAAATAAGGGCTTTGCGCTGAGAAAGATAGATAGCAGGTAGCAAATGAAAAGTTTCGATCACAATCGAATGAATCATTTTCATTCATCCGCCATGTCAAGAGAAGGAGGAAAACGGAGAACGACATCTTTATATTAATCTCTGCCCCTCTGCTATACGCAGGGAAAAAAGATATAAGTCCGAGTTGCAAGATCGATGTCTAAGGGCGTGGACAACCTATATGTCTGTCACCATAACCATACCGTGGACATTGTTGCGCAGAAAAATTCTAAATGGTGTAAATATATGGAAGTCGCTATAAACAGCTACTATTTTGAAGATATCTGGAAACGTAGATATTGTGCACTATGAGTCTATATTCTACCTATCTGTTTCACATGGAAAGTGTGTAGATCTTAAAGTTGTGAAATATAACATAAAAGTATTAAAAAAAAACAAAACATTATAAAGTTACTGAGTGCGTAATTAAATTAATATACACACTCGTATTATCATTAGTTTAGTTATTTATGGGTGTTCACAGCGTTTTCTCTTCACATAAAATATATTCCATTTGCACTTTAAATTATAACTCATTAAGTTAATGGTTTCCTTTGCTAATACTTTTAGCTACAAAATATATATTTTAATCCGCTTCGTGGATTTTATAGAGCGTACCTAACAATACGCTCAGTCGTTGTTCAACTCAACATTTACAAAATGAACTCGCGCTAATATTGAAAGATATTTGCTTCTTTTCAAGATTTATATATTAAGTTATATGTGACAAACGAGACAAAACACACTAAGAAACTAGCTTCTACATCTTTAAACAACTATACAATGCTTTTAGTAAGCAGTTACGCGAACGAATGTGACAACTCACATAGTGCTACCGTTTATATGAAGAGTAATGTGTACGTCGTAAAAAGTTTATTGCTATTTGCTGCATTACTTATAATTTTAGAACTAAGGATATCTACGGTCCTATTACTAATGGTGTTCAATATCTGACTGTATATTTTAAACTATTAGGACTTAAAATCATTATTATTCAATTTAGTCATTCTATTACATAAATAGTTAAATAATTTTTGTGGCGCAAAACTAAATCTATATTCTACGAATCGAACGAAACTACATAGTTTTTCAAATATTATTTAATGTCAAACGATATTTGAAGTAACATAATAAAAGGTGAACTATTAAATTTTACAATATTTTTTTTATGTACAAAGAACGAACTATTAATTTTGCATTTTATTGTACGTAGGGTATCTTTACCCAATATACGTAATTTTCTATAATAAACTCTTATTTACTACGGAAAATTACGTACTGCCTAATAGAACATTTTAAGGAATCGTGTGTTATTATGCTAAACTTTTTTACACCATGAGTTGAGAGCTGTGTGCATTTTTTTTCAGCTTTCCCATAAATTTCAGGCATTGTTTGCAGAGAGACAGAACTCAACGCCGCACTTATCCTCGAATTTGGATTAAACACATTGTCACTGTTTATCTATTGGTAGATGAATTATATTCACACATAATTCATTTATCAAAATATTTACAGTTTTATATTATTTAAAAATAAAACGCACGTAAAATATATCGCCATCGGAGAAAATAATATTAACATTGAAAATATTTAAAAAGTAACTACTAATGTTATTGATATAGAGAAATTCAATTCACTAAATTTGTAAGGTTATCATGTAAGTAATATTGATATTAAAGAAGTAAAAAGTCTGTAATTTTCGACGAGGGCAAACCGACGACCCGTAAGTGATAACATTACGGAGCACTCGAGGGGCGGGTCAAATGTACCGCGAATATGTAAAATATGAGGCTTCGGTTCCATCCAATAAAAACATTTTCTCACTTAACATTTCACAACCCAAATATTAAATGCGTTAAAAACACATTCTACCTGAAATTTTTCGCTATATCGTATATCAAACGAGAAGCTTTCAGTGTTCCGGGGAATATTAAACTCAATAAAAAGCTTCTACCTTTGAAATGAAAAAAGTTACAAGTAAATAAATATTTTGATCGTATTTAATATTAAGTAATATTATTATTTCCATTACATGCTTAGCTGAAAGAAGCCTGCAAAACAGAAGTCATAAGATGATACGTATTCATTAGCCACGATAGGTCTCAAGTAATAAGAAGATATGTAGGCAGGGGACACAACTATGTGACTGAAAACACGAGAGGTTGTGGGTTCGATCGCTACTTGAGGAAATAAATTATTTGACTATTTTAAAATTAATATTTAATGGTTTTATTTTATCGCTGTGGTAACAAGGCAAAGCGCGGCACTTAGATCCGCCACTCAACACGCAATGCCTTAAATTCGGCGGACAGTGGGCAACGGAAAGTAGTGTCTTAACACTAGGTTCCCAAGTTCTCTCTGCCTACAGGGTACAGTACCTACAATGTAAGGGATGCACCGTGAAGCGTGAAACAAAAATACTGAACTATGATATACGAGTTCTATTAGAGAAAATATGTCCATAGAAAGGAAAGCCGTTAAGAATACCCAAAATTCGATATAACCCAATATAACATGCTAAGATTATAATATCTGTGAAGTAGCAGCAATTGTATTTAAAATTCTCATATAAAACCTAATGCCTTCTCTTCAACACATACTATAATTTTGCAGAGACTTCGACGCCAACGTTTACTTTGTACTTGACCTCAAATTACAATAGAGTTTTCTGAAAGCCGTTCTATTGAGATACAGAATAGTGCTAAAAGCAGAAACGCCTAATAGAGAAGTATAAATATCTTTTTTATCAATATTTTTTGTAAATAAATATCGATAAAAAATGTATAGCAAGAGTGAAGCATGAACCGTACCTATTTAGAATGTATTTCACAAATATGCAATATATTTAATAAAGTTTTATAACAAAATAAAAATATAAGAAATATTTAATCTAACATATAGCAGTAACAATCAAAACAGAACAAAAACGACATGAAATTAAAAAAAAACTAATAGCAGTCGTGGGACTGCCGATAGAAGTGAAAACGGAACTATTAAGTTGAGAGTAATTAAAACTATATACAAAAATTATATGTTTTTTTTTATGTTTTATTTATTAGTTACATATGAGGGGTTAAACAAATCATGAACAAAATATAAATACAAAGTGGTTGAAAAAATAATTAATATACAATTATCTTAATTATACATAGTATTTATATTTACGCGAATTTCAATGAATTCAAGTTTGAATATTATTTTCATTATTTACATCATTGTCGTGACTCACAAAATTATACTTATCCAAAAATCGTCCAACGCGCACATAATACAGTCAGAAATAGTCGATGTATTAGTGTATACGTGTACACAGGCTACTGCGCGTGCGCTAGTCTGGGTCTCCATAGCGATAGATATACTATTATCATTAGCATGTCGGTGACGCGAACCGAGGATTTTACCCTCTACCAAAACGCTCAACGCGCCTAAAGAAGTTTTCACTTCAAAAAATACATTGCGACAAAACAAAAGCGATTTATGCCTACCTAAAAGAGCTAACGGCAACAAAGAATGTAATTTCAAAAGATGTGTACACAACTATTAAAACAATACAGGGTTAGATTATTTCATTAGGGATTAACATAAACACATTTAAAATCAAATGAAATGATACAATTTATTAAGCATAGTACAATTTACTTTTATATTTAAGAAATAATTTATTATCATATACCTGGAGAAATGCAAATATTTATCAACCTGACCAAGCTGAAAAATAACTGACTTACTCACCCATCGTCATATAACCTTTTTCAATGGCCTATTAACCGGAATAAGATTTAACTTAAAGTCCTCTCTGAGAGTTATGAAGACAAATCTTATTTATTACATGGACCATTTCTCATGCCTTAAGTTTACTTAAAAAAAAACATAAGTTTACGATCTCTCCCTTTTACGCCACATGCAAATTTTTAAATGATTTTTATGATCGAAATATAAGACTTATGTTAAGCGAAAAGAAACTGCTGATAAAAAATATTATAACAAGTTAAAGGTTAAGCATATCATTTTGAGTTGAAAAACCAAGTTAGTCAATTTCCTTGACTGCAGTCAAGTACGATGTAATCAAAGATATTATAGATAAAGAAACAATTGAAACCGATAATATTGAAACAATTGATACTGAAACAATTGATAAAACTGATATAAATATATCTTATTCAAAATAAACAAACAAAACACAGTACAATTAATATAAGAGTTGGGATTCTTAATTACGGTGCATTTGTTAGCCGGGACGCAATTTTCTACGGAGAAAAGTTTAGTGAGCGCTCAACTACAGTTTCGCTCGTAACTTGATTAGTAGCGTTATCCGTGTTGTAGATTTAATTTACTTCGAAAATATAAAGAGAATCTAGCAAAATGATCAATTGTGTAGTTTATGCTTTATAATTTTGAGCAAAATATTGAGGAATAAATAAATTACTTTAGTATAATCATATTGAAATATTTAATTAATTTAAACTTTTTTTTTTCAGACATGAAATTCAATAATTTATCATTTAATAGGATTTATATATTTTTTTCACTGCATATCTAAGTTGAAGTGTTAGAGCTTTCCAGACGTTACATGACGAAAATATGAAAATAAAAGTTATTCGTACCTAACGACTTTCGTCTGCGTTAAGTGGCCGAGAGAACTGAAAACTATTTATTGCGTCTAAAATAATAAATTGTAATTGTGCCGCGTGATTAATAGTATCACGCTCAAAATACCGGCACCCATATCAAGCCGCTGTCAAAAACTGGTTAGGAAATTCTTAGCAAATAACATAGTGCTTACTCATACCCTCTCAAGTTTGGGGTAACTTAATCTAAACGATACACAAGTGAAATAAGAAGCAACAAGATTAAGAGCAAATTAGCGCTTACGCGGCTGTTATATAAGACTTTGTTATTTGGGGAGGCATTAATTACGCCCATCGGACTTGTGCATCACTTCGATTCGAAAGGACTAAAGACACGACGGACGAACGACGACCACGAAATAGGGATGGAACTTGGTAAACTAGTATTACGACATTCCGTTATTTACTTTAACGTTGCATGTTAAGTGGCGAAACTCAACGCCAAATTTAGCCTTGTTATCAGAATACCCTTGTTTCTCGAACCGGGATGGAAACCAGAACTTGTCATGTGTGCACAAACCCTGCGTCACGGCAGGCACGAATCTGCGTTTCTATATCTATATCGAAAATAGTTATTTTACAATAATTTTATTAACTTCATTATTGTATAGAATTACGATAGATATATTTCTCAAATTATAGACCAATAATTTATATTAAGCTAAATAAAAATAAATGGCTAACGAAGCTTTTAGTTTTAGAGCCTTTTAGACTCAAAATACCCGACATACGATAAAACCATTCATAATGTAAATTATTTTTTATCAATATTTACGGTCAAATGGATGTTAGTAGAGAAATTGAACAAAGTGATATTATGACAAGTAACATGAAGTAGAACGAAGTCAATTTAAGTTGAAAACAAAGCCACTCAATTATAAATAAAAAAAGAATCTGTTATTACCTCTTGTGCAGTAACTATTGTTCACAAACAATAGTACGACAGTAGAAATTGTGACGGAATTAATAACAATTTTTAAAATCAACTAGCATAAGAGTATAAAAAACATGAATATGCATACGTATATATATAGTCGAGCTTCATATATTAAAAATGTTAATCTATTATTATGCGCTTTGATTATATGCAATTTATTTATAATAAAATGTTTTATAAGAGAAAAGAGGCCTTTATTATAATTTATATACAGCATTTAGTTTCAGATCAGCAAAAGGAAAATATCGAGCGTTGAGCAAGTAGTATTATGTTGTATTAAATAAAATAACAATAATAAATTAAAGATCACTTAGAAACTTGACATTTAATAGACATACATTTAAAAAAATGATATTTACAAATTTAAGTTTACATTTATACAAAAAAAAAACATATAGGTATGGTAAATTTTCGACTTCAGTCGGTAAATTATAACTCTTATTGCACACTTTTACGCATGTAAATTTAATTTTATTCACTTGGATGAATATAAAGTGTAAAATTGTAATTTAAAAGTTTAAAAATGTACATACTACATATATTATAATAAGTAGATTTATTCATATAATACGGCGAATTTGATATTCTTGAATACTATCGAGACGTCGGGTTCTCAAAAATGTATAGAAATCAATATAAACCATTAAATTTATTTCTCTTTAAATATTTACAGAATCGCGAAAATCAATGATCTTATTATAGATAAGTGAAAACAGTTAATTTCTGGCATAAAGATACACACTACAAGATTGTCAATATTTCCCGAAGCAAATAGGATGAACGTGTGCTCATAACGGCACGAAGTTCACAAAATGGAATCCATCGGTATAGTTTCCTTTTTCCTTAATACTCTGTATAGATCTAATGTAAATATATGTTTATATAATATGTTCAAAGCATACAACGATACAGTCTTTCCTTTTAAGTAGTTATAAAAACGTATTTTTTTTTAAATTATGAATGTAACAATGGCTTTATTATTTTCATAAACAAAAGATAATTTCAATCAATAGATTGGCAGTTATTTTTATTCTTTGAAATTATATATTTTATCAAAAGCATTTTCAAATTTCATTGATATAAGATAGTAGAAATTTGAACGGAGAAATTAAAATCATCTTTATTTATATCAAAAAATTATGGAACAAATTAAAAAAATATATATTTTCAGCTACCTTCACGAATAATCCCTCCGACAGCAAGGTGGACAAAAGGAACCTAAGAATCTAGTCTTAGGACATATCGTTTCCCATTAATACAGTTCCATTCCCCGCTATTTATCCAATTCTTAAGGCTTTACGCGTTAAGTGAGAGTTGCCTCCACACGTCACACACTTACTCCCATGGGCCACCAAACCTTTAAATATGATTAATTAATCTTAAATCCTTTTAGTTCCTTTCTAATATATAAAAAAAACATGATACCGCATGAGGATATACGACAACTTGCAATGACGTAAGCATGACAAAACTGAGTCACGAGAACGCCAGACGCATAATGCGACATCCGCTAGTAGGTAATGTCGCAAAACATACACACGCTTGATGTCTTTATTTCCACCGTATATGCCGAATCTAGAGAAAATATATTTCCTTTCGTCGAATCTCGTAATGATTATCCTACTGGAAAAAATCAAGAAATTCTTTTATAAGAAAAACAAATAATATGGCTGCTGTTATGTTGAGCATGACATATTTTATTTTAGGATTTGTTTTTAATTTTGAACATTTTCTTCCCGAGTATACAATGCGTCTAAAGCTCAGAAAACCTATGCTCGGGGCTTAACTCGTCGACGTTACGCATACGATGTTTGTACTCATGATACGGACGAGTAATGGAGCGAGCAGTAATCGCTAATGCTTAGACTTAACAAAGTATTTAGATCTAAAGATTTTATTTCAGATTTCATATATATTTACACATAAACAGATATTATAATTTCATAATGTTGCAATAATTGAAACACCTCTTCTGTTAAACAAAAATTTAGGGTAAAACAAGATAAAAAAGATAACGTAGAAAGATGACACACTAAAAAACTTAATTTGGTCAGATATCGTCCTTCAAATTCTCTTAATGATATCATTTATGTTTCAGAAGAATGCCTATATATATATGCACTAAATAATATATTAAATAGATTATATTATTTTCAGAGATCAATAGACAAACATGTGACGATTTCTCTAATTAAGGTTAATTGTGACAATCGCTTCCACATAAACGGATCTATTCATGGTGGAGGTCATATTGTATACCAGAGTTTTAGTTAATTAACGACAACGTGACTTGGACATGACAGATACGTGACTCTAATTTCTAAATAAAAATAAGGAAATATAAATGATCTATGCTGACACTATAAAATGTAGGATCGCTGTTTATTCTTTATACTTGTTATGAAAAGTAAAAAATTACTTTTGATACGAATTTTGGATGTTACGGTATACGATATTACATTACAGTCAACTTTTTTTCAAGGTATAGTAGCGCAATAGTAAGACTACGATGAAAATTATGAATTATTAATAAAATTACATGTCTATTTTAACAGTTTCATTCCATAATAAATGTTATCTGTAAAGAGGGCATGAAACCCCCTTATGACTAATTTGATCACCTGTCTGTAATATGAGTGCGAATGGCTTGAACGACAATGCCATTATATCACGGTCCACTTGACCATGTAATTTCATCCCTAGCATCATTTGACCTATCGACCGACACACATCCAATATAGTTTGTTATGTATGAACAATACTTTAAAAAAATCTCTTAAATAATAATATTGACTAGTTTGAAATGCAATACTTGTTTATTTTATTGGCTCCATCTATAAATTGTTTATTCTTCTATTAATATTTTAGTTTTTTTTTTTTTTATGGAAAAGACGGCAAACGAGCGTACGGGTCACCTGATGGTAAGTGATCACCGTCACCCACGGCCCTGTGTAACGCCAGAGGAGCTACAGGAGCGTTGACGTCCTTTAAGGTGGAAGGGCACCGGGGCCCGGCATTACCTATTGCGAAACGCAGTGGCCAAAGCCACTACTTAACGCCGGTCTTAAATGCCGGGGGTGGTAATAACCCGGTCGTGTGTGCCCATGCGTGTTGCCATTACTGGCAACGTTACGACACCATCAGTACCAGGGTGATCCTATTCTAAGTCGGAATCACACGGCGAAATTAGTACAAATAGTCCTTATAACAGATATCTCAATTCATGTAACCGTAAAAATGTGTAGCAGATACATTATGAAGCAAAACTCTAAAATAATGAAGTATTCAAAAATAACTAATATTTAAATATTTTCTTCTTTTTCTACTTACTAAACCAAAACAGTAAACCCAAAAAGATGTTATATAGCAACAAGATATTAAAGTTCGTGGCTCGTTTGACTCTACCCCCTGTCGTACCACCTAGAGGTCCACAGTGCACCCAACTGGAAAAATACATTTCTGCCTCAGGCAAAGGCGATATGGTTACAAATATCTCAAATATATTTCAATTTTCGAGGTTGAAGCTAATCTTTAACGTGATGTTGCGTTTCTTCGACTAGTATTTGATCATATAAACATGTAATGGCTTAGCTCAATTTAATCTTCATATATGTGGCGTTCCAAATGTCAACATTTTGGTGAAAGCTATCTGAAATAAAAAGGTGTAGGATTGATTGATGATGAGGCGATCGTGGAGCAAGCGTCTGACTTAAATACAATTGGTTGTGGGTTCGATTCAAACTTGCGCCGTCTTGCGCGGTGTTAAGTCTAGGGGACGGAAGTTGGCAAACGGAAGGGTCCCTACCCTAGTAGTAGTAGGTAAGTATTCTTGGTAGGTGCACTAGACAGGTTCCCAGGTCCCCTTTGCGTACGCAACTACACGTTCGCGTATAGCGTTAAAAAGAAGTATTTATAATATAAAAAAATGTACATATAAAAAAATTGTAATAATTATAATATGGTCAAGTTTATTATTTTGCAAATTTCCTTTAATATATATTTTTAAGAGTAAAATATTGTTTTAAGAACCAGGTGCCTGAAGTTCTCATCAGCCCGCATAGTCAGGAAACAAAGGAAACAATAGGCTCAACATTCTGACGCCAATAAAGAAAACACTAACCATACTTCGTATACAGCTGCATAAACCTTAAATTATTTTTTTAATTTTTTGAGTCTCAAAAAGCTCTACATTGCAGAAAGACCTGTTTATTAGCTTTCTGTATTCTACTTTATCGGTAGAGAATTTAATTTAAAAATTGTTATAACTAAGCACTATTTATACAAAAATTTGGACATGTTAATATAGATAGATACGCTCTTATATTACTGAAATATTACTTAAAACGGAATATCTTCATACTAGGTTTTCCCTGTCTGGCGGGACAAAGCAGCGTACTAAAAAACCCAATAGCGAAAAAACAAAAATGTTTCTATATCATAATAAGCATGTTGTCAAGTAGTACTGTAAACTTTTATTATATGTTTTTTGTTAACAAAGATGACAAGCATCAAATATAAAGAAAAATAAGTAAGTAAAATCAATTTACTTTTTCGTGGAAGGTCTGAATCTGCACAAGACAGGGAATATCTTTTATAACATGTTTGTGAATAGACTAACCTTTCATTATTAAGGCATTGTGCGCGTTTGATGCTCGAAGAAACACGAGAAAAATTGGCAAATGAAACACTGGGTCAGGGTTATGATAAAATTGATCGCATTTATGGGAGCGTTTTTGGGTCAGCTGTGTACGAAAAACAGCGTTCTTTTTACGTTTTCAGAATAATATTCATATTTTTCTAACGATGAGAAAATGGTACTTTTAACCTCTTTATAATTATTTTAAGATTAGTTTGTGATTTATCATGTTGCATTATATTATATCATACGTGTTGTAATTTTTACGTACTAAAATTTTAGTATTGTGAGGATAAAACATATTAAATGAATACGAGTTCTTTGTTTCGTTAGTGTTTATTGAATATTTTAATTATATTTTTTAACTTATAAAATATGTAAATAAGATTAAAATTTGTATTCATTAATAAAAGTGCTATGAACTAATTTTCGAATTGTTTATATAAAAGATTTCCTAAATGAAATGACTGATTACATCATTTGTAGGTTGTCTTGCTCGTGAGATAGTAATTTGAAATGCACATTACATGCTAATATTGTGGGTTTTGTTAACACACTAGATTGAAAGCGTTATCTAAATCCATAGAATGATTTATCGAGAATATTTTAAGTTGTTGAAGTTTGTATGAAATAGTTATATTCACTGGCGAACGAAGTCGACGCCGACGCTAGTATGATAAAAGCCGTCTACGTAACGTACGTGTTTGGAATGTGATCGATGTACAACGATCGGTTAGAATTATTGGCTGTTGTATAGAAATAAACTAATCTTATGGGAATTTAATTAAAAAACTCAATTGTTTTTTTTATTAAAAGTTTTTGTTTGGTAACAAAGATACAAATTATATATCTATAACAGGGTAGCCAAAGTAAAGGTTAAGGTGCTGTTGTTTAAGTCTTCCCCCCATTTTTTTTGTGGAGTGATGACACTCAATGTTCCACTTAGTCTTGTCAACAGAGTGACATATTCTTATCCACGGTTTGGTCAAAAGTCAAAGAGCAACATTAACATCCCTGCAAAATATCTCGAGAATTGGGTTGTTGAGGGTACCGGAGTATGTGAATATTAGGTTCCCCTCTTTAAATCACTATATATAGGAAAAGGAGTAATCTGATTAACAGCTGCGCATTTGGCCGTACACAATGCAGTGTTGGTACCGACACTGTTATACGGCAGCGAAACGTGGGTATTACAGAAGAAGAATGTAAGAAAGATGAATACTGTAGAGATGCGATCTCTTTGTTGGAAATGCGGAGTCAGTTTAGCTGAAGGCATACCCAATGAAGAGATACACAGAATGGTAGGTACTAGCGTGGATGTCACAGTGAGAATGAAGAAGAACATGCTCAGGTGGTTTGGGCACGTCGAGCGAATGAGTGAAGAAAGAATGGTAAGAAACATTTATGAAGGAAAAGTGAGTAGTAAGAGAGGGAGTGTTAGACCTCGGTTGATCTTCGAAAACACAGAATCGACGATACTGGAGGAAGGTCACGTAAAAAGCATGAGGACCCCCCGGAGGACATGTAAGAAGAGGCTGATGACAGTGGATGAGGCAAAAGAGGTATGCCAAGACCGTAGCATATGGCGCTCCATTCTCTCTGCCTACCCTGCTAGGGATATAGTGTAAAACTAAGTAAGTAAGTAATGTATCTATATAAGTATCTTTTAAATATAAGGAGTGATTTAAACTGGTTAGTTGGCATGTATATTAATATGTTTTTTCTATGATATTAAAATAGTTTGTTGGCAAAATTCAAATATTGCTACTGCTATCTACTCGCCTATTTATTACATTTAGTTTTTGGCTATATATGTCACACAATTCTTCTATTGATAATTTTATTACATTATATATTGATACAAGAAATACATTGCAAAATTTCACTTTTCATGAAATATATTACAAAACAATACTTTTGGTCATTATCTTTGCTTAAATAGTTTTTAATATATGATAAAAAGTTATATCCAAATAATTATAATCACTTTTTCTATGATATAAAATTTCAAAAGAAAGCATTATTATTTCCATGCTCCGATAACCTCTGGTTCCTCTGTATAACCAGCTATGCTGGAATACACAATAAAAGTAAAATGTATATAATAAATTATTAAACTGAAATAAAATTGTATATGATTCACATTTACAATCAATCTTATTGATCAATTATCTGTATCAATATCAGATGACATATACTATGGATATTATAAAATAATTATTATTTTCCTAATTTTTTGGTTAAATACAATATGATATATTTCATCCTATTGTGTTCTAATATGTCTCAAACCTCTAAAACAACATTAAGTGCTATTTCATTAAATGCTATAAAAATATAAATTTTACTAGGTCAAATTTTATTTACTTTGGTATATTTTTTAATTTACCTATTACATCAATAATTTTACATTTATTCTTTTGTTTGTTTAAAAACGATTGATGTATATCAATGAAACATAACTACAATAACAATAATGAATGCTTTCTACACACAATATATCTAATAGAATTTTAGTAGAAGATAAACTATTTCTTATCATTATAAAACTTTTTGCCATAGTAACAGTTTTAACTAAAGAATTTATATTAAGCATTTCAAAAATTTCTGGGCATACTGCCATAATAATACTAATAAAAATAATAATAAAAATACTTTTTTATGTTATATACTCTAAGAGTGAGGTTTGTAAAGTTTTCAGGTTATTAAATCTTCAAAGTTGTTTGCTTTTATTCAGTATAGTTGTTACTTATGGAAAGTTGAGTACAATTAAACAATGTTAAGGAAATTAAAATATAATTTAATATGATATCATGTTACTCACACAACCATGCCATAAGCACCTTCGCCAATATACTGGAGGCTCTTGTACCTAGGACCAACTTCAAACACCTGGCCTCGTACAATTTCGGCATTAGGATTATTGGCACAAGTGGCTGCTGCAGCTTCGGCCATTGTGATGCACAAAAAATAGTAAAATCACTTAACCACAGAGCAAATGTTTACAGTATGTTCCTGTCACAGTATCTCGAATTCCAAAATTCGAAATATCATATATCACTGAGTACAACCCAGACAACGGGCATCAAGTCACAGCATATAACCAATGATAAACCAAAACAAACTACTGTATCCGACCTACATTATCCACTTGCAAAGCAATTCGCTTATCATTCTCGTTCAACTGTGCGCCCGACTTTCTTGGACACTCCCGTACGGACGCAGTACCGTTACAAAATTGGTTAAGATAAATCTATCCGTCTTTGTTTCGCACAGTCTGCATAACGCAATCGAATAGTCGTACGACTAGCGTTTGAGAGTTAAACTAAGATATTTTTATTGTTTAAAATTTAAAAAACACATACAATAATTCAATTCAGTGCCGTATCTATATTAATTATATTACAAGATATTATACCTGATTTTTTTTTATATGTTTATATATATATACTCTACATTTACATTAATTGTCATTGCTGTCATTTGACTGCTTACGTCACTTCTACAATTTGTTATTTTTGATGCCACAATTTAGAAAAATATAAGGTTTTGTACGATTTAGATGCATTATTAGTTGTAAAATTTTAATTGTTGGGTCTAAAATACAAGTGCCCATGGAATATATGTCATTATCAAAAAGCTAGTGACCTCGTCCTCTTAATTTGAAGGACTGTCGTGTAATTTATTTAGGCATGTCGGTTTGGTCGGCAAGTACTATCGGCAATAATCATCACTACGGGAATTCGAATAGTCGTTATAGCCAATCTAATAGCTGGTGTCCGAATCCGACTAAGGTATGATCCTATTCATATTATATTTATTTATATTTTTATAGTAATCAGTTTATATTTTTATTCGTTTGCTTTATAATCTGAGATGTCCTAACATTTTTAATCATAATATTTTGAATCAAAAGAATCGTGTGATATTTTTTTAAGTTCTATTGTAAGCACAATAAATAATTTATCAAATATAAACCTTATCTATTTAAAGTATTTATAAAACACTGCATGATATTTTTATTTCATATTTAATAATTAAACTTTTTTCTTAGTGAAATTGATGACAGATCTTTAATGACACCTTAACTTTGGTATATCCTGCACATCCTGGAGAAGTGACAGTTGGATCACTTTTTATAATTAAAGTGAGTTTAGTAAACATAAAAGTTGGGGAGGGGCTTATTTCATCTAGTTCCATTTGTTTCTAAATTAGTTATTCTCTCTTCATATTCAATACTTAGAAACTCTTCACATGCTTTTAGGGATGAGGTGTATGTCTATTTACAAAAAAAAACAAAAAGCTTTTTCTTTGTGTTTATCACATTGTTATCATATAGCTGTTTATATTAAAAGTGGCATAATACCAAAAGATACTAATATTAGAGTTGTAGTTTCTAAATTTTTTAACTTTAGTAATGAACGGTAGGATGCTATATTGATTTTGGGAGCTTAGGAAAAGATGTTAGTAGCATAAATTTTCTTTTTTTTATTTTGTCATGTAAATAAATTTTATGTGGCTTTATTTTTTTTTTGAAAAAAAAGTATCAAAATTGATTTTTCAAGTGTCAAATAAGAAAATAATAGATTTTTAATAATAGTTACAGTTTACAACTTTATTCCAAAACTTTTATTTTATAAAATATCTTTAATACATAAATAGTATGTTGATATATCAAGCCAATAATGTTGAATTTTACTTATGCCACTTTTCTATTTTACAGACAACATATTTAAACCAAACCATTTTATTTATATGATTATCTAATTATATATACAATAATAACATGTAAATATATCTACATATGGTTTTAACATAATGTGTGATAACTAAACTAATATGACAATAAAACTTAATTTTTTTTTAATAAATGTGGTACATATTTTTCATTGTATTGTTTTCATAGGTAAATTTACTTTTCAATAAGTAGACCTTGTAGAAATTTATACAGCCTACTTTATAATTGCTTCTATTATTCATTATTAAGTCCTAAATTAAAATACATTGATAAAGCATCTGATTGTAGATGCAACGGTTGTGGGTTCAATCTCTGCTTAGTGGAATTTATTTTTTTATTACTTTGTTTTGGCAAAAAGACAAAGCACAAAATTCAGTTTCACTGCTTGATATGCAATGTCCTAAAAATTGAGCCAAAAACAGAAGACAATGTCAAGTTTAACAATAACAGTTATTTAAACTATATATATATAACACAATTTTCCTAATAGCTGTACATTAGCTTAATAAATTTGTTATATCTAGCATCATAATATCTATAAAAAAAACTTAATGCTTACTTTATAAATTTAAAAAATATTTAATAAAATTTTAAAATTATTATTTTGTAAACTTTTAAATGGAGGTTTATTATCTGTTTATTGATAATTGCCATTTCAACAATATATTTTAAATAGTTATTCTACTTTAATTAAGAGAAAGGAGAAACACATCTCTTGGTAACCATCTTAGTGACACTACTAATCTTAAAGCTATCCAAATTATCACATAAAACTTGAACAAATTATAAAAAATAGATAAAAATTTTGATGTACCTAGATAAACATGTATAGTGTAGTAGTCGACACATGGATGCTTTCCAAAAGGTGCAAGGTGGAATAACACTTTAAAAATATTTTATAGATTTCTTAAATATAATAAATACTTTGTTCCCTTGGACAGCACAAGTGCGTAATGTCGGGTGAGACACCAATACAGTCGGGCGATGCCTTGCACACGCCAGCGTATCTCTCATGGCGGAAGCTACAGCTTAGTCGTGCCAAATTAAAGGCTTCCAGCAAAACTTCTGCATTACTTTCAGGTTTTGCTATGGTCAGTATATCAACATACTTATTTTAAAAAAAATAATGTTAAATGTATGTATAATAAAGTTAAATTGATAGAATATCTGAAGTGTTCAATTTTCATATGAATTAGGTATATAGTACATGATCCCTGGTACACTTTTCGTTATTTATTACTAACAAGCTGATTTTTTCCTCACAGTAATGTTGGTAAATGATAGCTTAACAGAAGTAGCAAGGATAAAATATGTTGATCGAAAGGATTTTAATAATTTATTAATAATCGAATTTTTATTTCTTAATTATCAAGATTAATATCTAAATAACGCAAAAATATGTGTCCTTCAAAATATAAAGTTTCGATACTCCTATTGAAACTTTATATTTTTAAGAATTTTCCCTCCTCTTCAACATGTAACATAAACAAGGTATGATAAGTAATTACTAACCAGCTGTTTTTTTTATTGCCTGGCTAACGTTTACATAGTTTACCACACACTTTGTTCTACAAATTGCATTGTATGATTTCTTGGTTAGTCAAAAGAAAGCTACTCACGAAAATCAGTAGTAATACATGACGAAAAGTGTACCAGAGATCCTGCACTGTGAAATATCTGATTGTAAATATTAATACGGTGGATTATCGATACCCATTCGAAGAAATCATGGTCGCCCTTCAAGCAATTTATTTAAGATAGACGAAAAAAAAAAAACAAAAAAAAATGATTTAAAAGTATGTTTTTTGTTTTCTGCGTATACTGCAGAGCTTAGTACAAAAAAAAATAAAGTTGGAAAAAGTATTTTTTTTTTAAATGGAGTAGTTGAGTCGATTACCTTGTTCATTTCTGTTTGATATGTAATTGAATTCATTATGTGAGTAAGTGGAAATTTTCTTTATGAATATATTCGTGGAAGAATAATTTTAAATATTGTTTTATATTCTTACTTTTGTTTTTGAGTAAGTCTTATCAATGTTGTGACAATATTTTGCTAGCGCAACGTTGACACAAAAATTCAGCGGTAAGTAGGACAGTTTCTTAATGGGAATAAAGTGCCTTGACACTGGGTTCCCTCAACCAACTAATACGGGTGGGTATACTAAATCGGGAAATAGCGTTAAGCAAGAAAAATAATGTCACAATTGAGTTGTTAAGTAGAATGAATGGAAATTTTATGTATTGTAATACATTATTTTATTGTACTATGTCACCATTATACATATTTTAAGAAAGTATTTTACATTTGTGAAATCAACTTTTCGAACGCTGTACCAGTCAAACCAGTAAAGCCTACCCTTGACCATGAACTACTTAATTATATGAAACGTTCGATAAAAAATGCAGACAACTTATAATATTCATATGTAAAAAAAATAATACAGCAGATATTTTTATTAACAGGTAGCAATGGTGGAAGTGCAATTAAATCCTCCAAATCAGACAAAAGTTCCGCCGGCCATGTTAGTGGCCTTCACTGTATGTACCACATTGTTAGTAGCTGTTCATATGCTAGCCTTAATGATCAGTACTTGCATATTACCTAACATTGAAGCTGTGGGAAACCTCCATAGTATATCTTTAGTGCACGAATCTCCTCACGAGAGATTGCATTGGTACATTGAAATCGCTTGGGCCTTCTCAACTTTGCTAGGCCTTATATTGTTTCTTGTCGAAATAGCTATATTATGTTGGGTCAAATTTTATGATCTAAGCGAAACAGCCGCTTGGTCGGCCTGTGTTGTACTAATACCGGTAATGATAATATTTTTAGCGTTCGCCATACATTTTTATATGTCTCTTGCGACGCATAAGTATGAAGTGACAGTCACAGGTATTAAGGAATTGGAGTTGCTCAAGGAACAAATAGAGATGGGTGATCATGACTCGCGTATGAATAATCTTACGCTTTTGGATCAAAGAGTGGTTTAACCCAAAATTGTGTTTAACTTTATTGTTATGTATATAGCTACTTATTTTTTATAGTAAATAAGATTTTTTAAAGTAATTTCCTCTATTTGTGAAACTATTTAGTTGTTACATTAATTTTTGAACGTTCAAAAGTACGTTCTAGTTCGTAACAGTACTTATCAGAATTGTACTTACCCAATGCACAATCAATGACATAAAACATTACATTTTGCATTGTGTACAATAACGGTTAATCTATAAAAGTTATGAGAATCTCTATAAAGAAAAGAAAAAATTGTATTGTATGTTTACTTAAATAATTTGTATATTTTAATGTATTATTCCTAACTAGAAAATATTTAAGAAATTGTATAAAAAATATTAGAAACTTGTGCTGAAAAGCGGCAGGTTGTGGGTTCGTTCCCTGTTCGAGGAAATTAATCATTTAATATTTTCATTTCAACGCTATAATGGTGTAGGTGTCGTTGAGTTCCGGCACTCAATACGCAACGCTTCAAATCCGTTGGAGACTGGGAAACGGGACAGCATGTCTTAACACTAGGTTACCAAATTTCCTCTGCCTGCCCTGCCATGTGGGATACTGCCTCAAGCTATATAAATATTAAAGTACCCGCAAACAAACCCTCGCCTCTTGGACATCACCTCTACATAAATATTTTAATTCTCGACGCTCTAAAATAAATAAATTTTGTAATAAGCGTATAAAAATTTTAGTTTATTTTGATAAAAACGTATGACGTTAACAAGTGCGTATTAACGCTTGAAAGATTTCCAAGAGGCGCTGGTTACGGTGTGTTATAAATTTTATACATTTTCCAAAATATTTATTTTAAAATATTTTCTACGATTGAAAGGTCTTTCAAAATGACATAAAAGTGCGAAGGTAAATTCCAAGTAGCGATAAATAATTACCAAACTGATTGGCAATTAATTAAAGCGGAACTTGGGAGATACTTCCATAATACTTATATATAAATTATGTTATACGTATCTATTTAGATCAGTTGCTCAAACGCGATGTGTTTCATGTTGATGGATTGTTTGTATTATATCTAGCCACTATATTGTAGTTTTAAGTTTAGTAGGATTTTTATGACGCAAATATTATTGTTTTGTAGGTCGTGACCAACTTAGTGTAAATTGCAAATGTTTGTGTTTTCATATCACTTATCGTTTAAAGGAAATATATATATCACTACAATGTAATATTTGATTTATCTATTTAAAACTGAATCTGATGTACTTATATAATGCACGTAAAAATGTTATAACAACAAAACGTTCTTACGTTCCTAAAATTAAATTCGAATTTACTTGTGAGACATAAATTATTATAATTACAGGGGCATAAATTCTAACAAACATTTACTCCGAATCTTTTCTTTTTAAGCACTTTACGAAAATTATTTATGGCTTTACAGCTCAAGTGTTTTCAGCAACATCTTTAATGTTTTTCATTTATTTGTTAAGGAAAAGAAAATAGTTTGTAAAATTCATTGAAACGGCGATTTATTCCAATATACTTAATTTTTATGCATCATCTTTGTTGACAGAACTAATTTATTAATTTACTCTTTGCTATCTATATACAAATATTCAATGCAAGTTTTTTAGTATAGTACCAACGCCGTTGCCCATTCTTTTTATATCCTGCTACATGATATTCGCATAGCTCTATAATTGTTAGGTATCTGGGAATTTGTTAAGACACATCACATTTTACTCCCGTGCGGCAGCTTTATAAAATAGTTTTGGCACAGGCGAGTGTGTGTTCGATCCCCACTCGAGGTAATAAATATTTTTTAATTAAATATTTGATGTTGTCATTTCTTCGCTCGGCTAGCAAGGCAAAGCGCGGCGATAACTTTTACTACTCAACATGCAATACCTCTAATTCGGCGAAAAGTTGAAAAAAGGGAACGTAGTGTCTTAACACTAGGTCCACATGTTTCCTCAGTCTACCCTGCCATGTGAAGAATTTAGTGAGATGCTGTAAAATCATATTGAAGCATTAATTTAGATGGTCATTAAAGGGTAATCCAACGAGATATACGCTCGTTCATTATCACTCGTCGCCGCGCGGACGCAAATATCAGGGCGTTCGTCACACGTCTGCACAGTTATTGTTTTATTATTCAAATGTATGTGTCACAGCAGTCGAAACGTTTAACCATGGCGTTATACGTTTTCATCATGTTCTATTCTATTCAAATTACTTATAATATTACTAGAATCTCTATTGCGAATGTCTGAATGTAGGAAAGATGAATTCCAAAAAAACTACAATAATACCTACTAACAAAATTAATAACACTTAATATTATTATTTGAGTTGCATTATAAATATAATATAGATTAAATATGTAATTAAAAAAAAAAACAGCGCGTCATCGATTTTGCGATAATTTACGAACACGTTTAGGCTTAATATTTTCATCCAATTTTTTTTTAATGATAGGTTATATCTACTTTATTTTATATCTAACTAAAACTGTTTTTTAAATTAACGCTCCAACTAATGGATGCTGAACGTATTACAAGTTTATAACCGCAATATAATCTAATATTCTCAACTGCGACACGATGGCGTCAATGTATGATATCTAACATCTTATCATGCTGACTCTTATATGATCGACTCCAAAAAAATAAAGAAAAAAATACAATTCACCAATCGATGACATATCTTAATTTTGTGATTGCGGCTGTTACATTACAAATGGACTATTAATTATCGTACTATAACGGGTGCGGCGTTGGCTTTATCGCCCAATACGCAATACAGTATATATTTAATGTCTAGTACTCTCTAATGACAAACATTAACTAATTGTGGTTAAGCATTAAGAAAGGCCCATGTAAGCAGCTCTTTTTTTTTCCAATTTCGTGGTGCCAGGGATTACTTCGCCAATGACTAATAATTCTTAAAGTATGTATTGTATATAATTTGGCAAAAAAGAACCAATTTTAAATATTATGTAAAAAAGTTCAGGAAGATAGTTCTGTGTCTAATTTGTACGTTATAATATTCTTTAAAAATATATCTAAATGCGAAAATCGATAGACTTTTTATCCATCATGTTGAATTTGGAGTTTTAGATATATTTAAATGTACCTATGTATATGTATGTCAATTATAAATATTAATAAAGGTGCTAATTATACCTATAATGAATAATATCTTCCTAATTTCGTAAATTAATAATTTTAGTTCAAGCGTTAATGATGTTTTTAATAACAATATATGTATATATATACATTTTCTATTTTTTATATTGCCCTAATACGTGTGCGTATTATGACAATATATATGGTGTTGTAAAAACCAAATCATTGATTTACTTGGGAATGGAAATATATCACAAACTACAAACAGAAGTTTTTAATTTTATATTTAAAAGTAAAATATTTTATTAAATCAGCATTATTAAACAACATTTTGTAAAATTCAAATATATCTATGTAAATTAGTTTTTTTGATTGCGTTTGCACTATGGAATAGATACTTAAGTAATTCAATAAGTAATTACTGTGATATGAGTATGACATAGTAATAAAATTGTGTTTATCTTTAGATTTATTAGATGTCGCGTAAAGATAAGCGTTGAAATGATCTGATTACTTCGCAATAAACCTCACATTTGATCAATACAGTTTTTTAAATTCTTGTCCACCTCCCCGATCCTTTGAGCTAGCCATAATTTACTTTCTTCCAGGATTTTTCTAGAATTTTGCAATGTCTCCTGTAGATGTATAAATATTTTATGAATTTATACTTATCAGTGGCTCAGTGGAACATACTGTACAATTTATTCAATTAAAGTAAATCGCGGCGTTGACATATCACAACCTATCTATCAGAAATATTACGATGGACGAGAGAGACGAGAGAGGAGAAGGTAAAATACTATATCTAGTTATAAATAATACTTAATTGAGATTAACATTTGGTGAAAATAACTAACTGCTCTAAAGCTATTATGATTTAGAAGTCAAATTAAAGAATGTAGTTTTTTATGCATGAGCTTTGTAAAAATGATTTCGATCTTTTTTTATCAATTTACATCTCGGTATGTATGTATGTATGTATATATCATAGTAGGGTAGGTAGAGGGACTTCGAACCTAGCCGCAAGACAATCCGTTACCTATTTTCCGCCGAATTTCACATTGAGGTGTTTCGCGTTGACTGTTGTGCTCTTGCGCTACGACAAACCTCAACTCCTTGTTATGTTGAAAAAAGAAATTACATAAAATAATGAAAGTGAAGGCCTGTCGTGGCGCAGCGGCACAAGAGTGTGACTGTAACCGACAGGTTCTGGGTTCGATCCCCAGTCGAGGAAATGAAATATTTAATATTTTCAATTTAAATATTTAATGTTTCATTTCTTCGCTCTGGTAATAAGGCAAAGCGCGGCGTTGAGTTCTGCCACTCAACACGCAATGCCTCAAATTCGGCGGAAAGTGGGGAACGGAAGTGGAACGGAGTGTCATAACACTAGGTTTCACTTCCGTTCCCTCTGCCTACCCTGCCTAGTGCGGGATACAGCGTGAAGCTGAAAAAAAAAATGAAAGTGAATTACCATTTGAATTGGATATTTCGTGGGTAAATCGCAGAACTGTCGTATAATTATATCAGACATCTTGGATCGTATACAAGCTCCGCGCGTCCAACACCCCTCTTGCAGCTGACCTGTATGCATGTGGTATAAACGTCCCAAGCCATGCCTGAGATCGTCTTCCCAGTGGCCCTCGTAACGATTGCCGTTTACTACATATAACATATAATAATATTATGAATCATTTAACACACAATACGTTACAAAATCTAAGATAAGCTTCAAAAAATGAAGCCACCATTAACCGTTAGTTAGTTAAGTTAAGTACAAAATATTCTGTAAGTTGTTAATAAGAATATGTAGATGGCAATTAATGATAATATCGTAATCGTAACTAGTAATCACAATACGTATTGTGTCTCGTAACATCCAACTAAGAAGTGAAAATAAAATGAATACAAAATAAGCACCTCTAATTACTTTTAATTAAGTACAGATACTGTCAAATTAAGACTTACGCTGTACAAACATGCCGAGACCGTGTTTCTTATTTTGATTCCAATAGCCGACATAGAATGTGCCGTCGCTGTACCACATCTTGCCATAGCCGTCACGATAGCCCCGTTTCCAGAACCCAAAGTAAACATCGCCATTGTCATAGTATCTCCATCCGACACCTTCTGGCTTCCCTCTCACCCAGTCACCTTTGTACTCGAGACTAAATGTACCATTTGGTAATTTGCTGCTTAGAACTCCGAAACCATGCCTATTTATTTATATAAAATGAATCAAAATTAAGCAATAAAATATTTTTTGACTATAATAAAAACACTTAAAAAGCCTGTCGTGGCGCAGAGGTACATCAAGCTACTTCTGCTACTGACAATTTGTGGTTCGATTCCTAACGGGAAAATGTAATAATTATAATTTTCTCTCAGGAATCACAGGAAAATGTAGCATTGAGTTCCATCACTCAACACGCAATGGCTCAGAGAATTCAAAGGTAAGTGGGTCACAGGAGCGCGTCAGCGCGTGTTTCCTCTGACTGCTCTAATATGTGCGAGATATTGACCTTTAGCCGGTAGGTATAACATTTAAAAGAATATATCATATATAAAATAATATTAAAATTGTTATAGGTATATCACTAACCTAAACCCTTTTAGCCAGTCTCCTTCGTATAATTTCCCGGTAACGGTTAAAAACAATCCTTTTCCTATCACAAATATAAATTATTATTTTATAAATAGCTACTGCATCACGTTATCTACATCATTATAATTGTTCAAGGTTTATATAAAATGATTGTGTACGCGCTTTAGACTTTGAACTCATAACTTATACAAGTACAATAGTCATTAAAATTCGGAAGTGTGTTACGAGGTTTCCTCTTACTACTTTGCTGTAAATGGGTAAAACGGAGCTGACAAAAGAACTATCGAAAAATGTTTTTGGATTAGATAGGTTCGATGGCCGTTTAGTTTAATGTTGTATCCCACAGATGTCAGGGTAAGGTAAAACCTAGTGTTAAGGCACTCCGTTTCAATTTTATCTTTGGCAATTCTATATTAAAAAAAATATTTAGTCAATCCGAAACCATATTTAACCATCCAATCATCTATATTATATAAGCAATTATATCAATTATGAAGTTCATTATATAATTAACTGGTTTTCCTCTTACATTGTAGTTTTGTGTTATAAAGAAATATTTTTTTAAAAGATACAAAAGTACCTATCCGTTTTATTTACTTATTGTTTACTGTGTTTCAGTACTTTTACTAAAATATATAAATTTTAAAATATAAAATCTCAATAATGAAATAAAAAAAACCATATTGAGAGTAATAAAATAGACACTGTCAATTTTCAAACGAGAACGAAACATTAAGGTCGATTGAAAATAATTTCATTAAACTGGACGCGTTTTCCTTATAACTAATTTGAAAAACTATAGGTACTTGAGGCCTGTGAAAATATATTAATGCGGGATACAACGTGAGCTGAAAAAAATATAATGATATAATGATATTCTAACCTTCTTTTAAATCATTCTTCCAATCACCAACGTATCTATCAAAGCGAGACGTGAATATTGCATGGTGTAAGCCATTTTTGACTGCTTTTCGTTCAGCAGCGATTAACAAAGGTGTAAATGTTTTTGGTTTTCGGTAAAGTGGCATGTTTAAAAAATATAATAGTCTAAATAAAATAAGACTTTAATAATAAATAACATAAATATTGACAATTAATCATTTTCCCTAGATTAAAAAATATATATATTTATGTTTTTTATAAATCAACTAAAAGTATATCGTAAAGACAGTTTCTAATACTGTGTAAGGATAAAAATATTATTTTTACATTATTTAAGTAAATTAATTTTGATAATTATTTAATGAAAACTTTTTTTTTCTTTCCTTATTGATTGTTACGCCATCTACCAGATGAGAACGATTTAAATGTTAAGCCATTTCATAAATAATGATAGCTCTGACTGGATTAAGGAAACTATTTTTTTTTTATATTAGGCTTTACGTCTCGAACCTGTTAACATAGTGCTAAGACACTCTGTTTTCCTCTTTCTCACGACGTTGCGTTTTGACTAGCGGGACTAAATGGTGACCTTTGCCAGAACAAAGTATAGATGGTATTAAATATTTCATTCTCACAAACCCCAAAAAAAGTTATATCATTAATAAAACATATAATGTTTTTATTTCACACGTACAATTAATCTTTTAAAGACTAACAATAATGAATTTAGATGTTGAACGTATTTCTAAATAGGCAACCATGAAGAATTAGAATTCTATATCGAATATTATATTTGGTCTTCTAGCATCATTGATAATCATAACAATACATCTGGTTTTCCCTCTATGCATCCTATTGTTTTCTGATTGTACACAATGAATAATGATAACCATCAAGAGAATGTGAAACACTAACTAAACTAAATGTATGATTGGGTTCTATTTCCACTACCGAGTAAGTAGGAATTATTTCAAATATAAGGTAAAGTGAGTATAAAGGTAATTATCATTTTTTTTTCCCGACTGTCAAAGAAGGGTTAGGTTTTCTGCATGTATTTTGTACCAATATTCTTCATTACATACCATATAAGGTATGTAATGAAGAATGAATGCTTCAGAAATGCTGAACGGATTTACATCATTAAAGTAACTTCTTGGCAGCATAAATGTTGTGGGATTTTTTTTATAAAAATTTTCTACATGTCGCAGATCGCAGTTAGAATAACTAGAAATGGCTATGAGTTTTAGTTTTGTTTAAAAAATATATAAAATAATGTATGCATAACACACAGGCAATTGGTAGTGGATACATAGACTTCTATTCCATTTCATTTGCAACTATTATAATTTTACCCTATAAAGCTGTGGGCTTTTATTGGTGATAATAGTTTACATAAAAAAAAATATCAGTGTTCAAAATTTTGTCATAAGCTGTAAATTCCGAAAACAATAATAAAAATTTTGGCCTATTTTTAAATTTTCCAATTCAACAATTTGGCCCTTTTTTCAATTCAACATCCTCACTTTATCCTCTTTTGATTGACGCCAAATAAATATTCTCTCTGTAAATATTAAGATATATCATAACGTAAATCACCTCCAAATTAATAATATTTGGTCAAGTATGTTTTTTTTTTATGGAAGAGGCGGCAAACGAACGTACGGGTCACCTGATGGTAAGTAATCGCCGTCGCCCACGGCCCCGTGTAACTCCAGAGGAGCTACAGGAGCGTTGCCGTCTTTTAAGGTGGATGGGCACCGGGGCCCGGCATTACCTAACGCGAAACGCAGTAGCCAAAGCCACTATTTAACGCCGGACTTAAATGCCGGGGGTGGTAACAATCCGTGTTGCCATTACTGGCAATGTGACTCTACCACACGCACTTTAGTCGCCTCTTACGACACCATCAGTACCAGGGTGATCCTATTCTAAGCCGGAATCACACGGCAACAAATATGTTTTTTTTTTAAATAATCTATTTTTTTTTCAGCTTCACACTGTATCCCGCACTAGGCAGGGTAGGCAGAGGGAACGGAAGTGAAACCTAGTGTTATGACACTCCGTTCCACTTCCGTTCCACACTTAAATAATCTATACTTGTTATAAATCTGTAACTTATCACTGTCTGACAATGGAAGGTATATTAATAAAATAAAAAAATCAAAGGGACGTTTATTAATGTAATAGAACTAAAAATAGTCATTTAAATGCAGTTTAGTGAAAAATAAACACAACATTTTGAAGAAGGGTTGCCAACATATAATAGTGAATTACATGTTGGCAATTCTTTTTCCATTTTGTGTTGAATTTTAAGCAATTTAAAAACTTGTTACTTGTAGTTACTTGTTTTATACTTATCAATACATTTAATATATTAATTATTCAAATGATTTCTTCATACATACACAAAATATCAAATTCAACAGATACAAATGATAAAATAATTTAAAAACATATCAAAGTAACGTATATTTTTTTAAATAAAACACTAAACAAACTTATCTAAACATTTAATAAAGAACTACATTCAAGCTGATCCGTGTGCCTTCTTCAAGCCCCTGCTCAGTTCCACCATTTGCTGGTAATGTTCCCTGAAGCCCTGTAAAGCAAGACTTTGCTGGCTTTTCATAGCGGAGTTATTTGTTATGTAATTATCAATACATTCAATACACTTGTTGTCTAAGTCTATATCATGCTCGGAGAGGTGTTCTTGTCGTGTAAGTTGTACAGGTGTTAGTAAAATCTGAAAAAAATTAATAAATTACAATTAATGCTAATTGAAATTGAATATCATAGAGGCTGATCGTGACTGAAAACCATAGGTTGTGAGTTTGATTCCATCTCAAGGATATGAATTATTATTATTTTTGATATTTTCAATTTAAATATTTAATGTTTTCATTTCTTCGCTCTGGTAATAGAGCAAATCACCATGATTTCCACCAGTCAACACGTAATGCCTCAAATTCGGCGCTACCACCTTTGAAATAAAAAAGTATAAGTATAAATAATAAGTTAGGTATAAGTATTAGGCGGAAAGTAGGGAAAGAACCCTCTTTTAAATTTTGACGACTAGACTCCCTATGTGAAAAAAATATTTAAGAAATTATCAAAAAAAAAAGTAAGTCACTGTACTGTCACCTGTGATACTAAAGTGTTACTATCATCTCCATTCACCACATCCCCATGTATGGCGTGTCTTAACGCCATCAATAGTACGGCTTCACGTATCACACCACTCTGTACTAATTCCAACATTAAGTTGTCCATACTTTGATGCCACGTTAGATAGAAAGCAAGTGGACCAAAATGACGTGTAGATCTGAAATCATTGTATTTTAATTTAAATATATAATAAATATTAAAGTTCGGTAGACTCGTCGTGGTCAACTCTGAGTTTGTGCATTAGAAAATTGTAGAGTACAGTAGAAAAAATGTGTCCCGCATATGGCAGGGTAGGCAAAGGCAACTTAGAAACCTAGTGTTAAGACACTCCGTTCTACTTCCGATGCCCACTTTCCACCGAATTTGAGGCATTGCGTGATGAGTGGCGGGACTAAACGCCGCGCTTTGCTTTGTTACCAGACGGAACAAGTGATAATATTAAATATTTAATTTGATAATTTGGGGATCGATCCCACAACCTGTCGTTTGCAGTCACAATGATTGTACCGTTGCGCCACGACAGACCTCTAATATAATGTAAAAACAGATTTTCGTATCACAAAATGAATAACAATTGCAGTCCAAAGGAGGTAATATAATAAAAAATAATCACACTAACCTAAGTAAATTGTACTGTGTGTTCGTATCAACATGCTGATAAGCAATACTAGTTAACTTCTGATATTGGGGCTCGTCTGGCTCATATTGGACACAAGCCCTGTCTAATACATATTCATATTTAAATCTGTCAAGGAGACTGTGTAATTTCTCTTCATCTGAGAAAATTGATGGTTCCTTTATTTTTCTGCCAACCATTGGGAAGTATATCTAAAAATATATGAATATTTGTTAATTAAAATTGAAATATTTTTTAACTGTTAAAAGACCATATAAAAGAATCCACAATTATTGCAGATTTAGAAACAGTGATGCCATGCTAAAGTAGCCTAAATATATCAATATTCATTTGAATATATATATAATATAAACAAATACTGGTGAGATACATTATTTAGTCTATTTTACAAACCTGATTCAGCCTTTTTTTATCGTCATGATCGCAACTGCGCAAAGTTCCATCAAGATCTCTAAAAATATTGTATTGTTTTTAATATTTATTCAAATTTATTGATTAATAACTTATAATTATATATTTTATAAAAGATTTAAATTAATAAGCTTTTCATGTTATAAAATTTTCACTATTTTTGAGAAAATACAGATGTTTTATGACTGTAAACATATGTTTAAAGATTTTATTCTCAAAAAGAAATACAATTTCACTTATATGAGAACAGCCAAACAAATGTTACAGGTTAAATCGCCTAACAAATTACATAGAACCCAGTAAACAAAATTATAATATTTTAATGCAATATAATATATAAACATATAACATTTTAAAAATAGGTTTTCTCCAAAATATATTATGAAAGTTGAGATTTACTGGTTGTGGGTACAATAATGCCTCAAATTCAGTGGAAAGTGGGGAATGGAAGTGGAATGGAGTGTCTTAGCACTAGGTTTCCAAGTTTCTTCTGTCTACCCTGCCAAGTGCATGAAGTATAGTGTGAAGCTGAGTAAATATTTACTATTTTCATTTCTTGGCTCTGGTAACAAGGCAAAGTGGGGCATTCATTTTTATCATTCAACTGCAAATACTCAATGTTTGTGGTAAGTGCCAAACATAAGTGTCTTAACACTAGGTTCCGAGGTTCCCTCTGACTCTGTAGAATATACTATGAAGCTAAAAATGTAATGAAAACTTAAAATAAATATTTCATTTCTTTAAATGGGGATTGAACTCACAACCTGTTGCATTTTCAGTCACCTGTTTGTGATCTTGCACTTAAATATTACAGTTAAAATTTATTAGAATATATGTTTTTTTTTTTAATTTACCTTTCTAATATTATTCTATGTTCATTAGCAACACCAAATGTTATATCTGTAAATAAGTATCTGGATGTGTCATATCCCATCAGAGCTGGATCTTTTGACAAAACATCAACTATTGGTTCATGGATCTAGAAATTTTAGTTTTTATATTAATATATTTGTTTGTTTTTATGTATTTTTTAAGTAGCATAATACCTAGTCTTTTGGCAATCTATTGTTTTCCTATGACATATAGTTTTTATATTATATACTACATTTTTAATAATATTACTTAGACTATATTAAAAAATAAATAAATTTCAGTGCACATTCATATATATCTATTATTAAACATACCTTAACAACTGGTGGCATTTGCAGTAATCTGTCAGCGTTTCTGTTTGCCTTTTCCCGTTCGAAGTTTAATTCTTCATCAGTTAAAAACTTAAATATTGGTGTTTTTAGGACAGGTACGTTGCTGTTGGTTCGTTTGCGAAATACTTTCGCAAAATCCGGACGAGTTAAGCGTTTTAATAATATTTGAACACCTGACGAAAAAAACTTAGGAGCAGGATTTTCTCCATCTAAAATTTTGAAATGATATAAATATTATTTAACAATTTAGTATTATTATAAACTAAAACATATAATATCTACATTCTCACCGTATATAGAAGGAGTAATACTTAGTTTTCTTGTACATATGAAAATTGCTTGTGATTCATTACTCTTAATTAATATATTTCTTGTATTATTTTTCACTAATTTTAATAAAGACATGATAGAAGTTGATCTATTTAGAATTCATAACCTAAAAGTTTATTACGATTATTGACATTAACCACAGCTTATCAATAAAATTATAAAAGAACTATAGAGTCAAAATCTATAGAGAATAATACTCATACTCAGCTTCACGCTGTATCCCATACATGGCAGAGTAGAAGATTGAGGGAACTTGCGAACCTAATGTTAAGACATTCCATGCCACTTCAGTCTCCACTTTCCACTAAATTCGAAGAATTATATCTCCTCGTTAATGTATACTAATAATAAATCAGTAACTGATCACTATCTGTACGTGGAAGATTTATAAAATAAAATTATAAGGAACGTTTATTATTATAATATTGCTGTAAATAGTATTTTTTTTAAACAAAAGGTTGATTGTTTGTTTATCTGTTTGTATTTCAGTTTGTACGCGTTAATCTTGAACGACTTAAAAGATTTAAATGTACTTTTCACTTTTATATTTTTATAATCATTCTTAAACATATAGTGTTAGTTTTATTAAAATCGTTTAATAAATAATTTTCAATCTGTAAATATTGTCTTAAAAGTAATATTTTTATAATATATTCGTACAACCGCGTCTTAGCTATCAGCATTAGGTAAAATAACATTGAAAATATGGCTTTTCTCGAGACGTTCCAACGTCTGCTGTAACATGATATTCATAAAGATGCTTTAAAAAAACAAGGCTCTGAAGATACATACAAACCTTGTTGATATAATTATGAAGTCATGGAGTCATTTTAATGTTAGTATATCTATGCAATTATACTTTGAATACCAATATAATTAGATAAAACTTTACAATGGCAATACAACCAACATTTTATAAATATGGATTATTAAATGAAATCTCAATGGTTTCACTTAAAAGGTAATGATATTAAAATAGACTAAAATTATTGTCAAACATACCGACTGTACAGCCTTTGTACACTTCTACTTGACCAACGTCACAACTTATCAATGTCTTTACAGTTGCCATCCGCGGGTTTCTCATGTTTGTTGATGATCTTCCTTCTATATAATCGATATGATGTTTTCAAAGGGCAGCCAAATTCACCTCCTTTCTTTCTTACTATTAATTTTTGTTTAAAGTCTTTTATGGAATTCTTTCATCACTATTCTCTGGATTGGTAAAAGTTTTCTATATTTATAGTTTCTTTTGTGATAATTAATTTTAGAAACTTAAACACCCCGTGTTGTCTAACTTTATGCCAATAAGAATAAAGTAATGAATGTAAAAAGAAAAACATTGGACGTATGATATAATAAAATTTACTGATTTTGTGTGTATTGTCTCACTGCGACTTCCATTTACTCCAATTTACCGAGATATAGATGTAATCTACCTAAATATATCATTACCGTATATTCTAAGCACAATGTTACCTATTTTTATTTTATAAGTAACGGTAAGGTATCTTTTATATTTTTTTATAATTATAATAAAGTAATATTTCTTATCTGTAAATAAAATGACATGACAGATCAAATTCGAAATGTACTCGCTGTCACAATAGAAACAACAAGGGTTTTTTTAGCTTAAAACTAAATAAAACTAAGCAAATTATGTATAAAGCAATAGAAATCGACATATTCTGCATATATTTTTTTAGTTGTTAGAGACTTGTTATTGAAAATGGCAAAAAGAAAAGCAGGAGTAAACGATATCATTTATGAATTAGATAATTCTGATATTGAGGTAAGCAGCGACGACGAAGGAAGGGAAGCCAAAATAGGACGAATTGTAAGTGAAGGCAGTACAAAAACGCTTATAATTAAGATAAAAAACAATGAAGTTAGTAATCATGACATCAAGAAAGAAATTACTGATGCAGTGCCCAAAATACAAAACGGAGGGAAAACGGTTTCTGACACAAATTTGGTTACAACCAAAAATGCAATTGCAAAAGAGCAATCAATTAATTTTGAAAAACATAATTTTAATATAGAAGTAAGCAAAGGACGCAATAATCAATGTTCAAATACGATATTATTTGACGAAGACATAGATATAGATTCACCAACAGCTAATAGTGATTTGGGAGTAGTAGGTTGTGAAAATAAAGTACCTTTAGTGACAGTGCGCTTCAAAGATATAAAATTAGCCCAGATTTATAGAAATCAAGTCAAAGAGTTTCTTGTTAATCTCTTAAAATCTAAAGATACAAGTAATATTAATGAGGCTGAAACAGACATTGAAATTGATGTTTGGCCGGAAGACTTAGTTGATGATAATTATAATGATAAAGAGATTAGTAAACAAGATGATAATTTATTCTTTATAGACACAGACCCCTGTGGGAACCCAGAATCAGAAGTACCTACTTATAGTAAAGTAAGATATTTTTTATATTTATAATTTGTGCTATGATGACACAGTCAAAATGTAAATCCAAATGGTTTTTGTTTCAATTCTTGGCTGAGGAAATTAATTACTTTTATTTTCTTACCCTGGCAACAAAAACAAAGGATGTATAAGAGTTTTATCACAAGCAATGTCTTAAAAGTACATGCTTGGGCAGAGTGTGGCAGTACCATAAAACAAGGTATCTACTTGCTCCGCTGTAAACACAACAAAAAAGTAAAGTCATAAAGGAAAAAATATAAGAAATTTTATGTTTAAAAATAACATTATATCCTTAACAAAAATTATAACTCAGTTTCACTTTGTATCCCGCACACGGCAGGGTAGGCAGAGGGAACTTGGATACTTGTGTTAAGACTCTCCTTTTCACTTCCGTTCCCAATTTTCCACCGAATTTGAGGCATTGCATGTTGAGTGGCGGAACTCCTCGCTGCTCTTTGCCTTGTTACCAGAGCAAAGAAATGAAAATATTAAATATTTCAATTGAAAATATTAAATATTTCATTTCCTCAAATGTGGATCGAACCCACAACCTAATGTTTACAGTCACACTCTTGTGCCTTTGCGCTACGACAGGCCTCACAAAAATTATAATTTTTCAGCTATCACATATGATATCTAATGTATTAGAAAAAAAAGAGAGTACACCATCTACTATTCGGTGGAAAATGTCATGCTTCAATTGTGATGGAGAACATTCACTTAGAGATTGTCCTTTACCACGGGATAATCATAGAATTGCCGAAAAAAGAAAACATACTGTTAAAGTGGGGTAAGTTGAGATTTTTCATTAAATATCTGATATAAGTGTTGATATAAATATTTTATATTTGATACTAAATAAACATATTCTTCCTTTAGTGTTGTAATGGCTTTATATAGTAATATAATTGATTTTACAAATATTTTCAGCTAAGATCATGAATTAAAGATGATCTAAGATATGATCATTTATTATTATTTCTAGGCAACATTTCAGCATTACAAAGCACTTAAGACTTTAAAGATATAAGTTGCCGTGTAGTTGTAGATATAAATGGCAGGGTTTAATCTCCTCTTGAGGAAATTAACATAAAATGGAAGTCTAAGAATCACATTTAGAAACAGAGGCTGACACCTTGCAAAATAATAATGTTATTAATAAATATAATCAATTCTATAATAATTTTCAGTCGGTATCATGTAGAAGATGAACAAAAATATGGTCATCTCATGCCAGGCAGGATATCAGCATCATTACGAAGTGCATTAGGACTCAAAAGATATGAATTGCCATTGCATATATACAAAATGAGGATACTCGGCTACCCACCAGGCTGGTTAGAAGACGCCCGAATTTCACATTCAGGAATCAGGCTATTTGATGCATCGGTTAGAATTTATCTATAATAAGTTCTTTGTCATTCAATACAAATAATTTTGTATATAATATTTTTAAATGTGTAGTGAATATATTTTCAATGGATTATTCTTACAGAAAGATTTCAAAGAAGTAACATAATTTTTATATTAAATGAATTAGAAAAAACATATTTTTTTAAAAACATGAACAATCTTTTGTTTATATACATTTTCTGGTTTTGATAAACACAACAGAAATTTATAATACTTTCTTTTATATATTTGATTATCCAGATTTTGGACAATTCTAATGTAAAGATAACAATTTATGTAGTGTTTATCATTTAAATTAAATAAAGTTTTCACAGTAAGTATAGTTTCTACAAGGAAAAAATTGCTAATTTATATTGTTAAATCTATACACACACAAAATGTTATATATTTTAAGTATATTGGTTAATCACTCTCACTCACTCAGCTTCACGCTGTATGACCCACGTAGCAGAGCAGGCAGAGAGACTTGGGAACCTAGTGTTAGGATGCTCTGTACCACTTCCATCCCCACTTTCCACCATATTTGAGGCATTGCCTGTTCCGGTTTTGTCTAATACCATTAATTGTTTAATATTGATTGGAATTCCTGTGCTAATGTCCTTTTTCTTTTTGAAATAAGAAAACACTGTCACAAACCTTTTTGGTTTCTTAGATGTTATGTATATTGTAGATTGTACCAATTTTTAAATGGTTTTTTTTTTTTTTTTTAATAAAAATAATATGATATATATATTAAAAGTTAAATTATTATAAAAACTTTAAACTGTTTCCTATTTATATTAAAATTTAATTGTAATCACAGGGCAGTGCGATTCTAGAACCGGATGAAGAGGAAGGGGAACTGAATGAACCGGGGGCAAAAGACAAATTTGATATTAAGAAAATTTTGGACTTCCCTGGTTTCAATGTTCCCGCTAGCTCAAGATATGTAGAGGCTAGTATAACTTTTAAAGTATAATAATTTAAATAAATATATCAATATGAATACTTATATAGAAAACATAAAAATTTGAATATAGCAGCAATTTTTATATATTTTGCAAATAACTATTTTTCTTTGCTAAATCTTGATTAATATGTTGTAAAAAATTTGTAAAAGGAGTGTTTGCATATTAAATATATATACAATGTCTTAATTGTAAATGAAGGTTGTGAGTTCGATTCCCGCTCAGGAAAATTATTTATTTTCATTTCATTGTTCAGGTAACATCATAAAGCGTGGCAAAGTGTATTTAATGACTATAAAAGTGGGCAGTATGGGGGCGTCAAATTCTCTTAATATTAGATTCCTTATGCTTAAATTGCTTCATAATTATTAGGGCTGACAAGTCGTAGATACTATATGTATATAGTTGGACAGATTTAATGTCACTATTTTTTCTTATTTTCTTCTTAAGTGCCCCCCCCCAGGCCTGTTGTGGCGCCGCAGCACAAGAGCTTGACTGTAAACGACATGTTGTGGGTTTGATCGTCACTCGAAGAAGTGAAATAATTAATATTTTCATATCTTTTCTCTACAAAGCAGCAACAACCCATCGTCCGGTAAATAAGAAAAATAATATTTTTTCAGGAAGGTCACCTGTTTGGTTTTCCACCCATGTCGGACATTGACAGCAAAATGTTAATGCTGCAATCCCTAGCGCCAAACGCAATGAAAGCTTATAAAAGGAAGAAACTTATGTTATTCCCAGCTAACAACAGTGGTGCAGCGGACGGACAAATGGAAATGGAGTTAGATAGCGGCGATGGTATGTAATATAAATTATTGAACGTGTTTTCATTGTGTATCCCGCACTTGGCGGAGTAGCCACAGGTACCTTTGAAACCTAGGATTAAGACACTACATTCTGTTCCCCACTTTTGGCTAAATTTGAGGCACACTTGTTGTGCATGTTGCCCTGTCACTAGAGCAAAGTAATGAAAATAACAAGCTAACTAAACACATTTTTTTTTTTAGCTTCACGCTGTATCCCGCACGAGGCAGGGTAGGCAGAGGGAACCCGGGAACCTAGTGTAAAGACACTCCGTTCCACTTCCGTTCCCCACTTACCGCTGAATTTGAGGCATTGCGTGTTGAGTGGCGGAACTCAACGCCGCACTTTGCCCTAATAGCGACAGGTCCTGGGTTCGATCTCACTTAAAGAAATTAAACAAATTTAATTTCTTAAAGTGGGTTCGATCTCAGGACCTGTCGCATATTGTTGTTTCCTAAATATTTGTTTACTATACAAATCTCTTCAAACATTTTGAAAATAAAATACTATTATAAAAACACTTTATAAATTGTGGTAAATATTATTTTAGGAAATGTTAATGTTGTCATTCTCCATTTTTTTTTTGGAGTGGATTTGACATAGTAGTAATCAAAAGGCTGTTTAAATCAATAAGATTTTCTTTTCATAATTTTTATGTTGAATCGCTTTTTTTTTTTTTCAATTTACAAAACAATAGTTTTTAAACTTTTAGCATTTTTTACATATTTTAAATAAAATGCTCTAATTAGATAAAATGCGTAGATTTTAATATTATTAATATTGTATAGTTTTCAAAATGATCACGTCAGTAAGTATCTAAATAGTCATCTTCATGTAAAATGTTATAATTTTTAATTCTATATTAATACAGAAATACCAGAATTCCCATCAATACCACCGCTACCAGATGATGCGCCCCCACCAACTCCACCACCCCCACCTCCTCTACCACCACTACCTGAAGAAAAACTAACAAACACAAGTACTCCTAATAAAGCAAAACTTAAATCACCTAAGGAGAAAAAAAATAAAAATAATGAAGGTAGTTCAAAGGTTAATAAAAATAATGACAGTGAAAATAATGAAAAAGATAAAACGAAAGAAAATGAAGTTAATGAAAATGACAACAATGGCAATGATAACGATGATTTGGAAGTGATAGAAGTCCCCGACATTACCGGGCCTGGTGATGACTTTGTAGTCATTGATGAAGACTATAGTGTTGATGTAAGTAATTTTATACATTTTTTATTTAAATATGTTAGATTGTGGGCTTTATCTTTACCCAAAGACATTAAATATTTAATATTTATTTGCTGTGATAATTACGGCAAAGCGCGGCGTTGAGTACTGCCAAAGCGTCAAATTCAGTGGAGAGTGGGGATCAAGATGGAGTGTCTTAACACTGAGGTTCCCAAGTTACCTCTGCCCACCCTGCCATCTGCAGCATACAATGAAGTTAAGCAAAATGCATTTATGTATTCATATATAAGTGCAATATTAGTTTCAATTCCAGGAATGAATTATTTTGATTTAAAGAGATAAATTTTCATTTAAAGATAAAATTACGTTTTGAGTTCCTTATAAAGATATTATTTTTTTCTTTTTAATATATTGTATAGAAATATTGTTAACATTAAAAATTAATTTTTATTTTGTATTTAATATTTTTTATTGTTTATTTTAGAACATTTCGGTGGATAGTCCTACTTTAGCTGACTTAGAGGAGAAAAAAAGACAACTCTTGACTGCGCTCAAAGATGGCGGAGATAGTCAACTGTCAATTATAAATATATCAGACACAGGTGACACGAATGATGACGATGTCACAACAGATATGGAAGAAATAGAAGCGTTACTCGACGATGCTGCGAGAGAGCAAAATGAAAAAACTAAACTAAACGAACAACAAAATGAAAATAATGATAATTCAGTTACAGAAGAACAGATTGATACAAATAATGACAATGCAAATATGTCTAGTAAAGAAGAAACTAAAGTAGATGAAGCTGAAAATATTACAGATAGCAAAAAAATAGATACAATTGATGAAAAATCAGATAAACAAGATCTTAATGAATCTGAACCTGAAGAAACGCTAACACCAAATCTTAAAACAGGCAAAGTGAAAACTACATTGTACGGAACACCAGTAATAAACGTAGCGTCGCCATTTTCAAAGCTACCGACTGAGGACAAGTTTTCCAAAGACATTTGTGACGTCATCAACTACGAGAACCTTCCAAACTCCACTGGGAAATACAAACAGATAAGTAAATTGTTGAAAAAAGTTAAATCCGAAGTAGATAGAATACAAGATTCATGATCGGACGTTGCCACCTTTTAAGGTGGTTACAGATTTTTTCTAGTACTTTTTATATGGACATTAGTATTTTTAATATTTTTCTTTATAATAGTATAGTACTATTGATATTAGTTGAAACAATGGCGGTAAGTGTTTTGACAGCTGACAGTGAATTAATGGCAGACTTTTTGTTATATTAAACATATTGTTTGTTGCTTTGGTATCTATATTGGTTTACAAATTTGGAGATGATCAAATGGAACGGTTATTTTTAAGTATGATATAGAAATTATAACTTATTTCTCAGCTTCACGCTGTATCCCGCACTAGGCAGGGTAGGCAGAGGGAACGGAAGTGAAACCTAGTGTTATGACACTCCGTTCCACTTCCGTTACCCACTTTCCGCTGAATTTGAGGCATTGCGTGTTGAGTGGCGGAACTCAACGCCGCGCTTTGCCTTATTACCAGAGCGAAGAAATGAAATATTAAATATTTAAATTGAAAATATGAAATATTTCATTTCCTCGACTCGGGATCGAACCCAGAACGGTTCGGTTACAGACACACTCTTGTGCCGCTGCGCCACGACAGGCCTCTTTTTTTTCTATAATTTCTTTATCACAAGGCATAATTTAATCAAACTTATTTGAGACTTTTTAAATTTATTTTAATTATTGAACTGTTCCACTTTGTTGTCTCAAAACTTGTAGCTCGAAATACCTTAGTGACTGTATATGTAAAATATATATAAAAGTTTGTGTTAAGGTACAAATAGACTGCGACACTATACACAGTACACTCACTGTATATATCGAGTGTCGTTGTATGATGACATGAGTATCTCTAATTACAAAATTTATTGTGACATGACATAAGTGTGGCATTAGTTGTTATTACAACATGTTGTGTCCGAATGTCTAGTGTAAAAAAAGTTTACGTGTAAATATCTTGGACATGTCTGTACATTTATAAATTTGACACTTGACACAAAAAAAAATGTATATAAATTGTATATACATGAATGTCTAATGTTAATGTCGGAATTTCTACGTGAGTCTATTTGTACCTTTAGTAATATGTATTTATAAAAAAAATCAATCAAGCATAACGTAAATTACTATTATGACAAAAAATATATTTTGTTTATTAGTTAGGTGGAAAGGAAGTGAATGTTGAAAAAGAAAAATATTTTTAGATGCTATGTCTTAATAGCATAAATATTCTAAATTAAATAACAGATAGAACTAATATAAAAAATCTTAACGGTTTTTGTTTGCATTATATTGATATGAACAATCAATATAATTAGCTTGTAACTTTAATTCATGACGAAAAAAAAACTAAGAACCAGGGACTATATATTACAATAAAATATATTGATATTTTTTATTAAAATCTCAAAGCGAAATCAAAAATTCAAGCAACTTTTAATTATTTTTAAATATAATCCATCTATATATCTGTCGGGTGTATATTTGTTTTACAAAAAAAATAGTTTACTTCAACATTTCTTTTGAGATATTTTATTATCAATGCATTTTATCATGCATTTTATTTATTGGCTTCAGCATATTACACTGCCATTTTCCATTTAATGATTTTCTTCCTCCTTCACCAGTCTTTGTCATAGTGTCATTGGTTGACATAATTTTCGTAGATATTATATTTTGACATTAAATTTAAGACCCCTCTTCACACTTCGTTGACATACCCTGCCTCTTAACGTGTAACTGTAGACGTCTCCATAATAAGAGAACTTCTTTAATTTATGCATTTTTAACTTCACACTGTATCCTGCACTCGACAGGGCAGAGAGAATTTGGGAACCTAGTGTTATGACACTCCGTTCCGTTCCTCACTTCACGGCGAATTTGAGGCATTGCGTTTTGAGTGGCGGAGCACAACGCCGCGCTTTGCCTTGTTGCCAGAACGAGAAAATATGAAAATATTTGTTTTGCCCGAGCGGGATGCGACTGTATGCGGCTCTTTTTGTTTGTAACATTTTAAAAAAAATATTTCGCACTAATGAAAGATAAATAATTAAGAAAACGGCAAAAAATTCAAACGAATCAGGATTCAACCCGTACCTCTAGGCAAACGTTAAAGACAGACGACAAGATGATTTCCAAGAGCGCGGCTCCACTTTTGTCACGTTAAAATGTTAATACGTCTTTTAAAATATTTGCATAATTTTAATTTAGTTACTGATAAGTATTTAGTTCCGGACATGGTAGCTTTATTATGACTTACCATAAAGTACTTCTACAATTAGAAATCTGTTGTAATCGTTTTAATTAGTTTTAATTATGCAATATAAAAATTAAATTAAAATTTTACAATTTTCATAAAATAAGTTAACAAAATATATATTTTTTTATTATTGGCAATAACATGTAGGATTTTATTAGTAAAGTTTGGCAATATATTCTATATCATGTTTAGTTTTAATGAAATATGTAAATATCAAAGTAATTTTATGTTAGGTTTCTCAAGCGTTTAAATAAACCTCACCGTTAATCTGTCACTGGTTTTTATCATCAAGTTTAGACCACCTGTTGGTGGTTGAAGTAACTTTCTCACTGTATGCATATTTTGTATAATATGATAAAAGTTAATATACCGCAATCAGACTTATATAATATATTATCATATATATGGTATTATATAATTTAGGTCCTTTTTTCAAACTTAATTAAGTATAAAAAAAAATTGTTGGATTTATATTTGTGAGAATAAATTTTCAAATTATATTTGGTTGCTTTGTTCATAAATGTGTTTATCGTTTGAATTCTAAAAATCCAAGAATTAAGTGGAAAAATAAAAGGCTCATTAAAATGTCATATGTTGTCTTCATTTATTTTGTTGTATATATTAACAATCTCGAATGGTGTTGCCATTATTTTATTATATATTAAATTGTGAAAGCAAATGTTATTCTAATAACAAACTGATAAATCCCAAACCCAAAAAGAAAACTAAAACTAAATGACATATCACAAGGTTGCCATGAAAACAGCAAAAATAAAATGTTTCAGTATTAGAATACTTCATTTAATATCATTTATAAATGTAAAAGGTGATAAATATGAAACATAAATAGAATGGAAGAGATACGTATATAATAATATAAGAGTCAGATCTGAGTATTGCCATATTCAAATAATAATCAGTTTTAAAAATTTTAAAAGAAAAAATAATGATTTAGCAATTTAAAATCCTTTGGCGTTTTTTTTTTCATATAAATTATAGCACCAAAATACAAAATTCAATAAAATTTTAACTTTTTAAATGTAAAAGTTGGAAGTATTGGAATGATTGTTTTTCTAGGTACAGATACCAGCGTCCAAGCAACACTAAGTTCAACTATACATATTCATACAATTCCTTATATATATCTTATAACGCTATGCTTAATGATGTTTTTCAATCATTTTTATACATATTAATAATCAGTTATATTTGTTGAATCTTCCAGAAAATTCTTCTCTATTAGATTCTTGGTGGCGTCGGAGGAGCGCCATCACGGTCCTGTTAAGTAATATTTAAAAAATGCATTAGATGAACAAAAAAATATTTTATTTACAGTCACAGTAATGTTGAACGTATTTTATTATAATTTGATTTGATAATAAAGGTACACTAAAAGGTACACACATATTTTACAAACATATATCTGAAAAATTAAGAAAACTAGAAATATATATATACACGAAAATCGCTTTGACGAGACAAAATGCAGTGTTTAATTTAATCATCGGTATTTACATAAAAAAATCTAAAAAGTTAAGTGATTTATGATGAAAAAAAAGTTTTTTTTTATTAAGACAATATTTGTATGTAACATAAACATAGCGTAAAAAAAAGTTTAAATAATATATCTCTTTGTATCACCTAAGTAAGCCTTCAAAATACATGTAGTAAGGCGACAGCCTCGTTCTTTAGTATTTGTTAAATAACAATCAAGTATTATGCACATAATTAACTGTACATAAATTATGTAACGAAGAGTCCAAGGTGATTTAACCTATATTGTACTACCGCTTTCTGATCGTGATATTAAAATGTTTAGAAAATATGTATTGAGGCCATTGTGACGCAGTTGAAGTGCTTGCATATATGACGAATGTAAAGTCTGTATTCGCGTGGGTGTAAGTAGCCAAAACGCAGCGTTAGGTTGCGCAGCCTAAAACGCACGCACTATCTCAATAATATATAACAAGTAGACACTGCCTTTATTGTCAAAATGGATGAAATAATGGTGAACTCGGTAATTTCGCTTAAAATAATTACGCAGAGATATATACTAAGGTAAAACGTATATTATGTTTTTACATATATAAAATTGTAGGTAATCATTTTGTTATTTTTTTTTCTGTTTAACATTGTATTCTGCACATGGCAGAATAAGCAGAGGAGGTTTGGAAAAATTAAGATATTGCCGATTTGCGTGTTGAGTGGCGGACCTCAACGCGCTGCCGTTTGCCTCGTTACCACATGAATGGAAATATTAAATATTACATTTCCTCGAATCGGTATCGAACCACAACTTATAACGTTTACAGTAGCACGCTTGTGCCCCTACGCCACGATAGCCTTCATTTATCTTGTTACTTAAAGCAAAAGCAATTTCTTTTATTGATGTGCAATTACAATGCTCTATGGCTTCACTGTGTAGGAGGTGAGATGGCAGATTTTGTTATAGATTATAAATTTATAACTTATACACCAAAATATAGTGAATAGATTTATATTCAACAATAAAGCAAAAAATTAAAATCAATGAGTCATCCGTAAGTCTGCCACAGTTTGACCTCAATAGTGGGCGGACGACAGAATCAACGTCCACGTGACACGTCGTTATTACGCTGCAATTGGGTTACGTCAAACGACATTTGTATATAAATAATGAATGCTAAAAAACTAAGATGCACTAAAATATTGTTCAGTATTGTAAAATATATATTTTTTTCTGTTTCATGTTGTATCCCGCACTAGGCTGGGTAGGCAGAGGGAACTTGAGAATCTAGTGTTAAAACACTCCGCTCCGTTAGCCCCACTTTCCGCCAAATTTGATGCATTCTGTGTCGAGTGGCAGAGCTCAACGCCGCGCTTATTACTAGAGCGAAGAAATGATAATATTAAATATTACATTTAGCGTTAACATTAACATGCATGCGCCATTGCAGAATATTTTATTTTTCTAACACTATTTTCCGAAATCTCCCGGCGTGTGAGGGGTTCACTATCAACATATTTTAAAAGGAAATCTTAACGTCTATCACTAAATAATTTCGTTTTTCTTTATATACGACTTCAGACACATACATTGCAATCTTAGTAGCAAAATCTTGATGTACAATTTATTTAACCAAACCTAAGAAATCTACATTGCCCCATGCCACAGGTTCAATAGTAACCCAAAAGGACAAAAATGGAAGATCTACGTCAAACATCCTTTAAACGTTAAACATATAAATAATGAATTCTTCTTGAAAGTTTATCAAAACATAATATTAACATAGTTTCACTGTACGTATTTAATGCATGTATATTTTCCATTATTATATCGTGGCCTGAATGCATTGTTTAGACGTTTATTCACGTTTAAAATTGCAAGTTAATTATAAAATGTGTGCAACACAGACAAAACATTAATATATCAAATCGATATTTTTAGTGATAGATAGTATCGATTAGAATTTATCTTTATATGTACTTAATGTCATTGCGCAGTTGGAACGTCTTACTAATATTGTATGAGATCGTATCGTTTGAAAAATTTAACTGTATTTTTTTTATTCTCGCATTGTGATTTAATATGAAATAGAAAAGAGAATTAATTTTTAATATCATTATATAACAGGTAGTCAAAATCGAACGTCGCTTTCATTTAACTTTGTTTATATTTAAAGTACCTACTTATATTTTAATATTGTGACATCAAAAATGCCCTATTTTATTTGGTCTGTATTTCTAGCTGATAAATAGGTTATTCAAATATTAATATTTCCCGACATGATTGCTGTAACGTAATCTGTAACTGGCACCGCCTATCGCGACGGATGAGTATCACTCGATTAAATTGGGTATGAATCAAATATAGTACGTATGTGCTTATAATAAAATACACAAATAACATCCCTAACTAATAAATAATTATTGATGTTACATTGACGCATTTAGCGTTTTAATGTACACGTGTTGAGATCTATACGAGAAAAAAAAACATTTTATCCTTCTGCTTGGCAAAGTGCGACGTCGCCAAAGGTTCTCTTTAACCACTTTGTATAAAAAGTAAAATTATTTTTCTTATTTCGCGGCAAAGCGCTTGAGTTCCGCCGGCATTTGGCAGATAGTAGAGCACTGAAATATCTTAATATTAGGCTCCTAGTTATATATATACATACATATATATATATATATATATATATATATATATATATATATATATATATATATATATATATATATATATATATATATATATATATATATATATATATATATATATATATATATATATATATATATATATATATATATATATATATATATATATATATATATATATATATATATATATATATATATATATATATATATATATATATATATATATATATATATATATATATATATATATATATATATATATATATATATATATATATATATATATATATATATATATATATATATATATATATATATATATATATATATATATATATATATATATATATATATATATATATATATATATATATATATATATATATATATATATATATATATATATATATATATATATATATGTATATATATATATATATATATATATATATATATATGTATGTATATATAAAACTAGGAGCCTAATATTAAGATATTTCAGTGCTCCACTATAATAATAATAAATAATGCCCCACATAAATAATTATTGATGTTACATTGACGCTTTTAGCGTTTTATTGTACACGTGCTGAGGTCTATACGAGAAAAAAAAACATATTTCCTTCTGCTTGGCAAAGTGCATATGACCCACATAAATGTATGTACTCTATTAACGAAGTGGAGACATAGTAAGAAACAGTACAAGGTTAATCTTCAATAAAACGACCGCGAGTTTAACTGAACGAAGAAGGTGTATTGAAACCGTACTTTACATCTACGCCTTTAAGGAAAACAAATGTTACCAGACAATATATGCGAAGTCATTAAGAATACATAATAAAATATACGTTATATGGAGTTGAGGTAACATGACTTTTTAATAATTTATTTAGCTTTAGGCAGAAGGAACTTGAGAACCCAGTGTTAAGGCACTCTGTTCCATTCCCGACTATCCGCTGAATTTGACTTTGACTGCATTGCGAGTTGAGTAGAAGTTCGTAGTAGTTCGTTATTACCAGAGAAACGAAACGAATATAATAAATATTTGATTTCCTCAAGTGAGGATCAAACCTACAATGTGTCACAGTTGTACCACTGCACCAAGTCAGGCCTCTCATTACATCTCTCTATTGTCCTCTAAGCATTCTAATATTGATATGATTATATAAATTTGATAAAAGATTCAACATTGTAAAACCTCTTGGTATACGAAATAAAATAAAAAAATGTAGTGCAGTCGAAAAAAACATATGAGGGTTGCAACCTCAATTGAAACTGTAGAAATGATATTTAAAATTATTTTAAATATTTGTTTACCGCGGCGTTTAACTCAGCGACTCAACACATTAAGTGAATTTCAGCAGAATATACACTACTTAAAAAAAATATATATATATATATATATATAAAAAAGTAAATACAACATTACCTGAGGGTTAGGCACTGGCTTGGAATCCTGTATTTGATTACGCCTTGGACGCATCATGTACATGGCCACAGCGAGTGCCATCATTAAGAACATCATAAGAAAGCTGTTGCTGGCTGAACTTGCCGGGGGGAGTCCCGGCAGCTCATCAAGGCATTCACTGTCTGTACAGTACGATTGACCTTGGCGTAACTGAAATAACGTTTGTATGGTAAAATTTACTACAAAAATTAGATTTTTAATAAACAAATCATCAGTTTTTGCTTTAAAAAAATATATATAGAAAAATAATTGTCTTACTAACATAGTTGAATTGGTAATTGTAGTTTAAATTTATTTCCTTTGAATAATATTTATTTTTATGTTTAAAGTAATATTTACATTTATAGCATATATTTCTCTTTATACAAGGTTTTTTTATAAAATATACAGGAGTTTATCATGGTACTGGTGTAGAAATGTGTGATTGTAATAAGCACAACAAGTTGTAGTAGAAATAATATTTTTTTATCAGCTTCACCCTGTATCCCACACATGGCAGGGTAGGCAGAGGGTACTTAGGAACCTAGTGTTAAGATACTCTGTTTCACTTCCATTCCTCACTTTCTGCTAAATTTGAGGCATTGCGAGTTAAGTGACAACACCGCTTTTTTATGCGCGCCACCTTATACCAGAACAAAGAAATTAAAATATTAAATATTTAAAAGTGTAAATCAAATTATTAATTTTTTTATTTCCTTCCTTTGGTAAGGAAGCAAAGCACTGTGTGCCAACAGTCAATATGCAATGCCTCCAGAGTTCAGCGGAAAGTAGGGAAAGAGGTGTATTAATGGTAATAAAGTATCATAAAACTAGGTTCTCAAGTTCCCTTTGCCTACACTGTTATTTGTGAGTTACTGTTTGTTGCAAAAAAACAAACAAAAATATTTCAATTAAATTAAGAATTACCAGCGGGACTCTAAAACTTGAATTTTGTTACTAAAAACAAAAATAAATACACAAAACATCACTCATAGCAAAAACTAAGTCATTGTTCCCATAATTATTATCTTATCAGAGTCGCATAACACATCCATAATGTTATATAAAAAGTATTTGTTGTATTTTTTAAATTATGGTTATGCATATAAATAATTATTTCATACTATCATTAAAAAGTGATTAGTAAATAGACATTTAATTTATAAATTACATAAGCTATAATTATTATTAGGCAAAGAAATAAAATTATAAAAAGGCATGTTTACAGGCTTTTCACTTCCAGCACATAGCAGGAAACTCTCAAAATCTCTCTAATGCTTTTTCAGGACATAATTATTAAAAACTGGAAATCAACACAGCGTTTAGTCTGTCAACTGTCAACACAGTATTTAGTCAACACAGAATTTGTATGTAATCATTTTGTTAAATGGGGATTGAACCCACAACCATAATATAGTCAGATGCTATCCCATTAAAACACAACAACCATAGGAAATGGAATAATTGAAATATTTAGTTACAAGGTCACATAAAGATTTAAACATTCAAACAATGTAAAACATAAATTGTGCAAATTGATTACATGTATGTCAGAGCAAGCTGCATAACAGCTGATAAGAGTAGTTACTAGACTGCTTTTTGCAACTAATTGGTTTTCAATATTTGTTTTAACACCAAAGAAATATTTTCTAAGATATTTTGTTATTTTTTTTTGTACATAATATAAACGTAATTAAGCAAAAATTTTGTTACAAATAAATCGTATTTATATAACAATTACATATTATTTGAAGAATTCAATAAAGAATGCATTTTTATACGTTTGTTGCCTAGATTGTAGACGTGGTAAATGGAATTAAACATCATGCTAAATGGCACAAGGTCAATAGATAAACAGACTTACAAGAGAGATGAGCCTCCGCATGGCCAGCTCGTGATTCCACAGGCATTCACACGGGTCCATCTCATCGCCCATTTCTGCGTAATTTAGAAATATTTATTTTTTTAAAACATTAAAACGGGTCACGAGAAACTTAGGGAAATTACGAATCAAAATATTTACCCTATATAAATTTTATTATAACAATGGAGGTGAAAGTTTCTTATATTGCTTATAAGACATAAATAAGAATACAGGAAAACAACATTTTTGTTTTTATTTACAAATAAAACTAGCACTGATCATCTGTCACAGGAGAAAGTGAAATAAGGAGTGTATTCATTAATTTATATTTACCTGTACAATATATTTACACTTAAACGGGAATATAATGGACTAAAGTGAAATATTATTCGATTATTAATGTAATGTACCCGCGTTTAGCCTGTTAAAACGCAGAAACGTAAGATGACTACACCTACGCCGACATTTTTTAATGTCTGCTTGGACTATTTTGATTGGCTTTCACAATGAACTAATCAACATACCATAGCCAATAGCGTATAAGGGTTACCATGCTAAAAAAATAATTTAAACTTATGATCAGATTTAAAATATTACGGGGCTTATATTTTATTTAAAATTGATTATTATAAGCTAACTGAACTAAAATTATGCCTTGTGTTTTTATTCTTCACACAATATCATTATCTATATTATGTCTCCATATGTTTGCTATATATCCTGAGAAGTGTTGTATACACGACAACATTAAATGTTACTATTAAAGAATGTCAAAAAATATAATGACAAAAAAATACCTAATATTAACGATTATGCTGTGTTTTTTTGCTAGATGCTTTCAAGAAAATATTTTATACATGTTAACAATTATTTTAACAAGCTGACTCATTGGTTTATAATTGGGTTGATTTTTTTATATAGAACGAATAGAACCTATTCGAAACAACAATAAAAATACATATTTTCAAATATCGACGCTAGCTTACGTTAGACCAGTTGGCAAAGTGCGGCTCAAAGCCGCATATTGCCGGCCACATCTGAAAATGTGCTATGAAAAAATTACGTCTTACATTAATAAATTCAAATTCTTCTATAAATCGAAAATATGTATAATTTTTGTTTCAGTTAAAAGATAGATAGTTAGATAGTTATGGTATAAGATTTAAAATTGATTTTTCAATGACTTCTATGTATATGTCCAAATGTTTGAAGTTCTCTTCCAGTTTTGGTCATATTTAAAGTTTTAGCACTAATTATGGAAAAAATATCTTTATAGTTACATTTTTACTTGTAATAAATCTGTAACCGATCACTGTCTGTAGATGGATGATATTTAAATAAAAATCTTTTATTAAATTATTATGTACGAAATAATATTTTTTTGCCTGTTTCATATGTGGGCTTAAAACGACTAAACAGATTAAAATGGTTTAAATGTTATCACTACTAACTACTCTACCTTTACGTTGAGTGTTTGTTTTATTTAAATCGGTTAATAAATAAAAAAGTCACGTCAATTTAAAACATTTAGTTCAATAAAATTGCTGCAACAGTTTTATTCTTTTAGCTAAAACATTAGTATTCAATGTTTCAGATTTATTATAAGTATTGATAAAATCTCGACGAGTAACATGAGAAACATTATAATGTTAATAGAGTAGGTATTACAATTATTTTTTTTTATGAATAATTTAATTACATTTAAGTTCGATGCAATTATTATTATTATTAAAAATTCATAAAAGGACTAACATTTCCTTTTTTATGTAATGAATTATATGGCAGTGCCTCTTTATACATTACAAGTTGTAGCCGCCTTATAGTGGGTTTGGCAGATTTAATTTAAGGACTTTTGCTGATTTTGATTGTATTCCGAGTAAGCAATACACAAAAATATAGTTAGCGTGACCTTCGAGCAGCCACGACTCGTCGACCGTATTGTCCGTGTTATATAGGATAATTAATATCAAAAGAAATCCTTATAAAATCAATTTGTTGTTCATTTGTCTGACTTTCTACGTCTTTAAATTTTATTTATATATAATAATACTATTAACAATAAGAGTAATAGTTTATTTTTAACGTATTAAAAGTTATTAATTAAGAAGGACTTTTGGAAAATGAAAGGATTTTTGGAAAATGTATATATAACTTTGAACGAAATGGGATTTTAACCCGCATCTCTTGGGAACCGTTGAAACGCTTCAGCCGACTAAGTGATACATGCATTCTCATTTGGCTACGTCGAGTATTTATACGTTTATTACAACTTATTTATGTTGTTAGCATCTTTGTAGTATTAAAAAAAATCTTATATCAGTACTTTATACCTGCTCAATTAAAATTTAAAAAGAGGATTTCTATTTTTTTAGTTTCACACTGTTTCTCTAGTACGTTAGCCCGAGAGAACGGAACGAGAAATGTTACAGTCTCGGTATACCTCTTTCGCCCCATACACAACCGGGGAAGTCCTTACACTTTTTACGTGAACTCCCTCCAGTATCGTAGATATTGTGTTTTAGACAGTAAAACAAGATTTCCCAAGTACTGCTCAATTTTCTTTTCAAAGCTTTTTTTGTCATTTTTCACTAAGTTGCTGGACGTGTTCAAATTCCTTTATCTTCATTATCACGGTGACATCAATGCTTGTACCTACTATTCTGTGTGTCCCTTTTCAATTCAATTCAAATATTTTTATTCAAAATAAAAAGTTACAAGCTTCATATTTTGAACGTCAAACAATTTACCACCAGTTCACTAAAGTTACTGCCTCAGACCTGAGAAGAACCGGTGAAAGAAACTCAGCGGGACATGTCTTTTTTTCAATCAAAATTTTACATCATATAATCAATTGTGGCAATGATACATTTGAAATAGCCTGGAGCTAGCATTTTACTCCCAAGGCGCGTTATCATTTATAAAATCGTTAATTTGGTAGGTAATAACCTGTAACACACAAACGTCTTTTCACAACTTTTTTAAATTGCGAAATAGAAAATTCTCAGAGGTTTTCTGAGATCCTATTGTAAAAGCGTACACCTGACCCATAAAAGAATTACGAACTCGATGCAATCGAGTTATAGGTGCCCTAAGATTAAACTTATTTCTAGTATTAATTAATATTATGTATGTCCCCGATTTTGCTAAATTCATTAATATTTTTCTTGACATACATAATATTTTCAAAAATGTATTGCGATGCAACGGTCATTATATTAATTTCTTTAACTTTTTCCCTTAATGAATCTTTTGGGCCTAATTTATATATTTCACGAATAGCTGCAATTTAGAGTCAATTGTGATCCTGAGAAATACCGTATAATCAACAGGATCCACGGCTTCACCATTTAAAAGATGTTTTTAAATGGTGAAGCCGTGGGTTTAACCGTTTATTGGGTATGCGATCAGCTATTCTGACTCAACATATACTACAAAGAGATCACATCTTCACAGTATTTATCTTTCCTATTACCTTCTTCTGCAATACCCACATTTCGCTGCCGAATAACAACATCGGTTTCAATTTTGAGTTATGTACGGCCAAAGTTGCAGCTGTCCCGACGTTTCACCGTCTCATCAATATAGCCGGTAGCAATATACTTTTCCACGTCCATTTTGCATCTCAATTTTACTATCTGTCCTCTTGTTCTTTTTTTTTAAATACCTTATTTTGCATTTATACTTTGATCATAATTTGCACACCCTAGTTACAGAGTGGTAACCAACGCCTGCAACTCGCTTTCTGATGATGATATGAGCTCTGCATCACTTGTGTATAGCAGACAATTTTAATTAATTTTAAATTCATCCACTTATACCTATATATGTAATTAGCATATTTTTCTTGTGTAATTTGGATTTTCCACGTGCCCATGCCCTCTACATGAAAAAAATAGGCACATGCAAATTCTATAATTTCCCTTGCGCTCGTTTATTCAAAAACTTTAAATGATTTAGACCAAGAAGTTTAAAGTTTGGGTTTTGGTTGACTTTGAGTTTTAATTCCACGCGGGTGAATTTCTATTGAGCTTCCTTATTTTCACATTAATAACCTACCTGAGGCATGTTAGTCGATATACTAATTAAACCATACGTTATCTTAGCCTCGTTGTTATAGAATAAGAAATCTTTTTATCTGTCCAGTAGTTCCAGTACAGACTATACAAATATAACCTAAACACACCACTTTGCAAAATGTAAGGAAAAAGTAAAATAAAATTATAGATTCACATTCTCGAAAATACGCTACAAAATACTATAAATAATTAACTATTACTTCAGATGATACGAATGATGATTACCTAGTCTCAACATATATAATGTTAGTAGCTAATAATAGCATAAAAATATTAGAACGTAGCAGGATTTGACCTGGTGATATAAAACTTTTCTTTCTTATTACCATAACACTTTGACAGCCAGCCACCATATTTTTTGTTACCTGGTAGTATATTCAAATTGATTCTAATTTGAACATATTAACCATAAATAGGAAATCTGTTTCGATTGAAACAGATTTTATGGGTACTGAATACAAAACCTCTTGTATTCCAATTAAAAAGAAAGTAATAACAGTGTATGTACTTCTTATTTGTAAAGAAAAACATTTGCTTTTCAATCAAATGGAAATGCAAATATTCACGCTTTATACACTGAAACGTTTTTAAAGCTTAAATATTCATAAATTATTCACCATGTTTAAAATGAATGGGGGAAAAATATATTTACTATTAGCATAAACGTACTTGTTCGTTTCTAAAGTTTAGTTCCACAGTTCTAAGTGCTAGGTAATTGCTAATCTTAGGAACTACTTATTTTAAACTTTAGAACGTAGTGTAAGACATTCCGTTCTCATTAGGACACTTCCGTTCCCCACTTTCCGTCCAATTCTGGAAATATTTTGTATTGAGTGGCGGAACTCACTACGCTTTGCCTTGTTACCAGAGCAAGTAGATGAAAATATTGAATATTTCATTTCTTCGATTGGGGATCGAACCCACAACCAATACAGACGCACGCTTGTCACGCCCGTGTGCCACGAGGATGTTCTACAAAAAAAATATTTCTGTTTTGGACATCCGAATTATCTAAGTAGGAAAAAAGTCGGCTACAGCAGCATTTAAATATTATATTGCAGCATATGAATAAGACATATATATTTAAGATGACCATATATTTTAAGCACGGGAGCAGAGATGATTCCACGTCGAGCATTGTGTCACACAATGCGTGGGCGTAAGCGGGCGAGGACGGCGGGCACGGCGGCCATAAGACCGTAATTTATGCTATCTCTATTCCTACTATGAAGCGTGGTAACTCAGAAGCTACTGCTTTTTATTAACAATTTTTTGTGTATTTTAGTATTTTCGATGAAACCCACCGTACAGCCAGATTCTTAGTCTTAGTTATTTCCGTTACACATTCAAGACAGAGCCGCAGGTAACAGCTAGCTATATATAATGCTCATATGGTGATCGCTTATAGTCCACAGTGGATGTAGTGTGCAATTGACATATTCTTTGATAGAGAATGCGAAGTAGGTCGACTGGGCGGGTAATGTCGCCCCGCCCAGCGTCACGCCCAGCCAGCTAATTGACTTTTGTAACGTACATGAGAAAAGTTTTAAAATTTACTGTAATGTATGTATATTTTATAAAAGTCAATTTGTTTATAAGGTTTTTGATTTTTAGTTACTACAGGTCTCAAATAATATAATATGGATTTTTTCATGATAAGTGTTTTTATATTTTTTATCGTTGTATCCAAAAAAATCTATCATAATAACAATTTCTCTACATTATTCCTTGACACTCAATTGTTAACATATACTTAATCAAAGATTCGTTGAAAACGTGACTAAAAGTTCAATGCTGACCAAAAGTTCTTAGCTGTAGTAATTTCTAGGTAACAATATCTCATAGTTGACCTTTATACACTTTTTATATAAAATTCATATTTTAAATATGTTACTACCCACTTGTTAATACTATTAATAATTAAGTACTCTTTTACGAAATGCAAAAAAAAACGTTGCTTTTACTACATTAGATTTTTCTGTTTTTTAAGATACATTTGATACTTTGTTATTCAAATCAAAAATAATACTAATCAATTACGGGTACGTGCAGAAAAGGCAAAGAAACTAACGATTTTCATTAGAAAACGAGCTTTTGTTTAACACTCAACTGCAAACCACTAAGAAGACATTTCCGGAGCATAAATAGAATGAATTGCCAAGTCCTTTATACACGTACTATGGAATATATTAAATATTCTAGAAAGGATGTTCTGCTAGGCCCCGCCTACAGGGTGAGATCTACCCACGGGTGAAGAGTGGCCTGGCCTCACTCAGCTGCGGTCGCCGCGGCCAGCGGACATGGCGCGAGTTTTGCGCCCACCGAGCCGCACGTGAGTACTCTGCTTTATACTAACTTTGACAGTTTATGTGTAAGAATTCATAAGTAGAATAAAACATAAGTAGAATATTTTACAATTTGTATATCGTATAAAAAAATTCTGCATATTTTTTTTAATATGAAATAAATGTATATGTAATTAACATGATAAAGATAGAACTAGGTTGTTGTAATTTAACAAAAATTTATATAAGTAATGATATATTTTAAAATTTAAATTTACCTAACACGTTTTTGTATTTTATCTTGGAATAATTGAGATAATTTACATGTTTTATTGTTTTTCCAATGGCTTTAATTGAAAATGCGTGACATTAAATTAAACTGAAATAAATTTTATTTATAAAAGGAATGTTGTCTTTTACTACCGTCGTCGCGTCGTGACGTAGCGGTACAGTGTTTGACTGTGGGTATGCGACAACTATGAGTTCGATTCTCATTTAGGGGGCATAAATAATTTTCATTTTCTTGCTATGGCAAAAAAACAATACGCAGCTTTGAGATCCTCCATTCTACATGAAATTTCAGAAAAATTGTAATCGCGTTGCGTGGGGAAACGGAGAGCCTTAACTCCAAGTTCTTACCGTTTTATGCTCCCTATAGAATAAAGTTGATATTCTTTATTCTCCGTTATATTTCACAATTACAATAGCTAATATCTCTTAAAAGAGTGTTGATAGAGAATGAAATGACTTAACGTTCTTTCATTTCTCTATGACCAAGCGAGCGGAACATATATATTTTTTAACCTGAAATCGAAATCCTTAACATTGAAGTTACAAAACATTCATTTAATATTTCCAAGATAGTAAAATCAATAATTGATATATTAATTACGATTTGAACTTCTTTCTCGTCGTAATATTTTTTTGGCCTTTTCACATTGCATAGTGCACATAGAAGAAGGAACCTGGGCGCAATATATCCGCTCCTAAGACACTTCCGCACCCAATTTTTTACCGATTTCTAGTGATTGTATGTTGAGCGGCGGAACTTAACATCGCACGAGAAAGGAGAAATAACAATATTTCTTATTCAATCCACTATTGTCTTATACGTCCCAACTTTCCCCATTAGATGCGATACATTATAAAGACTTGACACACGATAAGTCTATATGAATTATTTAAAAAATACCTATGGGTGGTTTCGATTCCCACTTGAGAAATGAAATATTTAATATTTTTAATTTAAATGTTTAATTTTTTCATTCCTTCGCTTTGGTAACAATTCAAACTTCCGCCACTTAACAAGCAATGCCTCAAATTCGGCAAAAAAGTGTCTTAACAGTACGTCCCCAAATTACCTTTGCCTATCCTGCCATGTGCGGGATACAGCGTGAAGTTGAGTTAATTTATAAAAACATATATTCAAATAAAGCTCGTAACCTTTCCTTATTTACTGATATTTTTTTTTTGTAATATGTACATAAAAATATTTGAGGCCGCTGTTACCTAGCGGCACAGATTGTAGCTTAAACCCGACAGTTGTTAATCTGTACTTAAGAAAATGAATAACTTTCATTTCCTTGCACTGGTAACAAGACAAAACACGTTGTTAAACTACTTTATCTAACGTGTAGTGTCTCGATGTGATTAACGCATCGCTCGATAATTGGTTGGATTAAATGATTATTGTCCAATAAATAAGCCTAATAATTATTTTTTTAAAATATTAAATGCCCTTAATGTCTAGGGGAGAGCGACTGTAAACATTAATAGTTGTGGGTTCAATTCCCACTTAAGGGAACGTTAGAAAAGTGAATATCTATTGAATATTTTAAATTTCTCGTTCTGGTAACGATCAACGCGTAGCATTGAATTCCGCCACTCAACGCCACGCCTCAAGAATTCGATTGAATTCAACATTAGATTTATATGCAGGATACAGCGTGAAGTGTAAAAAATAAAAAAAAAAAAAAAGTTAAACATAACAATTGGGGGCACGTTGGCCCTATGCCAGCTAAAACGTGACTCCTATTGCTTTATTTTTTAGAATTTTATTTAAACTGGTAAATGGAACGATTATATCATTATCCATGTCACTAAATATTACTAGATTGTTAAGTTTTATTTCATTACCAAAGTTTTTCGAAAATTTCAAGTAAGGAAGCCCGTGTAATATTTGAAAAAATAAAATACACAATAAACACGAGTTTATATTTTAAACTACTCTACTTTTACTAATTTTCAATCGTCGATCCATACGTAGGAAAAAAAATGTTATTTAAAAAACGTATGAGAAGGTTTCCCAGAGGCGCGGGTTGATATTCCGCTACGTTAAAATTTTCATACATTATCTAAATAAGTATTTTAATGAAAGTAAACTTGACAAAAAAGGAGTCATTGTAAATTTTTAATAGAATTACAAAGAGTCCTTAAAAACAATTATAGATAAGCGTAATATTTATATGCATAAAAGGCAGTCTCAAAATAGCTATCTAATATAACAGGTCCATAATAAATCAAACAGTACATGGCATTACATAGTTTCGAAAATGACAGATATCGGGATCCAATTTGCGTTGGCGAGACAAAGTTGTTGTGATGACGAAGTGGTTTTTCGGGAATCATCGCGGTGCTCGTGACAGCCACTCGCGTTATATCGAGTGCCGTAGCACCTCGTTAGGGTTGACGGTTTATTGGGGAATAGTTTTTAAATACTTTTTTTTAACTACACACTGTATCTCGAATATGGTAGAGTCAGCGGGAAATTAGAAACCTAGTGGTAAGACAAACCGTTCCATTCCCTACTTTTCGCCGAATTTAAGGCATTGCGTATGTAACGGCGATTTTAAATGTGATTAAATTTTATTTCATTATTATCTCTCGTAATTTATCACTTGAAATTCAAAATTAACTCGACAATTTTAAGGGATGTCTATATCGCGGATAAGAATTTTAGATTTCTTTAAAATGTCGTACAAAGAATAGTTTTAACAATTATTTAAATAAATAATGTGCAAGTGACTATTGAAGACTAAATTTCTTTTATAATATTAAAATATTAGGAAAAGTCCTTAAAATATTTTTACTATGTTTTAAAGTGTTATTCCACACTTAGGACAGAAAATACTAAACTTATCTTTAAAAAGCGTATAAAAATCATCCTGCTTCTTTCAAAGTTTTTATACGCTTTTTAAATTTAAGTTTAGTATCCTTAAAATATATGAATTTCCTAAAGTAATTTAGAAAGTATTTTAACTGTATGATTTTATATTATAGCGACCCGCTCGCGGCTACACCTGCTTTATTTACTCTTCTCTGTATACCTTTCGTGTTCTACATTGAAAACTGAAATTGTTTCTGGGATTGGCTGGTGCAAAGACACCGACAAACAGACAAACATATAAAAGATAGACAAAGAAATTATATTTCCCTATTTTTCATATACAGACAGCCATCAGTTAAAGATTTGTTTATGAAAAATCTATAAATTATTCCGTGTTACTAAATTATGTATAGATTTAAGAAGCTTTTATCTAGCCATGAAAAACGGAGTGCTAAACGACAAGTCTCTGCATACTGCACTATTGTTTACCTCTTACCGCATATGGTAGAGTCAGAGGGAACTTGGAAATCTAGTAGTCTTCGCTCTTTTGGGATTCTTACATGCATTTTAAGTGAGGTTCCTGCAGTGATGATATCGTGTTTCAAGGCGAAAAGTGTTACTTTGCCTCTCGCCACTCACTTTTGCTTTTAAAACGCTTTTTGTTAGGTCTCGTTTCTTAAATTCTACGACGAGCCACCTTAGCACGTTTTTTTTTTCATTCTCACTGTGACTTCTCTTTAGTATCTACCATTGTATATCTTCTCGTTGTAGATTCTGTCACCTGAACTGATTTCGCTAATCTCAAAAATAGATTCCCCAGAATTATTATTTGTATTTTGTAATAACATTTCATTTATGTTTCGATATTGTATGATTTCGTCGGTACCAACACTGCCTTATGAGCGGCCTCACGCGCAAATTTGCTGCCGTTTTACCGTCTCATCAATGCAGCCTATGCACCGTTAATTTTGTTAATGATCTAATTAAACCTTTCCATATCCATTTGGTATTTTTCATCACAGCTAAACACACTTTTCAGATATACTAAAGTAGTATACCTATTTTCAAATCTATTCATTTGTATGAACTTTTTACTACATTTCTCTAAAATCATCTGGACACGTGGCACTCCACTACTGTGAGGTTTCGCAGGAATTTCCTTCCATGTTACACACATCTGTGGAACGTCTTGCCCGCGGCGGTATTTTCAGGCCGATAGGACATGGGTACCTCCACCTTAAATGCTGGCAACGCACTTATAGCTTCCCTGGTATTACACATGTTCGTGGGCGGCGGTGACCAGTCACCATCAGGTGACTCGTACGCCCCTTTTGCCTTGTTTTTTATATTAAAAATAATAAGTTTTTAATGTTATTCTCTTTCCGTGGTATCTTATATGGAAATTAAATATCTCATACATCTCGAGGAAATAAAATATATACCTCGAGGGAATTAAATATATATAAATATAGTCTTTTCTTCACTCTGGTAAAGAGGCAAAGTGCGATATGGACTTCCGCCGCTCTACACATAAAGCCTCCAACTAATTCAACGGTAGGTGGGGAGCAAAAGAATCTTAACGGAAACGGAGTTTGAAAACCGATAGGATTCCGAATTTTAATCTACCCTTCCATCCCTATAACACGCGGGATACAAAAAGAAATAATATAAAACCTATTCGTATTTTAAAAAGGCTGAATCTATTCATACGATAACCGTACGAATAATTTTTAATTATTAGTCCGGTTACTGTACGAATAATTGATAGTTATTTGTACAGTAACTGGATTATTAGTCCAGATACATTTAAGATACATTATCTTCAATAATTAGAACTTTTTTTTTGAATTATAATGTCTAAGAGGTAACGGTGGTAAAATATCATCATGGGGGCTGCCATGTTTTTTTTTACATATTACATCTATGTAAAGTGGTCTCAGAGAGAGAATCGATGGTTGGCATTTTCGGTTTTTTGTAACTCAGTAATGATAACGGCATGACAGTAGACTTATTTGAGGAGAGAAATGTATAAAGCTGTTCCAATAATATAAAACTGTTCCTAACCTAACCTAACCAAAAAAAAAAAATAATAAATGTATAAAGCTCTCCCAATAATATAAAACTGTTCCTAACCTAACCTAACCAAAAAAAAAATAAGAAATGTATAAAGCTCTCCCAATAATATAAAACTGTTCCTAACCTAACCAAAAAAATAAAATAAAATAAGAAATGTATAAAGCTCTCCCAATAATATAAAACTGTTCCTAACCTAACCTAACCAAAAAAAAAAAAAGAAATGTATAAAGCTCTCCCAATAATATAAAACTGTTCCTAACCTAACCAAAAAAATAAAATAAAATAAGAAATGTATAAAGCTCTCCCAATAATATAAAACTGTTCCTAACCTAACCTAACCAAAAAAAAAAAAAGAAATGTATAAAGCTCTCCCAATAATATAAAACTGTTCCTAACCTAACCAAAAAAATAAAATAAAATAAGAAATGTATAAAGCTCTCCCAATAATATAAAACTGTTCCTAACCTAACCTAACCAAAAAAAAAAATAATAAATGTATAAAGCTCTCCCAATAATATAAAACTGTTCCTAACCTAACCTAACCAAAAAAAATAAATAAGAAATGTATAAAGGTCTCCCAATAATATAAAACTGTTCCTTACCTAACCTAACCAAAAAAAAAAAAAAAGAAATGTATAAAGCTCTCCCAATAATATAAAACTGTTCCTAACCTAACCTAACCAAAAAAAAATAATAAGAAATGTATAAAGGTCTCCCAATAATATAAAACTGTTCCTAACCTAACCTAACCAAAAAAAAAATACCTGAACGACTAATTAGAAATTGTTCGTACAGTTATCGGACTAATAGTCACTTCGTTTAAAAAAGGTCATCGTAGCTGTGCTACGTTAATCATACATTAATACATAATGAACTACTTGAAGAAATTATTGTCACACAATACCTACTTGTTAAAACGATCAAAGCGCATATATGATATTGGATGATTCATTACTAGATACGAGTATATTATTAGAAGGAAGGCATGACAAAAATAAAAATATATCACAGCGTCAACCAGGCGATATATTGTCACAATAAAAACTATCGCCGAAATATATAATATTGTAACGTTTATATAAAGTAATAATTTCTTCCTAAATCACATAAATACTTATTATTTTGTTAGTCCGCCTTATTGAATCTGCTTTCAAAACTACAAAGTACTGTATATAACTTAAAATAAAGTAAAAAAAGCTAAAAATAGTATATCCAAACCCTGCGTATATTTCAATTCAGTCAACCCTACTCGTAATTCGCCGGTCAGTTCGAGTGGGGCGACGCGAACGTTAAAACATTTGTCACTCCATACGCCAAAGCGCGCTCTTAATGGAGACCACTCGTCCACGGATAATTTCGCCTGTAATTAAAACACGTTAAAGGTCAATTGCTTGTCATCTAGCCAACCTTTTATTATAATTTGGGTCTTCTATTTTTAATATCCATTACGTTATGAATTTGCAAAAAGAATTGTACTAATAAAAGGCTGTGTTTTATATATATTAAAACATAAATAGATAACTATTTACTATTTAGGAATTTATTTGACAATATATACATATTTTTTTATTATTTTATAGTGAGAAAAGAAGAAAAATACTTTGCTTGGCAAAAAAAAATCGACTTAGCCTTACGAAAAGTTATTGCTTCGTAGTCAAAGCGGTAAGACGGTTACCACAAGGCGCGGGCATAAAAATTGCTACGTTCAAATTTATATAGGATAATATTTTTTGTTTTATTTTAAGCTCTGAAGTATTTATCTTTCTTAATTGTACATTAGCACTTGAAAAACAGTGAAATTATATATAGTTTCTGTTCACACAGTCTGTGGCGGCAACCAGGCAACTAGGATGTCGCTGAAGACCCCGACGCCCGGCGTCGGCGAGAGGGAGACATGGGGCAAGAAGGTGGACTTCCTGCTCTCCGTCATCGGGTTGCTGTCGACCTCGCGAATGTGTGGCGTTTTCCGTATCTGTGCTACAAGAATGGGGGAGGTAAGTTAATTTAAAAAGCCATCGTAGCGCAGTGGGAAGTTTAGAAAAAGTTTTAAAACATTGCCATAACGAGATTTGAACCCGCGTCTGTTTGAAAATGTTCCAGAACTGTGATTTTTGAATCTTCGCTACGTATTTGTCTTTTCTAAGCAGTCTAGTCATTTTATAAAGGTTAAAGATCTATTAGTTTTTGGGCTCTGGAAAGATGAATCACAGCTCTATTTAAATTCCATCATATAAGACATTGTGATTAGGTAGAAAACGGACAATACATGAATCCACAAATAAACAAAAGATATATACATATAAAACCTCTATATAAACAAAATTCTTTTAAAAAGCAAAAGAAAATAAATATCAATAAAACAAAAAAAAATTGTACAAGAACTTTAAGTATAACTACAGACATTACAAGCTTAGTAATGTTTTCAACCCTACATTGTACATTACGTACAATTTTCATACTTCATTCCTGAGTAGACTTGAAATAGCTGTGGTCTCAAGTATAATAGTAACAAGTTACAGCATACCTGTGCTTACGGGCTTTTTTGTACACAAAATAAGCCATAATATAATTATAACTTGTTATAATTTAAACTTATAGAGCTTATTTTGTAACTTTTTATTAAAAAAAATATAGATAAAAGCTTAAAATTATTTAAAGTTAATAATTTTAATTAAATTTCATAATTGTACTATATCAAACAGTAAAAATTTGTTAAATTTTGCTTTCAAGCGTAGCTAAATTTTTCGAATAATGTCTACACTCCATTTTTTTCTGTATGTGAAACAATAAAACTTATCGTATGCACAATTGACAACTAATCAAATTTCGACTCTACTTTTGCGATACAATCATAAAAATCGTAGCAGATCTTCACTTCCATTCACTTATCCCGATTCTCAGCGTTATTACGTTATCCCGACTAAATCATCGTGTAAGTGCGTTCTGCGGCTAGGTGATGAAACGTCGGCATGAATGCTAAGTGCCTCTTGCCACCTCTCACAGCCTCTTGCGACCTCTAGCTGCGCTAATTGCTGGCCTGTTTCCGACTCGAAAGACGTATTACGATCTACATACAATGTTCCAAGTACGCTTGCATGTTGCATGTACTATAAATTCTCGGTAATAGTGTAGATATGTTCGGTTTAGCGGTGGAATTTGATCCGCTACGAATTTTACTTTTGGTTTTAAAGTCTTTGTATAAGATAATTTTTCTGGTATTAGTGAAATGATCAAAATTAAAAGAAGAACTATGATTTATAAAATAGTGGAAATATGTACTTAGGTATTAAAATATGTCTAGGTTTACTTTAAACAAGGTGCAAGAGCAAAAAAAAAGGAATTATTTACATTTATAAAAATCTACTATCAATGAACCAATATAAGCTCATCATAATATGATAAATAATTTATTTGGCACATAATTTAGTGTTTATATAAAATACGAAATAATTGCTTCAAATATTTTTGAACTGATACAAAAAAAGCATGTTATTGGGTCTCTCGAATGTATAAATTAATTTAAGTGCCATTTCTAAATCAAACCCTTGTTTATCGTGGTGGTTTTTAGCTATGTTTAATGAAAATCAGATTTGCAGTTTAAGATCTACAAGCACTTCGTAAAAATGTAGGATTACTGAGTTGAGAATTTTAAAAATTTTGAATTTTATTTGTACGCTTTATACGAACTACGGAACAATATATTATAAAAGAAATTAACTAAAATTAAATATTTATGAATGCTAATACATGTAATATTTTGACATATATATGCCAAAAAATATATATTATTTATAAGTCACTCGGAAATACTGAACAAGGATGTGTTACTCTTTAATTCTATGAAAATATGATAATCTTTATTTTTAAGAAATAAAAATGTAACCAACAGGTTGTGGGTTCGATCCCCACTCGAGGAAATGAAATATTTAATATTTTCAATTTTAACATTTACTATTTTCGATTTAAATATTTACTGTTTTCATTTCTTCGCTCTGGTACAAGGCAAAACGCAGCGTTGAGTTTCGCCACTCAACACGCATGCCTCAAATTCGACGGAAAGTGAGGAACGGAAGTGGAACGGAGTGTCTTAACGTTAGGTTCCCAAGCTCCCTCTGCCTACCTTGCCACGTACGGGATACAGCGTGAAGCTGAGAAGAGTAATTAAGATATTGAGTGTTGTACTTGGTAATCTTATATTAAAATACAAAGCATTATGAAATTCTAATTGGAATTTAAACTTATATATTATCACGTATATAATCTGTTGTTCTAAACAGACGGATACTGGCCACCCTTGTAGCCTAGCGTTCTAACACCGCATGTGACGCGACCGGAAATTGTGTGAATAAGTCCGCGTTGTTTGATCGTTTCTTTTGATGGTTTGACTTAAATTTAAGTTTTTATAGAAAAATATATATGAAAAGTTTAATATTTACGGGAGTATTTAGGCGTAAGCCCGACAGTAGTAGACTAGATTTCAACTAGGAGTTTCTTTCTTAGGAAAAAACGAGAAATCGCGGAGAAAATAAAACGAATAGTTGGTAACGGGGTCTATTAATACAAAATTCTTTCTACTTTTAGTGTAAGCTTTTAGCCTCTGCAGATCATATTGGCAAATTCCGAATACTGTTGGTGTAATTTTCGTACAGAAAATCTATGAAGTTTTACGATCATCAAATCGATACGATATCAGATGATCTAATTTATTGTTTTGCTTTCCAAGGGAATTGTTATGCTTTCTTTCTTGGGAAAACTTTGGCATTTCTGGTAAAGCTTTTTTTAGTTTCTTTTTGATATATTTACAATTAATTTATTAATCCTTCCTTTATTTATTAATTATTTAAATAATTTAACAAACCATTATAATTTTTTTCCTATTTATTATAAAATGGCTTTCCTAAACTAGCGTTATCTCTTTAGTTGTCGAGGAATTTAAGAAAATACATTGTTTTAAGCTTGTCAAAGTAGTCTAACTACCACAGTAAAATAAAGTTCGTACTCTAATTACATCCTCTCTCTTTGTACCAACGACGTCTTTGGTCCAAGTCAGTAATTGACAATCAGAACGCGCACTTTACGCGACGAGCGAGAAACTTCGTTAGCTTCTCGATGTACAGGAAATTAGTGGCGCCATAATGGAGGTAATAAGGTAATGGAGGGTCATCGATCGTGTCTAGATCTAATTATATATCAATTTTATACCAATGTTATCTCGTGAGGTGCCGTCAAAGGGTCACTAGCGGAAATTTATTTAGTCGAGCTTGAACGCTTTTGATGCAGACGCGGTATAATCAAATTTTGTGTAGCTATTAACTCGGCTTTGATGATATAGATATGATAGCTAACTGTAAAATAGTCAAACAAAATGGGCTTTGAAATATGCATCTATGAAAATTCTGTATCTAAGAGGTGGATAATGTCGTTATGTTTCACAATACTTTTAATTAACGAACATAATATAGGTATTTATAATGAAATTTAATTATTACATTATTTCTCCGTAAGTCCAATAAAGAGTAATATTAATATTACCTAATAAAATATAATTTTCTTGTATCTACATAACGTCAAACTGTTATAGTTTCATATCGAACTTGTTATTTTTTATAGAATTTAACCAATTCGTTCTTTTAATATAACAATGTAGCTGCTTATTGCAGTATCTCTTTTATTTTAACTCTTTTATTGTACTTTAGTAAACAACACATATAGTAATTTATCCTACGTGTGATTTCGTCCAGTAATTAATTCCGAGGGTACTTCATCATACGACCCCGCTGTCCGTCACGCTCGCGTCACACTGCCGTTATGAGTATGTAAGTACTTAATGGAATCACAATAATTGATTAAGCCTTTACCTTCTATTTAGAAAATGTTGCTCAAAAATATAATTATTAGTATTTATTTATAATAATAGGTATACTAAGATGATGATTTTTGAGTTTGACTCTCGATCAGGAAATATTTTTGAAAAATATTTAATTTTTAGAATATTTTTAACGAGGCCGTCTTTTTTCATCAGCGATGATTGTAGAAGTTTCCCACTCAAAGAAATTATTGATTTTTATTACAAAACGTGCGTTGTATTTTCCATTTATTGGTATTACAAAAATTTGGCGGAATGTGGAAAACGGATACGGTTATTTATCTCTAGACTTTCTTTGCCTGCTCTACATTGCTATATAGGGGATGTATCGAGCAGAAAAGAAATTACTGTTTCTGCAGTCTAGTTACAAAACTTTCGCCATTTTTTATGTGATATCCAATCTTTTTTAATATAAATAAATTTAAAATTTAAAGTGTCAACTAACATTTCGAGACCTATTGTTATTAAATTGGAAGGTTGTAGTCACAACCTGCATTTACAGTTGCTTATATCATGCGCCACGGCATGCCTCAACAACGACATTTGTTTGTTTACAATAATATACATTAATACTATACAACACAGTATTATGAAAACATATAGTTATAAAAGCTTGGGAAAGGCAAAATATTTCATTTCATCAATAAGTAATACGAATTATCTAAATTTAATCGTCCCTTCAACCTTAAGTTCGATGTTACTACGGATCCCAAGGATGATTAAATGACTGGAACAATCCTCTTCGAATCTCATAACGTCCGATTGAAGGTCCGGTGGGAAAAGCCAAAGACGATTTCTATCTTTAGTCACGCAATATATATATATATATATATATATATATATATATATATATATATATATATATATATATATATATATATATATATATATATATATAAATATATATATATATATATATATATATATATATATATATATATATATATATATATATATATATATATATATATATATATATATATATATATATATATATATATATATATATATATATATATATATATATATATATATATATATATATTTATATAAATGAATCAAATACAGCGATCATTTGGAAACTAACACAAGTTGGTATCAAAGATAGCAATAATCGGAAGAGCAAGACAGTAATTTACGCCAAAAACACTCTCTGGTTTTGTATGCCCAGGTTCAGCCTAATATAGAGTTATGTTTTCATCTCTGCGCTGGTGCATCCAAATATCTTGAACCATTCTATCGCATCTAACGTAGAACTATTTGAATCATTGGGATCCAATAGTCTAAAAGAGGCTTGATTCTTTGGCATTGTGTAAAGACGTCATCTTTCTTCTGTCTCCACGACGTGAACGTCTTGGCTAAAGAGGAAAATTTTAATTTGGATTTTAAGGAGGAAAGTTCAAATTTCTAATCAAATCAGTATTTTTTGCTTTGCACCTCGTCGTACGTTAATTTGAATAAAAATCTATTTTTTTTTCTTTATTTATTTTACAATTCCCATATCAACTTTATAATGATTATTATAATGATTATATTATTATATAATCCTTACATATATTTATGAGTATCTAATTGGTTTCAGGAATTCACTTTGAATGCTACAATTAATCATTAATCCTTGGAAATAGCAGGGATTTTTTGTTTTGTTTAATACTGGCCGATCTATATCTTACAATTTTTAGAAGTTCAATACTATTATATAGATAAAAGTTTTAAATAAGCTAGATAGTATATTGTAGATCTTTTTTATTTTAATCAATCAATGTAGAAAAAAATAACACGATAATATTACTTTTTGGGTTTTACGCCTTCTGGATACTTTAAAAGTATAACGTGGGTATTGGATTGTCATAACCAAACGAAGATAAGACGAAAATACCTTAAATAGTAATAACATTCCTGGAATTACTTGACAATCCAGTATCTAATAAATATTTTGTTTTTTTTTAAGTATAAATTTTTATTTTTACTAATTTTAAAGTGTTACCACACTCAGGTAAGATACATTAAAATTTATACATACAGAAAACGTATAAAAATGTGGCCGTAGCAGTATTTGAAACCGCACCTTTTGGAAAACACAAAACGTTAAACGTCAAGTTATTTAAAACTTTAAGTTTTAATACGTTTTCTAAATAAATATATTTTTTATGGTTCGCATATATTATGTACCTAAAAGTACACAATGAATTATACATTATTCGTAGCCATCCGTAAAGATGTAAGTCAAGACCACACTTTTCATCCTAAAATATTTTACAAAACACTCTTTCATCCGATCAAAAAAGTCACGTACATACCGCTATATCAAAAGCCTATTATCCAAGTTAAGCGGCGAGGAAACTCTACCACTTTGGCCGACTTACCGAGTAAGATGCTTTCATCCATTGACCTGTTGCATCCGGCAATAAAATAAATCCTGTCTCCCTTTTCCATCCCTAAAGCTGCTATTATTTTATAGCTGAGATGAAATTCGAATTGAACAATATTTCATGGTGGAATTGCTTAGTTTTGCGGATATTGTATTGCTAGTGATTTTTGGGATTAAGCTGAATTATTTTTAATTTATGAAAATTATCACATGTCATCTTGATATTAAAGTATATTCATTACCTAATGTACATGTACTTACTGAACTAAACTAAAAAAAATCTAAGTTAAAGAAAATATACATAATTTTCTGTAGTATGGTACTTTCACAGTCTTAAAAGCCTTATGAGATTATTATTACATTACTAAGGGCGGTATTTTAGCATTTTTACGTACAGATTGTAAGTCCACGTTTTATTCAGCTTCTTTAACTTTTTACCGTATAGCACAATAGGCAAAGGAAAGTGCCCAGTGTCCAAGTGGTAAGGCTCACATTCCCCAGCATTTAAATGTTGAGTACGTAAAGCAAGTAAACGTTGTAAATTATCACTGATTCTATCATTACTCGTAGTTGTGCGTTTTAGTCTTAAACGGAAGACATCTATTTACCAATTTGTCCTCGTTGATAATACTTATTCCTGTGATGCTATAATTAGATACCTTTTAACAAAGTTTCTACGTAGGCATGTAATGCTTGACGAGAGAACAAGTCTGGACTACGCTATGACACATTTTGAAATTTTGAAATCAAGCAAACTTATAACTTGAACGTTTTCGAAAAAAAATACTTTGAAAAATGACATTGTCACAAAAACCTAAAATATTTCAGCAATAGTATCTTATATATCGACAGTTATCTACAGAATTGCCTCGAGTTTCATAAAAGCTTGTTCTAAGTAAATGTAAGACTTAAAAGGCCAATTACCGCACAATTTGCTCGCCCCCTTCGTCCCGAGGGGCCGATATGAAATTATTGCCTTGAGAATTGCGATCTATGATCTGAGATTGCCCCCTATAAAGGAAAGAGAGTGATTTTTTCAACCTTAAGAGTCTTTATTACTTTGCCGTTAAGCTTCTTTAGTTCTTTCTTCATTGTACTGTAATTAAATAAGTGAAAAAGAAAATTTTGGTATTATAAGATTGAAATTAAGGCCTGTCGTGGCGCAGCGGCACAAGCGTGTGCGGCACCGCAAACGGCACGGGGGTTCGATCCCCACTCGAGAAAATGAAATATTTTATACTTTGTATTTAAATATTTAATGTTAGCATTTCTTCGCTCTGGTAACAAGGCAAAGCGCAGCGTTTAGTACCGCCACTTAATAAGTAATGCGACAAATTTGGCGAAAGGAGGGAACGGAACGGAGCGTGAAGCTGATTATAGATACATAGATAGATACATGAGCACAGAAATTAAAATTTTAAATATTTCATTTCTTCAAATTGTGATTAAACTCACAACCTTTTTCACGTTAACACTAACACTGTTCTCTTGATATATTTGAATCGTATAAATATAATATATCTACATGTATCATAAAGAAATCAATTATCAGATTCCACATATGTAGGTAATACTAATTGTTGTTGTTTATAGTTTTTGAAAAAGAATACATGCCTGGATCTACCTTGCTGAATGACATATTATATTTACAATTTGTACATATTTTGTTAACAGGGGCCTTTTTAGTCCCGTACTGCATCATGCTCGTGGTGGGCGGGATACCGCTATTTTATATGGAGTTGGCGTTGGGGCAGTTTCACCGTAAAGGAGCTATCACTTGTTGGGGCAGACTTGTGCCACTATTTAAAGGTAACAATTCTGCTTATAATATCTTATTTATCTGTAAAGATTTACTGAATAAAAAAGTATTTCTTTGATTAATTGTTTAAAAAAAATGTATCTTACTACTACTACTACTACGACCCGCGGCTTCGTTCGCTTGCATTACACTATTTCATTTACTAATTTCCATTACTTTCTTGTTCAATAACAAAAATTTCAGCTAAACGAATACAAAAATGTCGAACTCAATATTTTAAATTAACGCAACTGTTGTACTTTTTAACCAATAAAAATAAATCTAACACCAAATGTTGAGGAGTGGTTACCACAATATAATATTGAGCTGAAGCTACATTTAAATGATTAGCCGTTGTTGAAATTAGCACATACAAAAGCACAGACAAACAGAAAAAGCACTATTTTGGCTCCTATTATATTTAAAAACACGTCCCCTTTATGATCTTTTTGAATTTATGTTTAATGTAGAGATAGTGATCGATTAAAGATTTATTTATTATAAGTAAAGACAGTTAATAGAAGGCAAAACACAAGAGCAATTGTTAAAAAATATTTCTGTAGGTCAAAATTATCACAGATATCATTTACAATTTAATGATAGATCTTTGAATAATTGTAATCCATATAAATAATAACCTTTTAAGCGTACGTGCATGCATAATTAAGACAGAAAGATTTTAAAATAATTCATGGCCACTTAGTTCAGTCGTGTAGCAAGTCGGTAAGGCGGGACTGCTCCGTCTCAGTGATCTTGATTTATTGAGCTTGATTTTTTTGTTCACCATTAATATACTGAATACTAGATTCATACATTAGATTGAATATTTGTTTTACAGATATAAAGTAATTTGTGTTAAATTCAAACATGAAATTCAATTTGACAACGAATCTTGTTATTATAGACTTTGACAAGAATTTTTAATAGGAATTCAAATGATTATAAAAGTTAAAACTACCACCGTGTTTTTGTATGTGAAGATAAGAAACTCAATAGTTTCTAAAATGAAAAACAAAATATATTTCAGAGAATCTAACAGTTTTATTTATTTAATTTTAATTTATTCAAATAAAATTATAAGAAAAAATAAGCGAAATTATTAATATTCTCTCTCTCTCAGCTTCACGCTGTATCCCGCTAGAGGCAGGTCAGGCAGAGGGAACCCGGGAACCTAGTGTAAAGACACTCCGTTCCACTTCTGTTCCCCACTTTCCGCCGAATTCTCAAATTGCGTGTTGAGTGGCGGAACTCAACGCCGCGCTTAGCCTTATTACCAGAGCGAAGAAATGAAACATTAAATATTTAAATTGAAAATATTAAATATTTCATTTCCTCGACTGGGGATCGAACCTAGAACCTGTCGGTTACAGTCACACTCTTGTGCCGCTGCGTCACGACAGGCCTCAATTAATATTAATATTAACTATTTAAAATCTTTTTGAAATTCCAAATCAAATTATTCAGTAAATTAAGGAGTTTTTTCTTTCTTTATTGGCTGAAAGTTCATTACTAAATGAGCAAAGTTGCAAATTTCATTGTAAAGTATAGAGCAGAGAAAACATGAAGCTAAAGAGATCTTCTAACAAGCATAGATAAAATTTACTTCAATCAGGCCATTCCCAGTTGTTCCACTAAGGCTTCAAGGAATATCATGGTTCATAGAATAAAATAAAGATCATATCGCCCAAGGATTGCACTTAACAACATAATTGACACCATTTCTCGCCCCCCTTTAAGTGCTCCACATGCTTTCAAAAGTCTGCAGATTTGCGAGGTCGGCTTATGGCCGGCGATTTCATTTCACTTGTCACGTCCCGGCTGAGTGCCTCCGTACGATATGATTTAAAGAATAAAATTGGTAATGGAGTGGAAAGGTAGAAGCTTTTTGAGAATATTTTCTTGTAAAGGGTTTAATTGTGTTATTGACTTATGAGTTGGTTAATTGATTTATTTCATACATAATTCCGAGTCCATTATTTAGCAGTCTGCCCCTGAAACATTCTTTTGTAAAGAAAAAATAAGGTAGAATACCATAATACAGAAAACAAACATTTTTATATATTTGTGTACATGTACTTTGTTCACTTGTAGCTACATAGTAAAAGTCTTATTATGACATGTCCATTATATGACCAAATTACTTCTTAAAAAAACTTCTCAAATAAAATCTCTTGTGTTGTAGAACCAAACCACCCTTTTCTGTAAGCATATTAAAGAAATATATATATTTTTTTTTTAATTTATCTTTCAATTATCTATTTAAAAATGATTAATTTAATAAATTATAATTTTTGTATGTAAATTATTTATTAAAGGCGGTCGTTAAAATTTGATCCCTACTTGGGAAATGATTATCTTGAAAATATTTTAAGTTCCCTACTCTGGTAGGCCAATGCCGCCACTCAATATTTAATATTTAATTACATTGAACATTTCATTGTACTTATTTATTATATTCAGGTATCGGGTACGCAGTGGTATTGATAGCTTTCTACGTAGACTTTTACTATAACGTCATAATCGCTTGGGCACTTCGTTTCTTCTTCGCTTCATTCACCACTTTACTCCCTTGGACAAATTGCAATAATGATTGGAATACACCATCCTGTCAACCGGTAAGATTTTACATAATTTTAAAACTTGAAACGCGTGTTGCATATTTGTTATACTTTTATTTATTTTATATTCAATCATTCATATAGATGGATGGTTATTTTTAGTACAAATTTTTTTTTGTTAATGTGAAATAAAATAATGTCATATGATTGTTAATGAATATTAATATTGACTAAATATTAAATATCCTGATATATTTTGTCAAAAATAAAAGAAAACTAATAAAAATAAATAAGTCTTAATATGAAAATTTCATAATTTGACTTGACAAATAAGAATTATAGGAAATTTCAATAATTTTGTAGTTTGAAGCTAATTGGACGTCTATTACAAACAAAACACGGAACAACTCCTCCGCGTCAAACACCCCCGCACAGACCACACCCTTCACATCTGCTGCTTCTGAATACTTTAAGTAAGTTATATTTTATAGAAATATCATTAATTAGTGTAATATCAATAATTATAAATAATTTTCTAACTCGTTTCGGAGATAAGTAGAGTCCTATTTTAACTAAACTTAACACGTCTATCTCTCGATTTCTGGATATCCCATTTATAATTATAAATATATATATTATAAAATATAAGCGACCGGCCTGCAGCTTTGCCCGCTTGAATTATATTATTATACATATATACTAATCTCAATTCACTTTTACCAATCTTACTTTCTTGTTCTCATAAAGTTATCACTTTTAAGATTATATCTATACATTAAGAACTATTTATTTTTTCTGCCAAATGAATGAATAATTTGTAGCACTTTAGTCAAAATAAATTGCTAAATGGACGTAGCCCATTTAAATAAAACAAACACTAAACGTTGAATGAAGGTTGCCAAAATATTATAGTGAGAACTACATTTTAATCTAGTTAGCCGTTTCTGAGATTAGCGTGAACATACGCACAGACTAAGAGACACAACATTTCTGACCTGTATTTTTATTACATTAATAAACGTCCTCTATAAGATTTTTTAATTATATCTTCCAAATACAGACAATGATCATTTACAGATTTATTATAAATATACATGAGTCACTGAAAATGAAATATTTTTTATTAAACACGAAAATTCTTTCCATTTTATTCATTTATTTTATATATTTTTTTAGCTTTCTGCTATATCCCGCATATGGCAGGGTAGACAGAGAGAACCTGGGAGCCTTTCCGTTTCCGTTCCCCACTTTCCGCCGAATTTAAGGCATTCCGTGTTGAGTGGAGGAACCCAACGACACGTTTTGCCTTGTAACCAGAGCAAAGAAATGAAAACATTAAATATTTAATTTAAAAATAATAAATATTTCATTTCCTCGAGTAGGAGTCGAACCCACAACCTGTCGTGTTTATAGTCACACGCAAGCACCTACTCGTAGAAAGGCTTGTTTCTAGCTATACAATATAATTGTAATATAATACGAACTTTTTTAAGCAACATTAAAATATATTTTTCATAATATAAAGACATATTACAGACAATATTATAATAATCACTTACGTTAAATAAACACCACTTTCAATATACCTTTAGTGCACTGAAACGCAACGCTTTTTAAAAAATACATTTACAATGTAAAAAACTTGTTTTTAATATTGCTGATAACTATATGTATATTTTTCTATTTTATATTTCAGTCGGGCGATCTTAGAGCTGCATAGAAGTGAGGGTCTCCATGACTTGGGGGCTATAAAATGGGATATGGCTTTATGCCTCCTTGCTGTATACATAATATGTTACTTCTCACTATGGAAAGGCATCAGCACTTCGGGAAAAGTACGTATATTAAATTATAGATATAAGATTTTTTAATATTTAATATATAGCGCTTAAGATTTTTGTATTCATAACTTTAAATAATTAATGTTAATTATATACTAAGCAATAATTCTATTGTCATTTCATAATATTTACAAAAAGTATAATGGTATTTTTAAACGATTCCTAAATCGTAGTAACCTTACTAAGATTTTTTTAAAGTTACCAAATTAAATATGTCCTGTTCCTGGCTGTATGCACGATAGGTTGTGGCTTCAATTCACTCAAAATAAAAAATACTTTATATTTTCATATCTTTGCCATGGCCACACAAAATTCCTCTCACAAATCGTCGGTAAGGAAAAGTTTTATTGGGAATAGAGTCTCTTAAAATTGAGTTTTCAGCTTCCCTAAGGGATACAATATGACGCTGAAAACATACAAGTAGTAAAGAAACATTTTCTTCGCAGGTGGTCTGGTTCACAGCTCTGTTTCCTTATGCTGTGCTTCTCATTCTCTTAGTACGTGGCATCACTCTCCCCGGATCCGCCACGGGCATTCAATATTATTTGAGTCCTAATTTCGAAGCGATCACTCAGCCTCAGGTATGCAGCAGAATAAAGTAAGGTATATGTTAAGTTAATTTTTAATATAAATAAAGATGATATGAAATACCTTAAGGTAATAGCGGGTTAGCTGGCAATTTAGTCAGTATGATCTTGCCGCTTGCCTCATTACCAATCTTACCCGTAAGTTACGTACTTGCCTCATTTTTCTTTTTCATTTTCTATTTTCATTTGTTAAATAAAAGTATAATTTAGCTTATATATGCACTTGTTATTTAAAAGCTTGTGGTGCAGCGGCACAGCGTCGAACTGTTAATGTTTGCCTTCACGCCATATCGCAAAGTTGGCGGAAATCAATGTCGCGTTACCAGAGTTGCCTCATTACCAGAGTGAAAAAAATAAAATAATATTTATATCATTTCCTCGTATGCAGCCCACAACTTGCCAAAATTCAATAGTAAGTGGGGATCGGAACGGAGTGCCGCACGCTCAGATTGTCTTAAGTTCTTCGGGTTCCCAAGTTCCCTATGCCTACTGCCTACATGGCAGCCCATGAGAGAAGTTGAAAAAAAAATTCTCACTGTTTACAGGTGTGGGTGGATGCAGCAACTCAAGTCTTCTTTTCTTTGGGTCCTGGATTTGGTGTACTCTTGGCTTATGCTTCTTACAATAAATATCACAATAACGTTTATCAGTAAGTCGGTTTAAAAATTATTTTAAACTTACTTAATTGTAGTAAAATATGATTATAATAAATGAAAGTGTACCTAAAAGATAAAATAAAACATTTAAACATTTGCAGATTTTTATATAAAGCAAGATTTTTATATAGAAGTCATATGATATAATTGAATATTAGATATACCTATAAATACGAGTCGAGTACGACTCGGGGCTTACTTATCGCCCAACGCTTCATACCAACTTCAGTATTATACGTACTTGTAATTCAACGGGAAAAAAGCAACTCTTACTTGTAAGATGACAGTTGACTTAGTTTGTTTGTGTGCGTATGCGTATATTTCTATGAAATACCTATAGATTTTTATTTTTCAGATTTTTTCTTTAATTAGTATCTAAGACTTTTTATTTCCCACTTTGTACAAAATTTCATAATTTGAAATTCACGGAAGGTGCCTTACCGGTTTTGATCACGCGCCGAAATGCAGCAAAAATGATTATAAATGCTTGTATTTTTTAATTGCATTAACTCAGAAGCTTGATTAATTTGTACTCTCAGGGAATTATAAAACTTTTCAAATCAACAATGTCTTACATTCAAAAACTCGTTTACAGAGACGCCATTTTAACAAGCTTGATCAACTCTTGCACATCATTCGTGGCGGGTTTCGTGATCTTCAGCGTGCTGGGATACATGGCACACGCCTCCGGCAAGGACGTGCAAGATGTAGCCACAGAAGGCCCGGGGCTGGTGTTCGTGGTGTACCCGGCAGCCATCGCTACTATGCCGGGGTCGACCTTTTGGGCGCTGATATTTTTTATGATGTTGCTTACTTTGGGATTGGATAGTTCCGTAAGTTGATTTTTCTTTGGTCAGAAACATAAGTTATCATGAAACATATTTGTACATTTTTTTGGAAATATATATGTGAAAATCTATTTTAGGTTAATTAATTTCAACTATATTACATATTATTAATTGAAGGACATCTTCTAATTCAATAATCTTCGGTTCATATATTTAGACTCATTTCTTATACGTACGTCAGAAACAAAATAACATATAATATTCTACTAACATATAACTATCTAACATATAATATGTGTAAATACTTAACAATTATTTAGAGCGGGCGAAACCGCGTTTATGTTGTCAACAGCAATAGACTTCGGTAGAGATCTTGGTATAAGTATGACTTGCTAAGACAACTAACATTTAATTATTTATTAAAAAATCTTGTTATAATTTTATCCATTACATTATTTCAGTTCGGTGGTTCAGAGGCTATAATAACGGCACTCAGCGACGAGTTCCCACCCATCGGTCGCCATCGAGAACTCTTTGTGGCTGGTCTCTTCACTCTCTACTTCTTCGTCGGTCTCACGTCCTGTACAACTGGCGGATTCTATTTCTTCCAGCTACTTGACAGATATGCAGCCGGTTATTCTATGTTGGTTGCTGTGTTTTTCGAAGCAATTGCTGTTTCTTGGATTTATGGTAAGTTGATCAGAATTAACAAGTTATACATTAAAGATTTAATTGTGCAATATAATTGTCAAATTCAATAAGTATATGATTTATTTAAAAGCATTTATTTTCTATAAATGAAAGTACAATATATATCTTTTTTTTTCACCTTCAAGCTGTATTCCGCACATGGCAAGATAGACAGAGGGAACTTGGGTACCTAGTGTTAAGACACTCCGTTCCACTTCCTTTCCCCACTTTCCGCCGAATTTGAGGTTGTGCATGTTGGAAATCAATGCCGCGCATTGCCTTGCTACCAGAGCGTAGAAATGAAAACATTATTTCATTTGAAAATATTAAAAATGTCATTTCTTAAAAGTGGGGATTGGGGCCCACAGCCTCGTTTACAGTCACACGCTTGTGCCCCTGTGCCACGACAAGCCTCAAGTATATATCAATATATATTTTTTAAGAAACATAAAAAAAAAACAGATGCAATTAGGAATGTGTCGCTTAACTCATATTGCGATGAAATATGCCCATACTCTTAAGATAAGTTCAAGCAAGCAATTCGGATTAACGCTTTACCTGTTATTGGATTAAGGTTGTCTTAAGTTAAAGTTTTTTAATTATATTACCTTCTTAAATTAATCAATATTAGATACTTTCAACAAAAACAATCTTAATGTATAATGGCATATAAATTTACTTCAATATATTACAATTTGTAATTCGTTCACATTCTATTTAGAAGTTTAAAAGATATTAAAAACGTGACCTGTGCTGACGCAGGGCACAAGCATGTTACTTAAATGAAATATTTAATATTTTCAATTTAAATATTTAATGTTTTTATTTCTTCGCACTGGTAACAAGGCAAAGCACGGCGTTGAGTTCAGTCACTCAATACGGCATCCACCCACTTGACGTACGCCGAATAACCATAAGTACCTACGAAAAAGTCTTAAAAAAACGATGTTATAATAATGTAATTGTAACAATTTACTATTTCTTTTAATGTGATATTAATGTATTACCCACTATCATATTTTAACTATAATTTTAGGCACAGAAAGGTTCTGTGAAGATATCCGCGACATGATCGGCTTCAGGCCGGGTCTATACTGGCGTATTTGCTGGCGTTTCGTGGCCCCCGCTTTCCTTCTATTCATTACGGCGTACGGACTTATGGACTATGAGCCTCTACAGTATGACAATTATGTGTATCCTGGTTGGGCGAATGCTCTTGGGTGGGCTATAGCAGGATCAAGTGTAATATGCATACCGGCGGTCGCTATTTACAAGATTTTAACTACCAAGGGAACGTTTTTGGAGGTAATTTATTATTAAATAAATTGTATAAAATTTTTATTACATTGCAAATATTTTGTTTGTGTTTTAAACTTAAAGGCGAAAATAGATGTCGAAGTTTTCAAATTAAAAGTTTGTGGTGGAACTCAATTCAGAACTGTATATAACCTGACTCAAGATATAATTTATATTTACAAATTGTATCTGAACAGTTTATAAATAGGAATCAAATCCATATCATCCGTACCATCGCATTTTGTAAACATTTTTTATGGTCAATTATCGTAACTGTAATAAACATTTCTCTTATGGACATATATTTTATGAAATACCTATAATATTTATTTTATAGTATTAGATTTTTTTAAAATAAATATATCATTAAGTAAATCATGTTATTATAATAATATAAAAATTTCAGCGTCTAACCATCTTAACAACACCATACGCTGACACAGAACGCAACGCAATACACAATGGAGTAGTCGTATCCGAAAGCGGAGGTGTGCGTTTGGCTTCCGCTGTCACGACCCCCGGAACCCCTCCCGGACCGCGCGACCCCTCGACCCCAGTGACCCCCAACGCACCCCCTGGACAACCAGCGCTAGTGTGAGCACCACTGTCCTTCGATATCTACTATGTGTAGACGTTAATAAACAATATTAGTGTGTTGATATTAGGTGATATTGGCAGTACCTACTTCATTTTCGTAGATTCTATTTTAAAATAGTACTTTTATGTACCCATAATAGCTGTTGATTTCATGTTGAAATAGTCACAGTATTGATTTTCAACTAATCTTATTAAATAATTAAAAAAAAAAGCAAAAATATAAATTGGTAACGTGCATGATATAAAATTAAATGATACTCAATGTAGTTAAGTTCATGAATGTATTTCTTCAGAATACTGCTTAAAGTATGAATTTTAGATTTTAAGAAATAAAACAGACATAAATTTAGCCATTTAGAAAGTAGCAAAGTATTTGAAAAAATATATGTAGGTACGTGAATAAGGCTTTAAAAAATTTTATCGTGTCTATCGAACCTTACGAGTTATATTAGTTGTGTTGAATAAGCAATATTCAAGAATAGCTAATAAGAAAAAAATAAAAGTAGTAATATTACATATAATACGCTTAGATTCGGGTTTAACAAACTTGATTATGTCTTACATTTAATTTGCTCATTAGACTGAGGTCCTCTTTTTTAACAATGCTTTATTAATAATAAGTAACACATAGAAAAAATATCGTAGCAGAAATATTGATAACCTACTATATGTTTACTATTTATTTATTGTAAGTATTCTAAATATAAACATAACATATGCCTATTACGATGTAGGCTCGTGGCTAAAGGTACGAATACGAAAATAAGATACTTAAAAATCATATAAAAATTACTATGTTTCTATTTCTTATTTCACAAACTTAGCAAAATTTCAAATTCTATAGATTTAAGTCTGTAAATCTGGTAATTCAGCAAGCCGTCAGAAGTTTTAGATATAATAGGTATAATAATAAAAGGCTTTGCCATATACGAGTAAAAGCAGTTTGTCACCACACCACTTCGATTGTTTTTGAAAAGAAAATCGAAAGAAACAATAGAAATCTTTTGATTATTTTTTATTTTCTAACAAAATTCAAAGAAGTATCTTTTTAACTCGTGTATGCGCAAGTCCTTAGCCAAAGAGCAAAAAGGTTGAAGCTGGAACAATTAGTCTATCATGAGTCGCTACATAGATTCCTGAAAATGTAGTTACTTGAAACCCAATCGTTAGGATTTCCTTTAAAGATACATCTGCTTTTCAAAGGTAGTTAATCTAAAAGTTATCTTTAAAAAGTATACCTACTAATGTATTAATGGCTGTAGTAGTATTACTACACTATATAAAATTAATATATAGATACAAGATATAATCGATATATGTAAGTTTTAATCATTATTTAATTTTTATAATTTTATATTGACTTCATTATTGTAATTATTTAAAAAAAAATGGTGGTTATTTTTTTTTTCAAATAATGTATAAATTATTTGATCAATAATCGATAAAATCGATACTTCTATTTAAAAACCAAAAAAAAAAAATGCTGTGTAGATAATAGAAAAGTAGGATAAGCAATTTAATCGATCTTATAAAGTTCGTATACCCACATATTTACTAAATAAGTTGTATTATTCGATGTCTAAAAGTTGTATTATTCAATGTCTAAGATTTACATTATCGGTGCCTAAAAGGTATACTTACTTATTATTCGGTGTCTATTTAGTACCTATTACTTAAAGGCATTTAAATTTTTGAATCTCTAAATGTTGTGATCAGTATTAATAGTAATACGATAAATGCTCCATTTTTTATTAGATATTATTTCTCAGTCCTGAATATATGTTTATAGATATGTTTCAATAATGTTCGTCTTATACTTTTCGTCACTCCGTCCTGGGCAATGCGGATTGATGAATTGTATAAAAGCATTTATAATTTTATTTCTTTTCTTTTTTTTTTATAGAATTGATATTTATTGAACTACTCCACACGACACTTACCTCTGTAATCTCTAGCAAATATTAAGTGTACCTGATAAGGTTTCAATGTATAATAAAACATTTCATCACTATCGTGTAGTTAAATATTTAATATGTAACCATTTTTGCAATGGATGTTACCAGCTTTTTAGTGAACTAGTCCTTGGCAGGTAAAAGTATACTCGGAAAACAAGTCTCGATGTTTAGATGTTATTTGCTTATAATTATATCAATATTCTATCTGTAGTCGTAATTTAGAAGAACTATAGAATCAATTGTCATACCAGCCATTATGACTATTGATTATAGAATAAATATGTTTATATTTAAGTAAGACGTGTTTTATTTCCTATTCCTTGTAAAATAATGAAAGAATAATGTTTTTTTTGACGACAAGATTGTTGAAAAATATTTATGTAGGTACTGAAGTTTATTAAATACCCATACTAGAATACTCTTGAATATTCCCCACCCCTAGAATGATACCCCCCAGATACCATAGAATATTCATGTTCTCACTCCAGAAATTTTATTGATAAAAAGAGTGTGTAACAAGCCTGATAGATTAAAAAAAACTCTTTGCTCTAACATATCAGTTCAAAGTTAAAGTCCAAATACACCCTAGAAAATATTTCTACGTACGCCCAAGGTTACAAGAGTATTCTAAGGTTTATTTGATAAACTTCAAGTTTGAGAATAGAATAAAAGGAAAAAGTGTATTGTCATTATAATATAAATGCACGAGGCAGAGGGAACCCGGGAACCTAGTGTAAAGACACTCCGTTCCACTTCCGTTCCCCACTTTCCGCCGAATTTGAGGCATTGCGTGTTGAGTGGTGGAACTCAACGCCGCGCTTTGCCTTAATACCTACCGGAGCGAAGAAATGAAACATTAAATATTTAAATTGAAAACATAAAACATTTTAATTGTTATTTAGTATAGGCTATCACTAAAATACTGTCTATACATATTAATGAAGAAAGTATGTACAATAATGTAATATATTTTAGTAATATATTTTTTATGGAAATACGATAACCCATATTGTATCGACATGGAAACATTGCCACAAGTAAGTTCCGAGTCAAAAAGTTCTTCAGAACACTGATAAATGTGATAAAGAATTGTAAAGAAACATGATGATCAAGTCACAATGGCTATTCAAAAACATAAATAATAATAATTATAAAGTAGGTAAATACAAATATGTTATAAATCTATCTAACGTGTAATAAATAATAAAAGAAATAGTTATTTTTGTTAAAAATAAAAGATTACACAAAATTATTTTATCCTAATGGCCCTATTAATAAATAGTTAGTATCATACACATGAGTTGTACTTCATTATTATTTTTAGTCTTGATTGGCTTTTGTTCTTTATATTATATGTAAAAAAAGTTAAAATTTAACTCCTTTAAGAACTTTTTGATTTTACAAATTATTATTATATACTTTAATGAAATTATTAAAACTATTCTTATCACCAAAAATATGATTTATTTGTTTTTTTTTTTTTGTGTTTAGCTGTGTTAGTTTTTAATCTGTGATCTTTTCCTAGCAATGACAGAGAAGTGACAGTCAACTTAAGTTTGACGGCTTGTTGTAGGTCGTACATTTGTACTGTGCTAATTTAAAAAATAAATCATTATATCAGAATATCTAATTGGAAGTCATCATGGAAAATAAATCTGAAGATTCTGCTGCCCCTGAAAAAACGATATTTAATGCCATAGCTCAAAGTGACTTGACTGAATTTAAGAATATTCTCGCGCAACATAAGGGCAGTGTCGATTTTTTTGACGAAAATGGTATGACGGCGCTCCAACACGCCGCTTATAAAGGCAGCAAGGATATGGTGCAATTATTGCTCGATAGGGTAAGTCATTTGTCTTCTTTTTAGGTCATCGTGTCACTTTACAGTAAAACTAACCTTGCTACCATCTCTTTCAGGGTGCCGATGTTAACTCTGGAAAACATGAGTACAATTACACAGCGTTACATTTTGGTGCATTATCGGGAAATTCTGAAGTTTGTAAGCTACTTTTAGATGCAGGTGCGAAACCAACTGCGACTAACTCTGTAGGACGTACCGCATCCCAAATGGCTGCCTTTGTTGGTAATCACCACACAGTTGCTACAATAAACAACTATGTTCCGTCCAGTGAGATATCTTACTTTTCTGTACCGCAAGGACAACAGGCTGAACCTCTGTTACCACCTATTTTGGTTGATCCTCTACACAAATTTGTTTTAGGTGTTAACATTCATCCTGTACGGTTAGCATTAAATTTGCAGCATATGCCTACACTGTTAGATAATGCAGACAATGTTAGCAAAGTACTCGAAATGCTATGTAAAAAAGAAATGACAAGAGGTAGTGATACTAATGAAGTAATGGCCTTTAAATATCATTACCTTGCTTACATTTTAAGAGAAATTAATAATATTAGAGACAAGCAGAAACCAAATACTGAAAACAAAGAGGAAAAGAAACATGACATTGTTGAAGTGTTTGCTAAGAAACTTTTGAAACCTGGTAAAGATGGAGTCAATTTAGATCTAATGGATTCATTCCTAAAGGACTGTGTTCGTGAATTTCCTTACCGGGACAGTACAACTTTTCACCAAATGGTCAGTTCTCTGACAAGTAAGGACCCTCCGCCTGCATTATCTGTCATTAATTGTACAATTAATGGACAAAGAGGTTTTGTAGATGCCATTCCTTATTGTAGTACTTGTGGAGAGGAGAAACCAGCAAAGAAGTGTTCCAAATGTAAAACAGTACAATACTGTGACCGTGAATGCCAGCGCTTGCACTGGTTTGTTCATAAAAAGGCTTGTAACAGGGGATCCTCACCTGTTTACCGTAACCCAAAGCCTAATGTTGATGCTGCGGAGTTGACTGCTGAGCTCCAAAACCTAGTAGCTGGATAATTATATTAGTAAACTTATATTTCATTTCTAGGTTCCAGACATTAAAGTAAATAAATGCAATTATGTAGCCTATCATTAACTTTGTTATACTTACAATTTTATTAGACAGATATGCTAAATCACTGCATACATAATAAGTTTATATTTTTACAAGAACTTTATTACATGAAAGTAATTATGTGAATATGTTTATAAGAAATTTTAAAGGAAGTGGAAAACATGCACAGTTTTGTTATATTTTTATTGGTTTTGAACAAAATTTATTACTTCATCTACACAGCTGAATATTTCCAAATTAGCTGATTTTTTTTAAAGTGAACCTAAAGCTATCCTTAATTATATACTGATGTTATTCCCTTTGGTAATGTTTGTTTTACACACAAGTTAGTAAAAGTTCCTTATTTTAGTTCTGATTCTTTTCTTCTTTTGAAGTGGAAAAAGCCGAACATTGTAAAAAAATGTATTTACAGAATAGTTGACTGTAGGAAGTCAGTATTTAAACTGGATGATTTTTTTTAACATCATATATCCTATTGTTTAACATTAAGTGTTCTCTACAAAAAAACTTTGCCAAAGCGAGTTATGCTCCATTGGCACATTTGGAACACCATAATTAAATAACAGATTTTATTTTCCAAATGCTATAAACTATATGTGAGCTGAAAAAATTTTTTTGTCTATTTTGTTAAAATTTTAAAGTAGTTAAAAATATTTCCAATTATTATTTACTGGTGAGTTAACTGGAAATTTTGACGCCATAAAACAAAATCTTGTAAATTAAATTTCTATCTATCACTTCTGTGGTATATGTGTTGTTATTTTTTTTTAAGAGTAATGCTATGACAAAAGAAAATAACAGTAGGACTACTTGGTAACAGATTGTAAGTAATTAAGAGTAGGTCAAAAATATTTAATATGAAATTATATTGTATCTAAATGTCAAATTTAAATTTAGTATGACAACAGCTGCTTTATGTTTTATGAATGTAACATTTCCAAAAATTCTCTAATTAAATGTTAAACAAATATGCAATGAGGACTTGATTAATCACTTCTGAATTATACATGATTTGGTGGTTTCCGAGTATCACCAATCGAGATACCCATCATATCATGAGCTACTTGCTAAATGCATGACATTTTATTAAATATTTGAAAAATATATAAAATTATAAAATAAAACATTTAAGCCTTGTATCTTTTCTTAATTTATGTGATAATCTATATTAATATATTTATCTCAATGTTTTAGTAAAACAGCTAGTTGGGTTAGTCAAGTCCTTATTTATAAGGTAGTGTAGATGTCATTGTATTTCATTGTAACACTATTAAATGTTTCTTGATATCAAATTGAATTGCCTTAATATTTTTTAGTAGATACAAGTAAAATTAAGTTAGACTAAAGCAGTACATATAAATTTCTTATATTTAACTTCTCACATTGACATTCTTCATGATATCAAGAGAATTTCATTCCAAACTTTTAGTGAAATGTACATTTAAAAATTACAAACTACCTCCTGTTTTGCAGTTATATATGTATGTATATATGTATGTGTATAAAACACCGTAAGTTCTCGTTGTTGTATCAGTGTTTAATGTGTCACTTAAATATATATCACAATGGTGTTAGTGATAAAAATAAATCTGAAGGAATATTTGGTTTTTGTTTTATTTTATCCAATTTTAGCTGTTTTTTTTTCTAATGTTATATCTCAGCACTACTATGTTTTTGCAATAAAAATATTTTTAAGAGATCTAAAAGATTTATCAATTATTATTTTTTGTTTTTATTTAATAATTGTATATTTTTAATAATTAATGTAATCATTTTAGTTTTATTAATATTTTTTGAAAAGGGCTGTCGTAGCGCAGGGGCACAAAGGTGTGACTATAAACGCAACTGGTTTTAGGTTCGATCCCCAGTCGTGTAATATGAAATATTTTATTTTGCTCTTATAACAAGCTTTGGCTTGCGCGCAGCCTGATAAATTCCGCTACAATAACAAATTGTTGTTCACAAATGAAGTGTTGAAATAAAACACTTTGTATATTTTAAGAAATTTATTATCTTACGTAAAAAATATATTCTGCTATGTACAATATGTACACGAAGCTTTTAAAGTACCTACTTAACTACATAAATTATACCAAAAACTAACTAACGTATAAAACAATTTCCTTATTTACTATAAAGCTTAAGGCACGTTTATCACATAAAATACGAGTAAGTTAAACCTTAAATATAACGAGGTAGTAATCAACATTGATACTATATTTACAAATCAATGTAAATATTGCGAATAATGCCCGAGGTTGTTTATTTAGTGCATCAGCCTTCGCCGAGCAGGGCGCTGATTGTGAAACTCTTGATGCGTCTGCAAGGAGGAGGGTTGGGAGGTGAAGGTATGCTCTGAGGGGCGGGGGGTGCAGCACTCCATGCACCTAACATCCCAGGGATATTTGTAGGCCACATACTTAAAGGTAACGGCATAGGTAAAGGCATGTATGGCAACTCTGGAGGGTAGAACGGAGGACTTAAGTTGTCTACAACAAGGGGATTCGGCGAATCGACTAAAGGTGGGGATCTGGGTGAAGATGATCTCACGCTCTCATCCGAGCATGATGATGCGGCATCAGAACATGGCCGTTTCGCATCGGGCTCGCTCTGTGTCTCTTGGCCACTGGTTTCTGTGTCTACGGTCTTCCTCTTGCATTTTGACTGGCCGCACGCACGAAAACCTTTTGCGAATGGATTGTTGTCGATCTTTAGTTTTGTTATTCTGTCGTTCTGTGAACAATAGAAAATAAAGATTATTATATATAAATTTTTTTGCTTAATTAGTACCTGGTAAATATAAGTGCCTCATATTTTCAAACTGCCTAAATTTCATCAAAGCGGGCGGCCTCTAATCAATTAAAACGTTTTAATTTGATTGAGTTATTATATAACGCGGTAGGTATAAAACATTAAAGCGATTGGTCAATTTCTAACATTCTCGCATGCGGTCACGATTCTAATATTAATTGAATTGTTCTTTTTGACGGGAGTGTTTGTTCCATTGTACCTGCCTTTTCGTGAGGCCCACCTTGATGTTATTAGTTATGACCAATTTTGCTTTTCTAAGATTGGATGTGCCTTTTAGATTGAAAAATAATTGAGACATAACATATAACGTTTTACATAATAATATAATAACATAACATTTTGTAAGATAAAGGCTTTATAAAATTTATGAGCAAAATTGCAATATTTTTATAATCCTTGAAAATAACTGTTACTAAACTAATCAAATACCTACATTAATATTTTTTTACTTTATAGAGAAACGTCGTTCTAACAGTTTTACGAATGCAACGAAATGTGACATGTAAATAAATAACCTGTGACATAACTTTTTGTTACTAAACCACTGTCAGCCAATCACGTGTTCAGAACCGCTTATCTCGCTAGAATGCAATTTAAACATCCGTTTCCGCATACACCTAATAGCTTGTAAGGGATAATTGTAGCACATGTGTGGCTCTAGCTGGGCTTGGCGACAGGCCAATTAGCATGGCATATACGCGTATCTCCCGCCACGACCGCCACACGACGGCGCCACTATAGTTTTTCAAGTTTCAGCTACCCGTAACCAGTAATTTGATATTTGATACAATTTAAACAAATTAAAGATCCTTAGACATGATCTTTTTTTGTCACTGTGAAAACGAAAATCTTTTATTTGAATATCAGAATCTGTCTTCCTTTATGAGGGCACAGTAAGTAGATTGCACTTTTAAAATCATATCAATAACAAATATTGTATTTTTATTTGATATATGTTGCAATAATAATATTATTTTATTTTTGAGCTGATAAGAAAGAACCGTGAATATTTGCACATTTCGTGACTGGTACCGTTTATCTAGCAAAATCCAAGGCAAATAGTCCCGTCGTGATCCATCAAGTGACTTGTAAAAAGAATATTTACATGACGTGATAAGGCGGCGCCGGCGGGTGTCGTTTGCTCAACAGTCAATAGATAAGCGAGCAAGTTGCCATGATAGGGAGGCTGCTAAAAGCTCACATTTAGCACACCCTGAAGCACTTCTCAACTCGGCCGGGTTAAGCGAGTGCTTGAGATCGACAGGCGCCGCCCCCGGTCCGCCCTGTCGGCTGACGTCACGCCACAAACTTGCAGTCGCTTTTACTTTTTGCGTGACTATTTCACATATTAGCGACTGTCTCGTCGCCGGTTTTTTAGGAATGTGTAATTAGGGTCCGAGCAAACTTAGTTTAGTTATCGGGTGCAAATGGCAATTTTCAAACCGAGACTAACAAACACGCTACGTCTAGACAACGATTAATCATTTATTTGTATGTCTTTTCTTGTTTCGTGCTGCATTTTGTGTTAAAATTTTTGTATAAACAGTTTGATCTGCCACCTAGTTACGCTTTGTAACAGCCATCGGCTGCTACAAGAGGATTTTCTAATTCGATGATAATTGGCAACAATGAGTTTGCCGGCCCGAGTCTGTTCGAGCGGGTATAATGCGCAATGATACACCGCCGGTCTTTGTCGTTGGGGATGTCCCGTTAGCCGGACAATTCCTGGATTATCTCACAAAGCGACCGGTCGTCGTAATTGTAATCATAAATGGACGCGAGAAGCTGTTCGCGCCTCGCTGCAGTCAACATTAAATACGCCGCCGCGGCAAAGGAGCCGCCGCCGCCGCGACCTAATTACTGGACGATGGATTATGCAAGAAAATGACACGCTGCGATGAACGTCAAAAGAAAGAGACGCATGTAAGAAAACAAACAGCAGGAGGCCGGCGGGATGGAGGGCCGGGATGTATTACATTAGGGGATTGTTAAGAAATATTATTAAACTCAGCTTAAAATTGCATTAGTTAGGTATCTATTTAGCAATTACTCTATTCATAAACATTATACCTACAGAGAGAAGGGTGATTACTCTCCAAGTCATTATTTGACCAGTAAGTAGGTAACTGTTGTCTGAATCATCGCTCCGTGTTTGAACAATACGGAACTGTTTGCAAGCGTACCGGTGAGATTTTTAAATTAGCTCCTTTTGTTTTCCTAACCGAATGACCACTCGTCGCCGTCGCAATCTGGCGTTTTTTGCTCGGCGAGTACTGTAAGAGCAGTGGCGCCTTTGGTTTTCAAAAAAATTGGTTCTTACAAACGTTATAAGTGCGAAACGTTTCACATTCGGAGAAACGTAGTAAGATTTCTTGGAAATAAGTCAGATAGCATCTTTGGGGTGTTCTACAAGTCGATAATCACTTTTATATTATAAGTTTCTGTAATATGTAGCATTGATAGTAGGTATTTTTGAAATATATCCAAATATATATGTAAAACAAAGGTTAAACAGAAAAGAAAAACAAAAATTAGTCAAATGTATCGTACAAAAAAACTCAGTGTAAGTGTAACCAACTTCTTACTTGTGATTTAATCAATTTTAGTTTGTAATATTTTTATTTGATTGCAATCTTCACAAACTTTGTTGGTACTTCGTGTTATGAAAAAATAAGGCGTTGAGATTGTATCGTGATTTTGCAAAATGTGTATAATTTATCCGTCTGCGTATATAAAATGTATAAGTACTTAATTAATTCTTTTCAAATTTTGTCAACTATCGTTAAGGAAAATCAAAAATATATTAAAATTATCGGATTTTTATTTATAAATGCCTCAAAAAAAAGTTTATTTCAATTATTATTTCTTGAATTCTTAGTATATTAGATTTTTTGCACCGATATTTAATTATTTTATTATATTTATTTATAAAGTTTTTACTAAGTCCCTACCGGCGAATTACGACATTAAAATATGATTTAATGATAAAAACTCATTAAGTTTTTTAGCCTATTTGATAAAATACACACTATAAATAAAAAAAAATACCTGATAAGCAGTGACAGCAATGAACTCAGTTTCAGCAAAGGAGAACGCGGCGTGAGGAGCACCCCAAGCTAGCGCTGCGGCGTCACGAGCGCGAACAACTAAAACACGAGGACGGTACTTGTGCATGGATGTAAGGACCATCTGGAAGAGAAAATAATTAGAGTTAATTACATATAGCAAACATTCAAACTAACTAGGCTAATTTGTTAAGTTATCATCTAAACTTAAAACGACACTGACTATTGCTTGCTCTTTCAAAAGTGAAAATTTAAAACCAATAGGTTTAACAAGTAATACATAAAGTAATGAAAGAAAGCGCTGTAAAATTTTCTTTTGAATTGAACACATTAAAAAATTAACTACGTTATCTATTCTTAAAAATATACTTCAAGATATACGAGATCTAAAAATGTACTTGTCACAACTGTCAACTTAGTAATAAGACAAAAGCAACACAAATTTCTAGCAATGCTAATAAATGCGTGTCGTTTACATCGCTTACAAATAAAACAACATACGTACGAGTTATGTAATCAAGTAGGTACATAGCACTTGGTTACTACAAAGATTTTATTGGTTTAAGGCAGAGAGGTCCTACTAAGTACTCATAAAATGCTCTGGGTTCTATTATTAATACTCAAGCCAAGATGATCAAGCATTTTATTTAGCCAGACTTAAATTATTAAATATATTTTTTTTATATGTATGTGTACTCTTTCCTTTAACAGTGTTACAGCAATATTATTTCTTCTAGACGGAAGAGCCTTTTCTATATACATATTCATCCAGAGCTCCAATATAATATAAAAAATATTAATGTTACTTTCTAACTGAAGTCAAAACATAGCAGACAAAGTTTAAAAAAACCACTTTGGCGACGTAAAAGCGCGGGCGGTAGTTATGGTACAAAAGCTTATCTGGTGCTTGACGCGGTGCTACCTGGCGCCGCTCCTCAAGCGTAATTAATGAAAATCCTTCTATTATACTGTTACTTTAGAATATATGATCTCCAATTAATAATTTTGGCACTAAATCATAAATAATGTGTTTTTTTTGAAAGATTTTATTAGGAAGCTATAGAAAATTGATATGACACAGATATATTCCCAACAATAGAGAGTGTGACATTTTATTATTTGTTCTTTCTATGCCTATCCTTCTTACGATAAAGAATGAATCTAAAGCGTAAGAAGTAAAATAAAAATATATTTTTAAGATAGATTTTGCCAAAATACGCGAGCGGCAGTACACAGCAGTTAGCTTATCTGGTACTCGACGCTACCTGCGGGCGCCGCGTCGCTCTCAAGCGTAAAGGGGTTTCTGTTTTGTGTTTCTGCACTTTTTTGACAATTTTCACTTTTTATTTAACATACTCGTACTAAAGATTGTAATCTGCTTCTAAAAATATACGAATATATGAAAAAAAAAATAGTAGCATTGCTTTGCACATTCAATTAAATTATTTCAAAATAGCTCGTCGTAAGTCTTGGTTCGCAATAAATTTAAATAAGCTTTTATAATGGCTCATTTAATACTTTTTTTAATGCTAGTTAGCTATAGATATCGTCGCGTAATTACCTAACCATAAAACGATACTAAGCATTGCACAAACTAAGTAATTAGTGATTATTTTTGGAATAAAATTTTAATTACGATGTTAATATATGTAATTAAATCAAAAAGGGAACACGAATCATTTGCTCGTAAATAATATGTAGATAAACAGTTTATAACTTATTTTATATTGAGCATTATTTGTTATTTTTAGTTTAACAAGTAAATAGAATATCTATTTTGTAGATGCTACTTTTTTATATATATTATAATTAGTCATACTGCGAAAATATTCTTTATCAAATTCAAAGAGAAAAAACTGATCCAAAAAATCACTACTTTATCTTGGGAAAGTGCTTGAAGGTCATAAACTGCTAATTCCATTGTTATTGACAATGTGTAAGAACCACCGCAATGAACAAGGCTTTAAGAACACCTACACTAACTAAAATTAAAAAAAAAAATGCATTCTAATCGGATCTTCAATTCAGGCCAGTTCTATAAACAGAAACTCCCTTCGCGGTGAGGTCAAAAAATAAATTATTCACAATAAAAAATACATCCATCTAAATCCCTATATACACAGACACACTGTACAGAAATAAATTTTAAAATTACAAAATAAAAAAACACTTGCCATGCGTGCAACCTGCAATTAGCTAAACGTCTAGACGAATTTATCTCTTTATCGACACGTGTCTCCTTAATACTAAATGACATACGAATGTGTTTACGCTTGACTCTGGCCGGTAACTACAACGTGATCGGCAATCATAATTAAATGTTTAAAGTAGTTTTAGTACAATTAAATTACTTTGGTAATATAAATAATATTTTTTATTGACTAAAGATATGTTTTTATCGTTGTTTTATCTATATTTTGGATAACTACTTAAGTAAATATATTATATATAGTTTATCGGGTAACTTTCTTTCTGTTTATACAAAGGCAAGATTTTTTTGCTGCAGGTTGTTTCCTGCAGAGGCAGGGCAGGCTGAAGGTACTTTGGAACCTAGCGTTAGAACATTCCGTATAGTCCCGCATATGTAATTAATGTTATTGTGTGAAAGAAGTAATACTGAATATAATTTTATATTACAACAAACAAAAAGCTGTTTTATAAAATTATCTACAAATATCTTTTAAATATGTAAAAAAAATGATTTAAAGAAAAAAATAGATAAATATCTATTCAGAGACGCGTATCAAGGTGTATATGGACAGATTGACAGACGGACAATATAAAATTTTCAACGTATTCGGAAGCTCGTCCATCAAACTGATACGCGCTCAATCAAAGCAGATTGATGTGGTTGATAAAATAATATTCTAAGCTTTTTGCATAAGACCAAGAAAAGTTGTTTGATTAGTTAAGCAATAGAAATGAAATTATTTATTTGTATTTATTACGTGGATTGACACATTAATACAAGAACAGGTGGAATGTAGAACAACAGAATTAAATGTAAAAAAATAAATGGAAAACTTCGGTTCTTTGTTTATATTATAGAAGCTTCAAGATTTTTTTTATATAAACTTAGAGTATGTAACTAGTATTAAGACACTCTGTTCCAATCCCTACTTCCTGTAGAATTTGAGGCATTATGTGATGATTGGTGGAACTTACCGCCACGCTTTGCCTTGTTACCAATACATTTGCAACATAAAAATATTAAATATTTCATTTTCTCGAGTCGAGACCAAACTCACAACCTGTCATACACTTGTGCTCCTGCGCCCAGATAGGCTTCTGTTATAAATTTATCATAAATTGTCCAACGTAAATAAATCTATTTTAATAATGAGCTTCTAAGGCAAATGGTTCTAATCGAATTTTTTTTTATTTTTATAATATAACTTTAAATAGAATAGTATAGTATAGACACGATAGTATAAAAATTTAGTTAATCTTAAATGTACGATTTAGAAATAGAAAGATATGCATATAAATCGTAATAGAACGTTCTTTTTTTCATACAAAATCAAGAAACCCTCCCTTATTAGTGAATGGTAGCGTGACAAGATTGTGCGATAAGGTATTGTAAGGGTTGATAGCTTATGGCATACAAGCCGACGGTAAAACTACACTGATTGCTTGTAGCGATAGCTCTAAATGTGTCAAAGAAAACATGTAAAGTTTTTTGACTTCCTATGTTACATTAATATGGGTGTATTTTTTATCTAAATCTTTTTAAATCGATTAATTTAAGTTTTCTCATTAAAATTTATAATCATTTGCAGATGTATTTAGGATTCAGTTTAAGATTGAAATATAAGTATTTTTTAAACTTTACGTTGTACTACTTACCGTCCATCTCGGATTTACTTTGAAGATCAAATTATTTTTATACATATATTTTTTTATAAAACTTGAATATTGTTATATGTAGAACAATTTTCTATATAAATTTATACATTTAACTTTTTTTTAAATCTTTTACACCTTTTTAACATTTTGAATATTTACTACCGACTATATTATTTGCGAGAACTTTAAGTGATAACCATTCAAAGACATTAAGCAATATACCATTTTAAACGTTTCATTTAATTACCTCAATAAACATCAGTGTAATACAAATTAAACTATATTACTAAACTTAAACGATTTAGCAATCAAAGTATTCAGTTACTTATAGTTATAACTCTTTAACGACATGTCGTAATCCGTACAGTAATTAGTTACACTTACAGAAAGAAAGAGCTTTAAAAGATTTTGTACTTTGAAGTTAAAAAATATTCAACAAAAGGGGATAATAGCAGAAAAGGTTCTTTATTGCAAGTGGCGAAACCTCAAGTGCGCAAGCGATGCGTGTTTTTCCACTAGGATGGATACTAAGATCGGTAGCCCTTCTTTTGATGTAACAAAGGCGCCGGTAGCATTGATAAGAGCAGGTTGAATAACTGTAATTTATGTTTGTGTTTTTTAACATCGTATTATAATTTTAGTTTCGCTAATTTCTTTGCAAGGTATTGTACCTTGTAGATAACAAAATGGATGAGATTATTTTAACAATGATTTATTTACTTAAGAGAATGCAGTAGGCATTTTATGTATATAGAGATTAATTGTTTTATACTCTTCTTCATATTTAAAATGTTAAACGTATTTTCATATTTCCTTTCTTACGAATAGGCGAATATATAGTATAAACCTGCTTTTTTACATATTATTTATAATAAACTAGAAGACCATGAAATATGACAATATTTTTTTATTAAATATGTATATAAAAAACTCTCCCACCGCGTTACTCACGCGTCCCTGCGTCCGCGTCTCAATCTATCCATCGGTGCGCGAGCCCGTGCAAACCTACATAATCGTGTTTTTATGTTTTCTTGTGTTTACAAAACATGTGTAGGGATGTTTTTTGAGGGATGATAAAATTGATAACACATATATATATTTAAATATTTGATATTGTATATCCTTTAATAACCTAGAAAACGTATAGATAGGTTTAGAAAAAACTCTTATTTATCTATTAAAGTAAAATGAATCTCCAGCAATAATTTTATGTAACTAAGTAAGTACGCGATAATTAAAAATATTATGGTATTTTTCTTTACACTATCATTTGTAGTTTGAATGATACTTAAGTTTGTTATACAACATCATAAAATAGTATTCTAAAGTAAAGCCGTTGGATTGAAGCAAAGAGATGTGTGAAGAAAATATTTAAAATCCCACCATATCATTAATTATATCATCAACAACCGCCTGTCTAAATGTTTACAGAGGGTACAAAGAAGTACAGTTGCCGCAGCATAATAACTTGATACAAAACCTTTTCTATTTATACACGAAAACGTTAAAAACTCTTGCGCTTTTTCAAACTTTGTTTTAGGTTCTAAATCATTGTATTAAAATCTATTTTTCCATACTTTGAAATAGAAAGCCGTAGTTTAATATCACCATAGGCCTTCACTGATATTAAATAATTGAATTCAACATTTTATAAACGCAGACGTAAAGTTAAAAATGGCTTGGACGTAATTCTTCAGAATTTTTCGTAGAGGGAAGTGGTCGGTAGGCGTTGCCTTTGAAGCTGGTGGTACAAGGCAGTCACGACTTTGTAAAGCATCGCATGTTCAAACGTATTGTAACCCAAATCAATGTTTTTTTCTTTCCAATGATTTAATAAAGCTCTGGCGATAACGTTGTATATGTATGTTTTAGTTGACTAGATGTTGAAATATATTTCTTTTAAGAGTTATTGACTAGGTTTGTATGTGTAAAAATATGTTAATAATTTCTCTAAGAAAATGTAATTTTATATCAAAATTCATAAAATATACTTTTATTTTAATTTTCATTTTCAATTTAAGTTATACTTTGGTCATGATATAATTTATCATCATATACATATATCACACTTTTCATGTCACGAAATTTAATGCTAGTATCATTTGTAATCATTGCTTTTTAAATCTTGATCTGGCACATATTCTCATATACGTCTACATCAACTGCACCGAAGGGCAATCAATTACTTTTAAATGCAATTTAGAAATAATGCATTTCTTTTAATTTTGTCACACGGGAAATTCTAAACTATTTAAATTAAGACAAAAACACTTACGTGTCCTTGCGCGTCCATAGTATTATTAGTAAGTTTGAGTTTACTAAAAGACACAGGGTTGGCTGTCCAATGGTGGCCAGGTGCTGGGGAATCTGGGTGCATCATCAGTCTTCGGGGAGACTGCGGCTCGGCGCCACCCGCAGCAGCCCATGACCCCCCCGCCCAACGCCAGCGCCTACGCCCAACCAGCGAGAGTTCTAACAGCACGCAGTACTCCTCACGAGGGTCAAGCCCGTTTAGTGATACGCGGAGCGATGGGAACATGCGTCTGTGAAAAGAAATATATCTGAAATAAGTTGCGTTTTATATAACAAAGATAAACTCAATATTGAGATAATGTTAAAAATTATAACTAATAATATGTCAAAATTTAAAATGGCCATTATAACTTATTTCGAAAGTTTTTTAAAGTTGTAAGACAACATCTTGTGAAGTCCAATCAAGCAAAGAGGATTAGTTCTATGACAATCAACACAAACATTTCTATCATTCCTACGCATACCGGTTGTAAAAGTAGTAATATACGATAATTGTGTTTGAAAATCATTTGCATATTCATTTCTTGTATCAGATAAGAGGTATAATATAATTATCACCTTTCGGCGTACGTATTGTGTGAATCGGATTGGAATTTGGGGTCCCTTTGAAATATTTATAAAAGCTTTACCACGTCCGAGAGTATTACGGAGCGTCAACACTTAATTTGTAATAACCGCTTATCAAAATATTATGTAAGGAAACGCTCGACAGCGAAAGGTGTTTCAAATTTGAATAAATAAAAGGGGATTCACTTAAGAAACTAACACTTAACAGTCTATAAAAGATAACTTTGTATCTTGTAGGGCCGCAGGAGACAAAGAAGCCGATAATAAAATGACGGTGGACGATGCGACGGTGAATTAGCGGATAGACAATGGTTGTACCCATCAATGCTTGTGTTTTATTTATTGTACGTATAAAACACGATAGGAGTAAAAGTGTTGACCAACGAGGGCTTTTGGCACCCGTTTTTGAGTAGTCGTAAAGGTAAAATGCGCGTGGCGCCGGCTTATCGGCGACCGCCGGGAAGCTGCTTAGCGAATCATCCATTCGTTATGGATATTTGAACATTGCTGATAAGCGAATTGGCATTAACTTTTTAAAAGTTTTGGGGTGAATGTTAATAAAATAGTAATAATATTTTATGGTAACTCAAATATTTGACAATTACTCTTGGGTGCTTTATAATTTTAATTTTATTCACTGTTTTAGACAATCAATATTAAATATTGGCATCTAAAAGCTTTTTTTTTTCTATATGATTAAAAAGTATAAATTCCAAGAACAATGACAGTGAATAAACATAATAGAATAATAATTTACATAAAATCTTATACAATATACATTCTTAAATCAAATAGGCCCCCATCAATGCGTTATCAGTGGTTGCTCCTCCGCCATCCGTCATAACGCTGCTATCACGACGCCGCCGGGAGGCCGCTAATGCACGCGATAAGACCGGCCACAATTAACAACGCACTAAATTAGCTTCCATTTAAACTTTACGACGCCGGCTACTGCCTTACGTGCTATCGCTTTCTATGAGTACAATCCGACCATTGGATAAGTGCTATAGCGGCTGTTTGTATCAAATACTGATATCTACCTATGTGGCTCCATATAAAGTTGATCCTTTTTGAGGTTTTTATATATCTAAACAGGTACTTCTTAATAGAAGTTATTAGCAATAATGTGTATACTATATTTTTTATGTTATTGCCGCGTTAAAAGGTTTAACTTAATGTATCAGATAACTCCTATCCTTCCTTACATTGACAATATTGACACACGTCCCACTACCTCGTCGTTCAAACAAACAGCAACAAGTTAAATATGTACTTACAATACTTATACACTATCGACGCCTTATGTTGACTGGGCCAGACAAATCCTTTGCTACCGTTGGAGGTTTTTATCAAAACTTGTTCTGATATCGAGCCGATTGAGCTCGCCGACAAAGGTGATGAACGAAAAGTAAATTCGCAAAAACCACTACGACCTCGCTTTAAAAGCCTATTACAGTCAGCTACTGCAGTGAAAAGGACCTCTAGATACGTTAAGATACACTTAATGTTGTTGCATTGCCGCCTATCACCACTCACTTCTTAAAGCCAAATCGATTTTGGTTATTAACTGGTAATTTCGTAATCTAAATCCTTTAAAATGCCCATTTTCTGCACTCAAAATCGTACATGCGAGCACTTACAAAATTCCTAATTAATACTTGTGGTTGTATTCCCATTTATGAATACATGAAAATTTAATTGTTCCGACCTCATTGCCGGTCACATTTACATTACAAGCGATCGAGTTTAACGATTAAGACGAAATATCAACTTTCATTACCGCCGATAAATAAACGCGATCTTTTGAATTAACGATATTGTAACAATCATAAATGAAATGTTCAAATCGCTTTAACGATATGTTATACGTCAATGCAAATGAAATAAGGAGACTATAAAAAGGGAGCGCCATAAAAGGCGGTCGAGGGCGCGCTAAGCTGAGCAGGCTTCGCCGGTGGGAAGGACTTAGTAGAATACAATGGGACCACCAAAATCGTATCGAATAAATTTAAGAGTGGGTCATAAATCGGTAACAACTTGCCAATTGCCGCACGGAGGCGCTAACAGCGCGGGAAGAAACCGCCACATCCGCTCTCGCATCCGCACTCGAAAACTTAAACGGACCGCGACTCGCCCTATGGTATAATATCCGCTTATTTTATAAACACTTAGTTTTTATGTGCCGAAGTGTTAAATGTTATTAAATAAATCGCAAATTTACGTAGGGATTTTTTAAAACAGTTATTCTGTAAACGTACTGTTCTTTAGCATACATATAATACGCACACCTACAACTTAAGTGCAACAGGAGCCAGTCTCGATCGTAAAGCTTTTTTTTCTCGTCGAGTGCGCATCACTCGACAAGTGCGTAATAAAATAATCCCTAACCTACCCCTCACGACATCAAATTATCTTTACTACTGATTTCATGGTTGTTTTATCGCCAAGTTCAATGTTAAGACAGAGCGCTAGTTAATAAAACAGTAGGTTTTTGTGCTCAGCATCTGTTCATAGGTCGGTCATGTCGAAGAATAAACAAGCTTTCTGATTGTCGAGTCGAGTGTCCAACATGAGAATAACTGGAATATCTCATGGTGTTTCATTAGCATACACACGAGAGGTCCCGACTCGGTCCAGATGTGAACCTGGGTAAACACTCAAACGCTCCTCCTCCATTGTCTGATGCATAAAAAATTGGACACCTGGATGTGTCAAATTGTTCGCTCGGGCAGTGCTGTGCCGTGAGAATCGCAGGGTTCTGAGTTCTGTGTTTGTATTGTAATTAACAGTGCAATGGTTGTTTGTTGAAATAAAGTTTTTATATTTTTTTTTTATATAGTTGGTATTTTTAATAAAAACTTAATTAATATTTACATACTTAAACTAAAATCTATGACTAAACTAATACATACAATAACGAATTTTATATATTACGATAAATGATATGTATAGTGCTATAGTATAATTACAGGGCATTTTACTGCTATCTAATATTCATCCTATTCATATATAATTTATCCGTAATAATCTGTAACCATGTAAATATGATCATTAATATTTTTAAAAGGCTCTTTATGCAAAACTAGATGTTAAGATTGAAATACACCATATGGCCAAGGGCCTTCGCAAATAGAGCTGGCCTCAAAATATGCCTATAATAAAATAAATAAACCGATTTTACAAAGAAATAAAAAATGGCCGATGGAGTCCCATGTAACTCATTATTAGCATATAGATGAGCTTCTATCAGTTAAGTCTTTGTTAAAAATCAGCGACAGCACATTCAATCAATACGATCGTGACAAAAAGTTTAACATTTAGTTAAAGTTTTTATTTTATCGATATTTTTTTCAGCGCTGCGGGTGCAGGTGGCAAAAAATATTACGGCTAGGGATCGATCGGGCACACGTATGTTATGTACGTACATATATTATTTTGAACAGTTATTAAAGAAATATAAAATGATTAATATTAGTATTTTATTGAACTATAAAATACTTGAAGTATAAAATATATTATATCGAATCAAAACAAACATAATATGTAAAGAAGGGCTAAAACAATTTTTCATAATGTGCCATAAACATTAATTATTTCTGTAAAAGGGCCAGCACATATAATGTACAAGATTATCAGTAAAATATCTTGAGTAAAAACTATGTTTATATGAGTAATATGCAATAATGCATAGTTTACGTAATGCCAGATGGACAGGCGCGAAGGCGACGGGACACCGGACAACAGTCAAAGCTCACCCGCAGCGCACCTGCGACATGTTTATGCGTCTCCAAATTTACATCCACTCCAAACAATTCCACTCTTTGACGGAAATCGGCAAGTTTTAATTACCGGTCGGCGCCTTTGCACAGTAAAGTGCCAATTGCATCCATTTCGTAATACGTTCGCAGATTATAAAATTGTCTTTTAAGATCACCGCCGCAATTAAGTCTCGACGATTATTGAAAATCGAATATCCTTACATTATTGCAACTCAAAACAAATAATTTGCATAAAATATTCATAACGCTTCAAATGAATCAAGGATTATGATCCACCGAACATTATAATGTTAAAGATAATAAAATTCACAATAAACGACGAAAACGAGAAGGGTTACTTTCACTGTAACTAATACTTACAAAAGATAAAGGAAGAGGGAAGTCTAGTGCAGCGCCGGCGCCGATACGTTACTCAAAGCGATTGTGTGCTTAAATTGCGAAGGCCGACAAACGCGCGGTTATTTAGATGACAGTTAATGCGGACTGCGAACCATGCGCTTGCGCAGGGACAAAGCTTATCTCTTCGCCGCATCTAGAGCCTATTATGCGCCTTTTGACGCCGATCAATACGGACAACAGATCGTTTAGATAACAACTCGAGATACAAATGCGATTCCGATCTGGATTTCGCAGGATATACGTGTTCAACATTCGAAAACTGACATTGTGTTATTGGTATTGGTATTTGTTTGTAACAATGTAATTAAAATAAAACTCTTTGTGTCGAAAAAAGAAATTAAAATATATCTACCCATAAAAAATAATGTGATCGACGTTAAATAGAAATCATAATCGTAACGCTGTATCCCAATAAAGGTGCAGTGGCTCACTGGCGACTGGCGATCAGTCGTTAGCTCCCGACCGCGCATAAATCACACCGTTTTATGAGATCTTCCAATTTTTTAACTTCGTTAATGAAATGCGAGCGCAGTATGAGACCCGGCTAGCGACATTAAAAACGACAAACTATAAGGACGGACAGTTTCTAATTATAATTCTGTCAAAGCTGCAATATAAGGAAAGAATTGATGATCACCTCAATCTCCGTCTATCTTAGGCGGAGATCTACAAGATTGTGTTTTTTTTTAGTTATAAACTACATGAATGTAGGTGTGATAAGGAAACTAATAGACATGATTACATAAACTTTAAGTTTATTTTCACATTACAGGGATATGTTAATAATTTTGTTATGTACTAGCGACCTACCCGCGGCTTCGCTCGCTTCTATTTATTATTGTTCTAATAACAAGAGTTCCCTGTTCTAATAACAAGATAAGTTTTTTCTGTTTTATAAGAATTAAGATAATATCTATACATTTAACTAAAACATCCGCTAAATGAACAAAATATTTGTAGTAATTTTGCCAAACTAAATATTATTCTAAATTGACGTATTTTTTTATTAAGAAACATTTAATTTAGAAGGAAGGTTGCCAAAATAAAATAATGGAAACTGCACTAAGCCTAGTTAGCTATTTATGAGTTTAGCGCGTACAAACACACAGACAAACAGACAAAAAAAACTATTACATTAATATATCTGTTACATTAATAAACGTTCCCTGTAAGATTTTTTTAATATATCTTCCATGTACAGACAGTGATCTGTTACAATTTATTATAAGTAGATATAGATATCATATGAAAGTTAAGTACGTTTAAAAAAATATACATTATTTGAATATAAATTGGCAAATTATCAATACACGCATAAACGAATAAGATTATTTTTCTTGTGCGTGCATTCATTTGATTCATTTACGACCGCAAAAAATCAATTTTATGGACTCCTCGTTTTATCCATAGATGATGAATAAATTAAAAAGCTGCCGCTATTTGCATCAAAAGTAAAATTGTATATTGGAATTACAAAGGTATCCTATTACTTTAAATAACAGAAAGTATAAACATTTCAGCTTCACGCTGTATCCCGCACATGACAGAGTAGGCAGTGAAAACATGGGAACCTAGTGTTAAGACACTTCGTTCCACTTCCGTTCTCCACTTTCCGCCGAGTTTGAGACATTGCGTCTTGAGTGGCGGATCTCAACGCCGCGTTTTGTTTTGTTATCAGAGCGAACCTAATAATATCTGACTATATTAAAAAGATTGTAGTATACAATCTTTTTAATAAAGTCCACTCTTCACTTTTAGTCATTCTATTGTGTACTTTACCAAGTGCGATTTGTCTATGATTGAAACGCTGACAGAAATGGCAGGATTATTTCTACATACCTAGAATATAGTTCTAAAATTCTGAAGTTGTTGTTAAATAACGTTTTAACGTTAAGTTACGGATCTTATATATTGTTATCTGAGAATACAGATAAGTGTAAATACTCAGTATGTTCAGGTAAATTTATGTGAAATTTACCTTTTTTACTTAGATGTAAGTGTTCTTTATGTAATTAGGTATATTATATATGACCTTAAATGTAATAAGATGTCTACAAATAACATACTAAATGAAATTATTAGCGGAAAAATATTTAAATATTATGAGCGGAAAAATTCATAAAGAAATATCAAAGTTTAGAGCTTCGTAAACAGAATAGTAAAAGGATTTGAAGAAACATCCGTATCTATCAGTAGCTTCATCCATCAAGTACAGGATCTCCGCTCGTCGTAGCGTAGAAGCCGCAACTGCCTAACTCATATAGAAAATAAAATCGTATTCACTCGCTATAGAGTTGGTAATTCCAAAACAGAAACACAGTTAGTACAGCGACTGTATTTTAGGAAGCGATTCGAGGAAGCGAAAAGGAGATGCAGGATTGTTGCGATGGTTGCGAATTAAAGTCGCGGGAGTCGGCCGCCGACAAAGACACCGCCGCACGCGAACCGCACCCGATTCACAATTAAACCCGCGTGTGTTAATTGAAATTAATTTGGACCGTGTGGTACAAGCGAGCGGCTTTTGATAAATGAACGTAGTTACAGCTCAAATAGAAAAAGTAGACATATAATATAAAGAACCCGTCCTATTTATGAAGATAAGATTAGCCTTTGCTAATCATATTAAATTTGAATTTACTACGATTTTACATTTGCGCTTACTTTGTAATCTGGATAATTAAAAAAGGGCTATAAACTTTAATGGATTTTAAACCGATTGTGAGCATTTCTGACATAAATAATTTAATGGTATTAATGTTGTAATAAAACGCTGTTCTTGATCTCATTTCAATTTTAATTTCGCACGTTTTTCTGTCCCCAGTGCCTTAATCCACACGCGAATGATCAAGAAGCTCGTACTGAGAATGGCACGGCGCACGGAGCCGCTCGCCTCAAACGCGCCGCGCCGCGTCATCACAATTAGTGGGCGGTGGTGGGTTGCGACATTTCGCGTTATTGACATTGACCCTTTGTTCCATATTTCAAAGAAATATGTGTGATGCGCTTCGTTACTTTACACTAATCAATTGGCGGTCTCAGATATGTCCTTTTGAATTAAAATGCCTAGTTAACTTCATGTCATGGTTATGTTTTTACATAAATTGGGATTCCATTTGAAGATGAGCTTGAAACATAGATATTATATACGAGAGAGAATGTAACGCCGTTCTCACAGTCCTGATGTGACACCCAAGCGACACTTTTATTACCAAATCGTGTCACTCTTGTGCACCCATTACAACGGTACTCACTGTTATCCTTAGTCTGTTCAACCACCCTTTTTACTAGAATTTGAGTGTTATTGCCTGGTTGTATGGTCTGATGTTGAACTTGAAAGAGGTACGCGTGGGTAAGACAATGGTTTCGGTAGCGACTGGCTGATAGACATCGCGCGTGATGTCGCGGTGATGCTATCACCGGCGCACGGGTGGCTCACGTTGACGGTGTACTTACGTAGCCACGTTTTGTTATTACTGACGAAAATAAAATGCGAATGACCCTAATATCCAAAAACTTAGGTTCTACTCATATGGTTGTTTTTTTTTTTTATTACTTTGAGGTAAATTATTGCCAGGATTCGTACATTCTAAATTCAATTAAGTGATATAACTCAATATTGAGTTACGTATTATATATTATGTTTTTTGATGATTATAATTTTCGAGCAACTGATTTTAACATGATATCGTGTGGTTCCAGTGAACATTTACATACTATTGCGAATGCGCATGATAACATCGCACGGGCGCAAACCAAAATGTTTATACTTTATTATCATCAGCGCTAAGTTGTTTAGAATTGCGTTGCTTAAATGTATAATTAAACAAAAAGTAAAAGAAATAAGTGACTAAGAAATCAAAATGAACAAGTGAAATAAAGCTTTCTCCTTGCAGAAGTACCATAAAATATGTCATTTTTATGAATTCTACTACGAATATGAGACTACTGTCGCTACCATCGCACGTGTTCATATTTTAATGATTTGTATGACAAACGCACCCACTAGCTGCACCATAACGACAGACATTTCTAGGAGACGCTCTATCAACTCTCTCTACGATATGAGCACGTACCAAGATCATATATCTCACGCAGGGTATTAAATGGGTGCCACGATTTTAAGGTAATTTTAGAAAATATGTACCCTTAACTACAGATCCCAATCATATTTTACAATCTGATTTTGTTCTTAAATAAATCAATCAATCTAATTCAAACCTGACCAAGTCAAATATACCAAATAGAACAAATCCTTTATCAGCATATTACAAGTTGTTAGCAAGAGGAGAATCCGTGAGAATAATTCCCCGGTTCCACGTAACATGGGTTAAACGCTTGTATCGAGATACCGATCTAACCCGGGCTGTTTGTTGGCGCCATAAAAACAAAACATCACCAACACGACCACTTTCTTCCTTAAATTATTCGAGGAATTTACGACGTTTCGACTGACAAAAATGTTATAACCTAATGAGAAATTATCATCAAGGGTCGCCTGTCGGCAAAAAAGGAAACGTGCGCCGCTCGCCGATGCACATTTTTTACATTGAATTCAATTTATTGTTTTCATATTAGCCTTTTTTTACGCAGTCGATTGTTTTAGGCGAGGCACGGGAGTCGTCATGACTTTGCACTTTTGACAACAAGTTTGCTGTCTAAATTTGATGCATAGTCTGCGTTGGAGGTGATACATTGCTTTAGTTTCTTGCAGTCGTGTTAAGTCACTGCATTTAATAGAAGCTATGAAAGATGCGTTGTTTTAACATTTAGGGTTAGTCAAAAGAGGTGGCGCTCTCTGGGGACATTGCGATATGATCAGTTAGCGGCGACAGAGCCGCGGCCCCGCGGCGCGTGCTTCGGATTCCAGCTCCGCCGCCCCCGCGATTTGAAATTATCCATTACTTACAATGACGTTACGCTTTTTGTTTCAACGACACACAATCTTACATCATCTAAGCCTTTACTACACTAAACGATTTCAATTTCAACTTTAAATCGCACAAACAAATTTATTTTACGGATATTAGATACGATTTTACAATAATTACGTAAACGAAATTAAGCAATTTAAGTTTTTTTTCCTGATTGTGTTTTATTATTAGGTGTGTAGCATACAGTGTTTTTTCTACCTCATAGTTAAGTTTTTATTTAAAAAGGAAATATGAAATGTAGCTAACTGACTTCATCATTACGTCACCATCACTACAGACATTTTAACCAATTATACTGCACAGTTTCATCCATAGTATTGTAAACGCTTTGGAAATAATATCTTGCTTCATAAAATGTTAGCTATATTATGATCAGAGCTATTTTAACGATTAGGATAAGTGAAATACTGCTGTCAAATTTTTAGGAGACAGTGAAGAGTGATGAGTGGAGTGTACGGGAAGCGGTTGAGACTCTGGCTGTCATAATCTGATTATTAGCGTTGGAGGCTGGGCGGGGCGCGCGGCGGGCGGCCGACGGCACTGCAGGAGGTCGGCGCCCGCGCTTGTCTTGCTCTCTCAAGTTCTCCACCCCCTACGCTAGAGCGGGAGCAAGAGAGGCCAACGCAACACGCAGGCGACAAACGACCCGTGGTAAAACAAAAGGAATGCTGGGTGAGACGCTTTGAGGCGCCGGCGCCGTTGCCCGCGCTCTAATCACCCATTTTAATTACGACACAGATCGAATCAATTAATCGGCATTTCTGTTAAAACAAGCGCCACGCCATGTTCCCTGCGCCCGCGATGTTCTATCAACGAGATATGCGACACAGTCATACACTTCGTTAGCTTCATAGTAATGATCATAAAAAATTACGCGACTGCCGGCCCAATCGCTCCTTACTATTAGAGTCACTACTTGAACCTACATTTTAAAGAAAATATGAACGCAAGACTCAGACGTTTTTAATTATAAGTTATGATTTTTTTCAAGCGAATTCGGGCGCGCCCTTCCCTTCGGAATAACACGAGAATAAATAACAAGTTTTTATGCCGTCTGTTTGTTTTTAAAATGGCGGGAGGTCCTCGCGACGACACGCGAGCGATCTGCGCCGGCGCGCCTCGCCCATTTGTCATATTTCGGTTTCAAGAAAAAATAAATGACCTATTCTATCCTAAGCAGTATTTGTTTATTTGTACGATGATTATTAGGGGTAGTATTATCTTTGAATAGCGAGCAGATGTAACATGTTACTTTGTACGTACGTTTGTGGTTTTTTATTAGAATATTGTTTATTGATTTTTCTAAAATTATAAACTTCTCCATATGTCTCGCTCGTATTTATATACTATTCGAAAAAGCAATGTCCCACACAGATAAAGCTTAAGAATGTTTTAAGAATGTATACACAGATTGGTGAACCTCGTATTTACTTTTTTAATTAACAACTGAACCCAGGTGGGAACAAAAATGGAAACTAGCAACAAATCTTTCATAATACATAAAGCAAGCGCATGGCGGCCGAACGCGGCAGGTGTTAACTCTGGTACATATCCACCGCCCTAGAGAGCTTGCACAAACGAACCGCCCAAATCTCACTGTTTATACTTTCCATTTAGTAGGAAACCCCTCTCTAGCCTAAATAAAGTATTCATTTGTACGAGCGCTAAAAGCTCGAAGCTACACCAATTTGTGGCTTTCATAAGTGAGAAACGTGCGCTAGCATCTAGTGTGAAATAACTCAATTACCGCTGACACGCGGGCGCAACTAGCGATCAATACGAGAAATAAATTAAATATTTTGCCCCATTTCGATTCCTATGGCGCCATGACCGGCGCCGGCGCGCCCCCGGCCTCTCGCGCGGCTTCATTAGTATAAAACAAACAAAAGTGACCTTTAGACTGGCATGGGTAGTTAACGAGATTCACTAACGTTTGGATAAAGTGGTAAATTATCAAAATGTTGCGTGGCCGCGGACGCACGGTGGTCCCGCTCGCGTCCAGAAAAAAACGTGTAAGAGATGACAGGGACTGAGATGAAACCGGCTAATTATAAGCGCGCAAAAAGCGCACTTGAGCGAGAATCGCGACATTCGTTTAGACCCGTCGCCGCAGCTGGCCGCGCTCGTTGACTATGCGCTTGCGTAATTGTTGTCCTTTTATGAATAATGTATTCTTATAGTTGTCAACAATTTTTTTTTTTCACGTAGATCAATTACGTAAACTGCACTATAATATGTCCTCTTAGTCATGATACTGTACAATGTCGTAGCTTTTTGTGCTATAAGATCACTGCTAAATTATAAAAAGATGAGTTCAGTTTGTTAATAACGAGTATATCGCGTAGTTGCCGCCGGGCCGGGCAGGAAACGCAGAGCGTAAGTATCGAGGCGCTGAGACCGCCACGAACGTGTAATTTCTTCACTGCTCGAACTCGGACGTCCACATTATTGATGAAGAAAAAAAATAATTGAGGGGGTACAATCGTAAAGCAAACAAGCTTATAATAAGGTATAATTTGTGCTCGGCCATTTAGAGAAATGCACAAATTGCTATACAGGCAGCTGTTTGTTTTGTCTATGACGGGGGTCCGGCGGGACCCAAATTATTCGTTAACAAGCCCCGCGTCAGATTCGGCAGCCTTAATGGGTTTTCGTTAAGTTTTTGTTGCTATATAGAAATTTATGACGTATAAGCAGCTTGCGTCGTAATTACCTGTGCCTGTACATTGCAGTGTTTTACAGCTATCGCGTTATGTTTCCGATAGGATTTCGTACAAGAAATATAATTGGATATACTAATGAGTTTCAATTGCCATCTCCTCCATCTATAGTATTAATTTTTAGCAATATTTATACATATGTACAGACAATACATAATAATAATAAAACTAAAAGTAAGCATAAACTATAAGCTGTCATTCCTTTTATATATCGTTACTTGGCCATAATTGATGTGGATAAATGTAAAATATGTAATTATGTGAAATGTTCTACAATTAACGTAAGATACAATGTCATAGTGTAATTAAAGCTATTTTGAAACAATTTGTTAAGAAAAACAAGTATTTTTGTCTTCTCTGGCTGTCATGTAGTTTATAGTATCTACTTATTAGTAATTTAATTAAATATTATTATGGCAAGACATTGACATTTTGTGAAGTTAATATTTAACCTAATATAATAATATATTTTATTGACAGACTGATGAATTATCATTTTCGTTGAGTTATGTGAGTTAATGCATATCAAATATAGTTAACCAACTATTAAAAAGCGATTTTTAGATAGTAAACTCGTAACGGAATAAAAACGTTTTTTTTTTTTATTTTTTATAACATTTTTATAAAGGTTTTGAAAACAAAAAACAGAAAATTATTACAAGATACAGTATGTTTACTTTCAAGCATATTTTATGGGCACCTATTTCTGAGGAATTTTAATTAAAATTATTAGGGTAAATAGCAGTTTCGCAACAAACTTTAATGCTTGGGTAAACCTATCGTACTCCTTAGCCACGTATTTTTATAATTAAAATTAATTTATAACAGCTATTCAAAGATCTTTAAAAAAATGTAATCATTGTTTGCTTGTTTTATGAGTTATAGTATGCCCAAACAATAAAATTTAATCACAATGTATACATATTAAAACACCAAACAGTTATTATCATCATATAATTCCAAATTTCACATACCTTCCACCTTTAGTAATAATCATTTCAGTGCCGATGTCGTGAAAACGCCTCCACAGTTCGCCGTTGAGAAGGCGCGCCTCACACGCAGGTGGCTCCGCGTCCGCGCCTACGCGGTGCTCTGAAATTTATTAATATTAAATTTTTCTAGTAATATAAGGGCAATTCGTGTATTTTTATCAAATATGGATATGATTATCTCCAGTTTCATGCTTTCTTCTGAATGGTGGTATAGACAGAGAGAACTAGCGTTAAGACATTCTGTTTTCAGCTTTCTCTTGATAAGTTGTCAATGTTAATATTTTTTTAAAATTTGTAATTACGTTGTAAAATATAATAAATACTTAAAAAGGTTGTTCAATTATTAAGTTATTATTTATTTATATATTGGATGCAAGTATTATTGTTATAATTTGAAACAAATAAATTAAAAGGCTTATCGAAAATTAGGAAGGAAATAATCTTTAAAACATATTTCACACGATCAAGGTAATTGGACTAATATTAATTGTTATTGTATAATACATGTTTTCCAGATATTTATCTTTATTTTACTAGTTTACAGACTCAAGCTCAAGCTTATGTTATTATTAATCTTCCTCTTAACGTTAATAGTCCTAGTGGATAATGTATTACCGTGGCAAGTTGCTTGCTAATATATACTAAACATTGATTACGTTATCTTAATTTGTTGTCCAGTTACTTCACTTAAGATACACCACAAAGTAAATGAATTTGATACTACAATCTACGGCCATGTATATTTACTAATCACAATCAAGCGGTGCCTTTGATCGCATCTTTTTTCATCAAGTATCGGTAGGAAGCAATAAAATAATATTAATCTGCGGCGTACAACACGAACAAAATTACAATTTAGTCAGTAACTCTTGTGTAATTTTATATTAATACAGTAACGGTTCGTTTTCGTCAATGCTGTTATTTTTTTTTTAGTTATGAAACATTTAACATAATAGATTATATACCTTTTTAAATAGCTTTATTGTTTTTTTTATCTCCTAATCCGATATATATATATATATATATATATATATATATATATATATATATATATATATATATATATATATATATATATATATATATATATATATATATATATATATATATATATATATATATATATATATATATATATATATACTAGTTTACTTATATTAGATAAATTACCGTTTAGTTATTTAGTTATATATTTACTTAGTTGTATGTTACACAAAAAAACATTTTATATAACAAAGGCATTTGGTAAAACCTAGAGAAAACGCGTTTTAACGAAAAACTTGTTAAAACTGTAACATATATAATAGTTTCATTGTAATATATACAACTGTAACATATATGAAAAAGTTTAAATATAAATAATATCTAATTTTTTTCAAAATTAAGGTACTTAAAATTACATTGATATTTTTATATACATAGAAATAAAAATATTATTTTAAATTCATATTCATATATATTTAGAATACATATTTGTTTCTGCTATTGCTTTTAAAATATAACCACAATTTTCTTGAATCTTGTTATAAACTAAATTCTTTAAAATGTAGTAAACGCATTTAAAAAATGAAGTAATAAATTCAAAAGAATATTAAGTATTATCTCAAAAACTTCTTTTAACAAAACTCTTAAGCACAATAAATCATAAAACTCATTTTGATTATATGCAATAAAAAATTGTGACTGAATTTGTTTGTGGCGACATTTGAGGTAGGTATGCTTTTTAAATAAAATTTTAAATCAAAATGCAATAAAAATATTTAAAAAAAATAGTCTCTTTGTAATAAATAACAACTCCTTTTACCAAGCGATTTCATAACAATATAAATATAATATGAATTAAAGCTTCCTGTAACTTTAATGTATTCATAAAAATATTATAAGCCAGTCTTTTTAATTGATTTAATATTTAAATAGATACATTTAGTACAATTTTATACATCAACAACATCAATTCATTGATAGCATCAGTAATTACTATGTCACTACCAATGACAAATGCTCCAATAAAAGACATCAACGCGCACCAACTTTATGCCGATAATAAAATGTCACGTAGGGTATATAAATAATTTAAAACATGACAAATAAATTTTGTACAAAATAATCTTAATAAAATGTTTAAATTCGAATATTTTAAATATTTATATCTCCTAAATCTTTTTTTAAGTAAGTGTCTATTTAACTATATGACAGTAAGGTAGCTATAGTACAGTATGTAACTATTAATGAGGCGAGTATTAGTGATTAAATTGATTGATTTATAAAAAAATCTATATATTAACAACAGTCAATACTATTATTATCAATTAACACAATAAACCATATGTTTTATGTTGAATTCACTTAATAAAGCAATACCTACCCTACATGCATTATTATTCAATATATTTTAATTTTTATGTATTAATAGGAATATACTACTCAAATATAATTAATTTATAGACTCCAACAAACAAAAATCTGCTTGAAGTATCACTTATAACATAAATATTATATATTCATGAAGATAATAGATATGTTAATTAGAGTAAATTAAATTATTTACATATAAATGAAGCTACTCACGTAAACTGCTTAAAGAAGCAGCATGTAACATTTGCTGTCTGAGAAGATATTCTCCAAAGTGTGCTTGATCCATCATCATGTTACTTATGTCAAAAGCAATAATAAAGTCACGTATATAAAGTCACTTCACAAGAACATTCTAATTAAAATATCAACACAAATGTTCAAAGTATAGCATAAACAAAATGTTATTAGTCAAAATTGTCAAAATTTAAACAATTCAAACACGTGTGGATGCTACGAAAGCTGCGTTTACACTGACACGGTGAGGACAGTCAGGCGGCGCGTGCGCATAATCACGCCCCTCGTCTCTTATTGGTTGATAGTGAACTAATGGCGGTGTGCCTCGAAGCCTTCGCGCTTACCTCGAGCTTTCCGCCCGCCTTCATTTTTGGCAGGTGATCGGATGAATTTCGACGTGGGCGCATATCGATGTTCTATTGTTAATGTATGTCATGAATGAACGCGTATCAATATGGAGGCTACATAATATATAATGAGCTATAGTATTCTGATATAAAGCTTATTTAAATTGTCACATCGATATAGATTAAAGATTTTTGTTCAATACCTATACCGATTATTCGATGTAAAATAAAATATGTATATCGATTTATAACCTAAACATAACAATAGCTTTAGTAATTTAAGTTTTCTTTTATTCTTTCTTATACACTTCATTTCACTCCAGTATTAATTAGATTCAACTGCACGATTGTTCATGCTTTGTAAATTTATACACATTATTAGAGGTATTTATTTCTTATTTTTAGATCTAGTCTTATTTTTAGTGCATAGTCATTTTATAACTTAAATTTATTTCTTATTTTTAGATGCAGATCTTCAATAGATATATTACAACGTAAACAAAAATTAAAAATATTAAGTAAAATACGTGGCAAATGGCTGTTTTATTATAAAAATACAACAACGGTGGGTTCGATTTCCATTTGGGGGAATTAATAATAATATACATATTTTAACTTCGTCGCACCATTTGCGTGTCTCAGTCACGACATTGAGCTGCACATTTTAATGCGTATGAGGTTCCTACTGTGCTATGTGTATTTTGCTTTATTCTATTTAATATTTATAAAATATTAACAAAGTATTTTTTGTATAATTGCCGTGCGATCTCGGCTTAGAATAGGATCACCCCGGTACTGATGGTGTCGTAAGAGGCGACTAAAGTGCGTGTGGTAGAGTCACGTTAGCAACGTGACTCTACCAACAACATAATGGCAACACGTAATGGCAACACGCATGGGCAGACTCGACCGGATCATTACCACCCCGGCATTTAAGACCGGCGTTAAGTAGTGGCTTTGGCCACTGCGTTTCGCATTAGGTAATGCCGGGCCCCGGTGCCCATCCACCTTAAAAGACGGCAACGCTCCTGTAGCTCCTCTGGAGTTACACGGGGCCGTGGGCGACGGTGATCACTTACCATCAGGTAACCCGTACGCTCGTTTGCCGTCCCTTGCATAAAAAAAAATGTAATCACTGACTAAAATATATGAATATTTAATAATATCTAAATTTAAATTTCTTTAATTGTGCTTGCTTTACCCGTTTATTGAAACTTATCCACATACACTGGTTGACTGGCAGAGATCTGAAGAAGTCCGCCTTTGTATACTAACTGTTTTTTTTATCTATTTATGTTTTTATATTTTCTAGTACAATAAAGAATATTATATATATAAAATTTTTGTATCGTAACAATATGGACTTTTTCACGTAATTTAAAAAAAGATCAGGTTACAAAACATGGAGTCCACATCATTCCATTCCGTTTTCATCGTGCTAAATAAGAAACTTTTCCCACGATACGTTCTACGTGACGACATTTCACATTACTTTCTTCACCTATGGAATCTTGTTAGCCTATCGACTTCATAAATATTAATTATGCACCAGATCACTTAATCATAATAAATTAATGCAAGGGTATATTTTTATATGTTTTTAACGAAAAGTTGTTTTGATATGGTACGTGGTGACAAACACTTTTGCTTTATGTAAGCTTACCGTTTTCATTTTGTTTTACCATTGATCTTAAAAGGTTAGATTAAAAAGGGAGAGCTAAGCACAAAAGTTATAACATCTGTTACTTGGTCTACAATTATTTACCCTCCATTGTCTTACTCTTATAATTTCAGATTTTGAATTTAAGATGATTACTTAAATCCATTCTTATCTTTCACTCTTACGTTTGATTTTGAAGATAAAACAGAAACTGATTCTAATTTAAAATACCTAGACAGATGACTTATTAAATAATTATAGTAAATTTAATTTAATTTGTCGGTAATCAAACGATTTTTGCGTATTTTAATATGCTTATTACAATGTAATTTGGTTCATGGGGCAACATTTAGTGGCTAGCGAATTGTTGTGCAATTCCACATACTTAACACGAATTCCTTAAATTAAAATAACTTTTAGCAAAATTTGTTTATATTAAAAAGTATGTGTCTACTATTAAAAATATAATCAGCTTATAGGCTTTTTAAGAAAAATACTTTCTACTTTACCGACAACGTCAAAAACGTTTAAGGACTTCAGTAAAAAGATAAAGTTAAGCCGTTTGAGTCAGTCGATTTCATTACTTTCTCACAACACGCGAATAGATTGTTACTTTTTGTCTTCACGCTAACAGATAATGTCGTACGCCCTTTATGACTCACTAAGACTCACTGAAAATCGTGTTACTTATAGTTTTATCAAAAAATAATTGCCGCTTTTGGTCATTTTATAATTTATTTTAAGAGAGATGAAATTTGCTCAGCGGTAGGTAACATTAGAATAAACATTTTGAAATAAAGATATGGAAGATTTTTTATTACCATATATATCAAAAAATCATTTTGATCATGCTCAGTTTTTTAAGACTTTCAAATAAATCTTTTTTCACTTTCATTCTGTATCCCGCACATGGCAGGGTTAGCAGAGATGTCCACTTTTCGCCGAATTTGAAGTATTGCGAGTTCAGTGGCGCTCAACGCCACGCTTTGCCTTGTTTCCAGAGTAAAGAAATGAAAATATTAAATATTTCACTTTCCGCCGAATTAGAGGCATTGCGTGTTGAGTGGCGGAACTCAACGCCGCGCTTTGCCTTATTACCAGAGCGAAGAAATGAAACATTAAATATTTAAATTGAAAATATTAAATATTTCATTTCCTCGACTGGGGATCGAATCCAGAACCTGTCGGTTACAGTCACACTCTTGTGCCGCTGCACCACGACAGGCCTCAATTTATTACTTAGTATATATATAAATCACCGGTATTCCACCTATTTGTTTATTTAATTTGAGGAACTTCGAAAAGAACAAACCACACAATAATAATTTAGAATAGAAGATGATAAAAATATACAAAATACACTACATTGCTTAAATATAATGCAACATTCAAAATCCAGCTGGCATTATTGCCTTACTTAGCTTCCCATTTTTTTAAGGACGACCCTTTTAACACCTGTTTGATTATAGCGCAATGTAAAGAGTACCGTATTATTTTAAATAAAGAATAATAAGTATTAATATTTATAGAAAAACGTAAATAAATATGAAAGACATAAAAGGCTTAAATGCACGAAAGGCATGGCGTCGTTGGAATGTTAATATAGAATAGTCGTTGAAGGCTACACCGTGGTCAAGTTTTATTTTCAAAATATATATATTTTCACGAAGTAGGATCGTGTTTATTAAACATATAAGATATTTATTTATGTAACAATAGTTTTAGACATGGAAAAAAATATTAGATTACCTATATCTAAATAAATAAATAATATATATTTTTTAAAGCGATAAAGCAATAAAAAAAATATAAACCAATAAAGCTAATCTTATATCTTATTTATCAAATATCTACTATATAGGTATAACAGCGCAAGTCTTACTTGTTCTATGCTCGAAGTCAAGGCCACCCCGCGGTGCCATTTCCGCCCAGTGTCGACGCTAACTATTGATTATTTAACAATTATCCCAAAGTTTATCTCATAACTTAGCTGAACTAATATTGATATATATTTTAATGTTGTGATATATCATTAAATATATGGGTAGGTAGGTACTAAAATGAATGTAACTATGTAATAATATCTATCCATTAAGTAGCTAGTTAATTATAAAACGATACATAGTAGCGCTTTTGTAAAGTTTGTTTTTAATATAGCTAATTAAAATATTACAACTTACAAGTTTTAAAATAATATCCCATCAGCTTGTCGTGGCGCAGGGACACAGGCGTGCGACTGTATACGCGACAGATCGTGGGATCGACCCACTCGTGGAAATTAAATATCAAATATTTTAACTTCTACGCTTTGGTAAAGCGCAGCATTAAGTTCCGCTACTCAACACACAATGTTTCAAATTTGACGAGAGGTGGAAAATGGAACGGAGTATGCTTTGCCTGCGTGAAGCTATATAGATAGAATAATAATTAAACTAAAGATTTTTTTAATGTACAGTAATAATAGATCTTTACGTATTATTATTGACTATCTATACCTAGTCTATTGTTTCAATTTTGCGCATCATAAGCTCGGTCATCCGGATTCTAAGTAGGTTTTATATGGATAAAAATATTCTGCCTAAATAGGTTCCCACCTAAATTCAATAGCACCTTAAATTAACTTAGAATTTTTCATACTAACTTGGTGTCTAATTAGTCACAACGCATGTGACCATTTCACCGATAACCTTATCAATTCCTCGCATGCAATCAAAAATGGCTTATCACCTTTTGTGTTCGCTTAATCACTGACCTTAATCACCGGATGCGAACTTTGCGAAGTTTTGACATGCTTACTTAATGAGCTACATGCATTCTTTAGATAATTTATTTAACTGGTAATTTCAAGTAATTTCTATCACACTTTCAATGTTAGAATGTAGTAGGTTAGCACTAATGTTTTTCTTTGTTCTAGTATACGTTAGTATACATCGCATATAAAAGTGATGATAATGAAATGTTCTTAAAATGCAGACAAGTGTAACTTCATTCGCTTTACGAGAAATATACAAAACGTACTACGATTATCAACCCATATCCCTTATTATAACCTTAATATTGTCACAATACATGAAGTCAAGTACATAATGGATCTTGGAGTAGTTTTTCACTCATCTAAAATTGCGTTTTGGTATGCATATATTATTTGCAGAAAACCCCCAAAAACACTTCAGTTCCTCTTACAAAATTGATGATAAAATTAGGAAACCTGATACTAAAATTTTCTTACATAATGCACTAGTTCGTAATCTTCTGGAATGTCGTAGTGTGGTTTGGAATCCACAATATAAGTAATATATAAAAATAAAAAGGATAGAATCTATTTAAAAGCAGTTTCTATGGCATATGTCATTTCGTTTTGGGAAAGTATGTGCATAACTATGAGAATCGACTACCTAGATCTAAGAATCTAACCATGTTTCACGAAAGTTTATGTGAAACTAAACTTGGTCATAATGCACCCCTTATCAGAATTATAAGAACATTTAAAGAATTAAAGTCAAGTCATAATGTTGGTTATTTTTAATTCCCTAAGTAAGTTTAAGGAATCTATAAAACTTGAATTATCTTATATATAATATGCTAACTTAATTTAATATTGTATTTTTTTTTTCTTGAAAATAAAGTGTTGCTTTTAATTACTGCATCATTTAGAAGATACATAATTTTATCTGGGATTCATATAAATTTCAATGACAGAATTTTATATTCCAATTGAGGCCTGTTGTAGCGCAGAGACACAAGGATGTGACTTACAGTTACAGTGTGACAGGTTTTGACTTCGATCCCCACTTGCGGAAATGAAATATTCAATATTTTCAATTTTAATATTTACGTCTCATTTCGTCACTCTGGTAACAAGGCAAAGTTCGGCGTTAAATTTCGCCACTCAACACGTAACGTTTCAAATTTCCTAGACGGAAAATGGGGAACAGTCATAACACAAGGTTTCCAAATTCCTTCTGCCTACCGTGCCATATGCGGGATACAGCGCGACAGTAATAAAAAAAAGTATTTCAATTACTCTTGTGGGAATCGAGCCCACAATCTGTATCGTTTACATTTGAACTCCAGTGCCACGGCAGGCCTTAACATTAAACGTTATTATAACTTATAACACACAACCTTAAATTCTCCGTCTCATAACGCAATACTTCTAAAATTGACAAGAAAGTGGTGAATTATTTAATAGTTCGATATTATAAAATATACACATAATTATAATTAATATGAAGTGTCTATCTAAGATTTGAAAATAACAGTGTTTTCCGAATGCATATAATAATTTCGATACAGCAACACAAACAAACAAATTAAAGTTTTTGTTTGTCTTTTTGTTTTAGTGTTGGTCCGCAGCTGAACAGATTTTAATGAGCCATTCACTATCAGATAACATAGGCTATAGAACAATATATCGGCTAACTTTTTATACTTGAATTGTAGCGACCTGTCGTGGCGCACCGCTTTTAGCGCGCTAAAAATCCTGTGAAATTGGAATTACGCGAAAAACAAACGAATCTGTCACGGGCGCGTTCACAGTTATAGTAAAATTAAATAAAGATTCCAAAGGATTAAAAATATGATTTATTTAAAGTATAAAAGTTCAGACAACCATACCACAATTACAATCAAGCATATTTTTTCTGATAAAAATAGTAAAATATTTTTTTATACAAAAGATGCGGTTCTATATCCTATTAAATAAATTAGGTGATTTTATGTCACACATGTCTACATATTGTAATCTTTCACTGTTATATTATCAATGCTGAATGTGTAACATCAAATATGAGAACAAAGAAGAAGAATGAAATAATGTCGACTATTTTACATTGAAAAATTAAAAAATCGCGGCACCCCGTGAACTCATGACTATTGAGCCATATCGATCGAGATTGTTTGTGTATGGCTATCTTCACATCTAAATTACCTATACAATTCTTGAATTTGCCAATCTTTGAAATGTGTTTAATAAAATAAATGCTTCAAGGACATTTATTGACATGCTATAATAACCGTCAAGTTTCGTTCTAATGCTCAATTATGCAATTACTTTCTATATCGGGAGCCGAAGAAAAACTAATTAGTCAGTACAAGTTCACGTGGGAGTTGTTTTTTCGTCTCGAAATTCGAAACAGCATTTCTGATGGTTGATAATGGCCGATCTTATCGATAATAATCTTTCAAATGATAAAACAAAAACGTAGACGATAAATATGAGCATCGAATATGCATTTTAAAGTTCCTCAGAAGTTTCACAATACTTTTTGGTGCATTATATCAAGACTGAAGAGTGTGTCATTGAATTCCAATACACATTTTTGACTCGGACTAAATAAGTAATAATTATTTTATTTTAGAATTTGAGTTGAGTTTAGAATTTGTGAAAAAAATATAACTTTTATTTTTCAATTTATTTAATAATATTAAAAAAAAGTCAACAATAATAAAAATCTATTGTCTAGAACCTATTATGAAGAAATCCAATGTTTTTTATGTGGCAGTTTCTAAACAGAAAATGATAAATTTTGTAGTTGACACAAGCGAATTTGTGAGCTACGACTTCTTATCTATACTGTAATAAAACTGTTAAACAATCTAATAATAACGTAACGTAAACGTAATATTGAATAGGTACATTATGAATATAGAGGGAGATAAAATAACTAATAGAAGGTAAATCTATAATTTTTAGATATTTTGTCGGTGTCAGTGCTATTTTTTCATTTTGCTAAGAAAATATGCACGAGCATATTTTCTTAGCAAAATGAGAAGCATTTTTAATCATCTTGAAATTGCGGATTTAACATTTGATCAAAAATCATAATAGTTCATTAGTCCATTGTTAGCTATAAGAAATAGTGAAAGCTGTTCAGCTTTTGCTATTGACATGTAGGTATAAATTAAATATATGATAAATATGTGATGAAGAACTGTCATAGGTCAGCTAATTATGTAAAATAGCAAATTATAAAAAAGCAAACGGTTTCACAAGCTTAGTTCAAATGATAACTTATTTATTTTATAGGTACAATAAACATATATAAATATAAAACACATCCATTGGCTTTTGCTATAAGACTGAATTTTTTAATACCTTCATAAATAATTGGGTTACATTAACTTTATCTTTGACTTTCTGCCTATCAAATATAATTGTAGTGTTTTATAGATTAGTTTGCAATATGGTGACTATTTTTGCTTGTAACACTATTTTTTTAAACCTGTTACCGTTTTCTATAGTTAAAACATTTCACTTTTTCACAGACTAAATTTAAATATTTTAGGTAACTATTTTTTTTTATGGAAGAAACGAGCGTACGGGTCACCTGATGGTAAGTGATCCCCATCGCCCACGGCCCCGTGTAACTCCAGAGGAGCTACAGGAGCGTTGCCGTCTTTTAAGGTGGATGGGCACCGGGGCCCGGCATTACCTAATGCGAAACGCAGTGGCCAAAGTCACGACTTAACGCCGGTCTTAAATGCTGGGGGTGGTAACAATCCGGTCGAGTCTGCCCATGCGTGTTGCCATTGCTGGCAACGTGACTCTACCACACGCAAAAATATATTTTTTTTATATTTGGATAGAGATGCATCCGAATCATAGTAAGAATAACATAAGGATATTATTCCTTAATATGTTATTCTTGATCTTATGTATCGTTTAAAAATAGATTTAAAATTATGTTCTAATTACTAATAAAATTATAAAAAAAAACTTTATCATAATAAGTAATATACCTTTTAGACTTTCTAGAGAGATGGAATATAGCACAAATATAATTCTTCAAGTTCATTTTGTAGTTCCAGATATTAGTGTGTTAAACCAAATAAAGTCGTGCTCTATGTAATATTAACTTAATGTAAATACAGTATAAACCGTTTATAACGTTATCCTTTATAACGATAAACTCCCTATAAAGTAAAAGAGAGCACAACTTGGTTGGTTTGCGATAAAATCCACATATTGATTGTTCACTCCATAACTTTCTATAGCGACAAAAAATGCTCAGTCCCTTGAATTACGTTATAAATAGTTTATACTGTATATACATATAAATATAATGAAAATGTTTGATTGTTATTTCTTGTGCATATTACATTAACATGAACTATTAAATAATTTATTAACTTTAAAAGAAAAAGAATCGGACGAAGCTGTGTTGGTAGATCTGCGCAACTTCCCCGGACTCCACTATTTTGTAATAAAACAAATTGCCATAGTAGTCAACAACTTTAAAACCTAAAAGCACCTTTACTACAAGAGAAGGAGACTAGAAACTACTTACTCACATTAAAAAAAATATATATAAATGTCTTACTCCTTATATTTCTCTGTTCCGAGTTATTATTTATTCGTTCTATATTGGGTTCAACGAGTTCTCGAAACTTCTGAGAAATTATTTTGTTAACGTGAAATATATTTTTTAATTATGTAGTGCAACTAATTAAATCATCGTTTTATATACTTTTCTTCACGCAAATTACACATATTAATTAAGATTACGATTGAATATGAAGCCCCGGTTTTTTTTCCAAAACGTGTTCCTCTCACCAATTGTCTTTTTAATGAGGCTGACTAATATTTAAAAAAAAATATATTTTACAGTTTTAATTTATCGCGACCCAATTAAAACATGTAAAGAACCTGTAAGCACATGTAATAAGAATATGATATTTTAAAAAATACGTTCCCGAATTTCCGCTTTTTAGACGTTTTGTCTCGTTACCAGAGCGATAAAATGAAAATAATGTAATAATATATTAATTACCAGTAAATATTGGGTGGGGAGGCTTGTATAATTGAATATCACATAACATTAAATATAACATTTTATGTTTTAAATATTATCCAAAATAAGACTAAACTTTTTTTGTTAAAATATAATGCAAAGACAAAATATTTATGAAGAATTTTTAAAATAGTTATAAAAAAAAATACGTAATGCTCTAACTCGCACATTTTGGAAACCGTCTAAGCGTTTTGACCACTACACGCTTTGTGCACATCTAAAAATCCTACGTTACGTTTAAATTTTTATACGATCTAAAGTATAGTTTATATTTTTATTTTTTATCACCCAATGGAAACCACCTAGTCAATTCTAAATAAACAAATAGGTTGCTTGCTGCTTTGTAACCAGATTGATTGAAGATATGAAAATAATAAATATTTAGTTTTCTCGAGCAGGGAAAGAACCCGCAAAACTGTCACGTTTATAGTCGCATGCATACTACATTATCTTGTACTACGTATTTTTTTATTTTCGATAATTAACTACTTTAGTCGCCAATAATATTTTAATTATTTGTTCAATTCGGCATACTTTAAACTTTTATAATTGCCACATACCATACCCTTTGTCTACACCAGCTTAATTCTGGAAGGTTTTTGAACCGTCATTTCTGGCATACTAGGTATTTTTTCCAATTTTCTATAAAATAAGATGACTCTCTTCACTCTTAAAGATATGCTAATTTGGTTAATTGTTAAATAAACAAAAAAATAAATAAATAGACTAACAATATGAGTTAAAACTGATAATACTTATTCTTAAAAACTTAATGGATATTGTTAAAAAGTCAATATCAAGTTAAATATTGTTATTATAATATATAAAATACTAGCTAGGAGCATCGTCATCCGTAAACCATTATGTTAGTATAATAACTTTACCATTATATAGCCATAAATGCACAAGTGCTGCCACCTCGTTTATTCATAAATATTTTTTGCTAAAAATATTTTATAAAAAGAATTATAACAAGTTATTGAGTACTCGATAAATTGTAATATAAATAAATTAATATAGTAAATATATTACTTTACATAATAAAATAGAGTTTTTTTTAAAAATACAATTGAATAGATATTTAAAATGGCAACAACATTCTAATGTCATAATTGAATAAAAACTTAGTCCTCAATTTTTATAGAATCAAGAAACAAAAAATATTATCCCAATAATTAGCTATCCGATATGACTATCATAATAAGTGATTAATATAAGTATTGAAATAGCTACGCATTACAAAATGATTCTGCTACTTGATTAATTGTGAATTTTATCATGAATTGGATGGATGCCTTATCTTGACAGCTATTCAACGAAAAAGAAAACAAAGCCATATTTTGTGTGCAATATAACCATTTAAAATGTTTTCGAAATCATTAACTAGCAAAGATACATTTTTAGAACAGACTAAAGCAGCAAGAGAGGAGCGTGCTTTAGAAAAAAAACGGGAACAATCTGCTATAAAAACACAAGCAATCATTCGTGGTTGGCTCGCCCGCAAGAGATTTGTTAAGCTTATTCTGTAAGAAATCATACACTGTTTAATATATATTGCATATGTATTTTTATTAAAATGACAAATTGTGGTAACTACATATTTATATGGCATCAGCAATGGAATTATAGTATCTTATTGGAATATCTATTTTTAAAATTTAACAACCTGTCATTATAATAATAAAATTTTACTGGCACAAGATTGTATCTATGATAAATAAATGTATTGTTTAATGGTGATGGTTTACAATACTTGAAACAAAATATTTTTTATTTACAGTAATGACTTTGATCAACTTCTCCCAGAGGCTACTAGTCAAAGTTCACAAGATGAACCCCAGCATCCTGAACTCTTACAAGCCCTTGATGTATATAAAGTGGCTTGCCGGCTCTTTCTAGTTTTTAAAAGACAAAGAGATAAAAAGAGATTTGAGAAACTTTGTAAATATATAGTACAGAGTTTACACTCCGAATCAGTTAAAATATCTTATGTTGGTGTTTTTCTTAATAAAGAACATAGGTAAGGGAGTCAAGTAATATTTTTTAAATTAATATTAAGTACTTTAATAAATTTGTGTAATTTAACATTTTTTAAGTGTTATTCCATTCCTTTATTATTTTTTCAGCTTCAAGCTGTAATGGTAGAGTAGTCAGAAGGAACTTAGGAATGTAGTGTTAAGACACTCTGTTCTATTGCACAATTTCCATTCAATTGAGGACATTGCATGTTGAGTGCTGGGACTAACTGTGCTTTGCCTTGTTATCAGAGAGCAGAAATGGAAATATTTTAATATGTCATTTGAAAATATTGAATATTTCACTTCTTCAAGTAACACTCGAAGACACAAACTGTCACTTACAATCACAAACATATGCCCCTGCACCATGACAGGCCTATATGAGGATATGAACCTATCCCTCTTAAAATCTATCCAATGGCTCTAACAAGCAATATTATTTATTTTATTTACCTCAAAAATCTTATATATTTCAATTTTTTTTAGCTTTAGATGGATATCTCACATAAAGGACTTGTTATTTAAGTGCTGCCAATATTTAGAAGAGCTAAAACCTGAATCACCATTAGATATGCAGAGTATTCTAATACATTTACATACACTATTAGCCTTCACAGCTACAAATACTTGGGCATTGACTCGGCTAAAAAATTTTGAGAAGCTCCGAGGTGGGATGACACAATTATGTGCTAATGTCATGGGATCACTTTTCCACAGAGGCTATTACTTAACTTTAAAGGTAAAATATTAACTACAATGAACTATTTTATATGGCTAAATGCTGTATTCTGCAGACAGCAAGGTAGGTAGGCAGAAGTAACCTTGTGCTTACAATCAAAAGCTGTACCACTATGCCATAATATTTTCTATAAAAGCCCCACTCAAAGAAATGAAATATTTAATATTTACTTCTCTAGGCACTGGTAACAAGGCAACCTGTGGCATTCAGTTTTCTCTTAACACTTTAATCTAGAGACTTGTGGAAAACCGCTTACCTGTTTTGTACAGGAAACAGCTTTTATGAAAACAGTCTATATATATATAATTTTTACTACTTCTTTACAGTCACTTCTTCTCAGAGGCTTGTGTCGTGAGAAAGTTTCTGTTAAAAATATAGCATTAACAGCAATAGTGACACTGGCTTTACGTCCATTGGTTTCTGCACAGTTTTCTGAGAAACTTCTAACTATGTATATTATACAAATATTGTCTGTGCCTACATTAGTGTTTCATATGCAACAGATATTGCCCGAGGTAAGCTTTTTTGTATATACAATTGTGTCTCCTGTTACTGTGTGTGTTACTCTTATTGAAAAATTGGTGTTTGTTTCCTTTAACACTTTAATCTTAGAAAATAATCACTATACATTTAAATAAAAAAAATCTTTGGTCTTAAACAATTCGATTACTGAGGGAGGCAATATTACTGTTTATGTAAGTTACAATTACCTCCTGTTAACTGACTCTTTTAGCAATGCATGCATTTGAGGCCATGTCTTACTGGAAACATGGTAGTTATAGCTTTGATCCTCCTCTGAGAAATAATTGCATTTTAAAATATTTTCATATTCCACACTCTGTTAGACAAAAGGCGATGTTGACTCAATATAAATCTTGAAAAATGAGAAACAGTGTCATTACTCAAAATTCTCCCCAAAGTAGGATACTATTTTTATAGGAAATAGTGCAAAATTATATTATATAATATATATTGTGTCAAGCTAAAGTATCATAATATTTTTAGTCCATAGCGGCCTTCAGAACACATGGCATGTTCGACAAATGTATAGAATTCCTTAGCGCTGATCAGAATATGCGTATTGTTTTTAATACACTGGAAGGCAACTATGCATTATGTTTGCTAGCAAATTTGATACAACTTGCCTATTCTGAAAGGGAGTATGCTAACCCAGTAACCTATTATCCTACTTTTGTGGTAAGTTCTTAAAATATACTTAATTTTTATCATATATGTATATAATAAAAGTGCTATTATATCACTATTTATATGGCTGGTTTATAAGAAAAACTGTTCATGGAGGGCATTAATCAATTAATAGAACCTGAAACAATTATATATTTTTTTATTATCTGTCTGTGTGTTTGTGTATGTATGTTAATCTCTACTCTTAAACAGTTTAATCGTAAATTGTATATTGTATATCATTTTATGATATACAATAATTATGCTATTTGAAAAAAATATGTTAAAGTCAAATGTATGTGGTATAATAATATTAATAGCCTAAGTAGACCTGAAATTATAATGTTGTGTATTTTTAAAAAAATATAGTACAGAAATGCTATCATATGGGGTGTGGGTACATGAGTAAATATATCCTAAATAACCTGAGAGCAGGAGAGCAACTCATATTGACTATTTCTTCTTTACTATAATATTTTTAATACACACAAAAATTATAAAAAAATAAATTTTACCACTTTTGTTATTCATTTTAAATCTTATCTCCACAGCTGGTCGTCACCCGATTTTTAGACAGTTGTCAGCAATACGTAGTGTGCAAGAAAGGGAACCTTAGTAACTGGCATCCTGTCCTGGGCTGGTTTTCACAAAGCTTCGACGCTTATTTACCGCCAGCTATGGGAAATATGAGAACACAGCTCTCCTTGCTATGGGGTGTGCAATTGTTGAAGAAATTACTTGGGATTCCGTTAAAGGAAATGTTAGAATCTGGTATATCGAGTGAAGAAGGTGCTGGACCCTCACAGCCGTCGACTCCGGTGCAAAGTAATAATCCGGCTTCGTTTATTCGAAGAGCTATTGAAGCTAGGACTAACAGGTGAGGTTTTTAGTTATGTTATTGAGGTCTGACTTTAGGAGTAACAACAACGCGACATATTGTCGGTTCGATATTCACTCTAAGAAATGAAATATTTTTGAAGTGAAAACTTCTTTAGGCGCGTTGAGCGTTTTGGTAGAGGGTAAAATCCTCGGTTCGCGTCACCGACATGCTAATTATAATAACAGGCGTGCGACTAGCGCATGCGCAGTAGTACACGTATACACTAATATAGCCTGTGTACACGTATATACTAATACATCGACTATTTCTTACTATATTATGTGCGCGTTGGACGATTTTTGGATAAGTATAATTTTGTGAGTCACAACAATGATGTAAATAATGTTCAAACTTGAATTCATTGAAATTCGTGTAAATATAAATACTATGTATAATTAAGATAATTGTATATTAATTATTTTTTCAACCACTTTGTATTTATATTTTGTTCATGATTTGTTTAACCCATCATATGTAACTAATAAATAAAACATAAAAAAAATCATATAATTTTTGCATATAGTTTTAATTACTCTTAACTTAATAGTTCCGTTTTCACTTCTATCGGTAGTCCCACGACTGCTATTAGTTTTTTATTTTTTTTCTGTCCTCTGGTAACAAGACAAAGCATTTTGTTGAATTTTGCCACTTAACACTCAATGCCTTAAATTTGGTAAAATGTTGAGACCGGAATAGAGTGTCTTAACACTAGATATAATAATGGATGGTATAAAGGCTGTGAAGAAAATCTTAGCTTCAATAGTTTAATTTCGTTAAAGTATATATACACTCACATACACACAAACACGCACACATATATATATACTTCATATTAATTATTATATGATGAACAACCATGGGGTTATAATGGCTTAGCATCAATCAAATTAACTAATAATATCGATAGGACCATTAAAAACCTAGCTATTGAAATCTATAGCATGAACTCATTTTTTTTTAATCGAGAATAAATATTGGTAATTATTAATCTTTGGCGCAAAGGCACAAGCGTGTGATTGTAAACGAAAGGTGGTAGATTCGATCCCCACTTGATCATTATTTAGTTCTGGTAACAAGGTAATGCGCGGCGTTGAGTTTCTCCACTTAACCCGCAATGCCTCAAACTCAGCGGATCCTGGAAAATAAAACATAGTGTCTTAACACTGGGTTCCCAAGTTCCCTCGCTGCTATAATTACTCTTTGCTATAATTACTCTTTAATTTTTCAGAGGAAATTCCAGTAAAAACTTTAGAAAACTAGGTTCACCAGATTGTACAAAAGTGGCGCTCATATGTTCAATGTACCACACAGCGTTACAGACCATGTCACAAGTTAAATTAGATATATTAACAGGTAAGCGTATATAAATATATGATAGAGTTATGGTTATATGGTATGAACATATGATAGAGTTAGAGATTTCTTCTTCAGGGTTCTGAAAAAAAAAAGAAAAAAAAGTCATGTTTTTTTACATTGTCCAAGTTTTTTGTCTAACTAATAGTTACTATAAGTCGACTCATAAGTAATTAAAGTATTTATTATAAAAAGGAAATATGATAACTAAGTTTTGTAAAGCTCTAATCATAGGCCTATTGGTAGCTATTGAAGTATGCTCCTATAAACTATATTTAACGATTTTTTTTCCTTCAGCATAAACATGCAGATTTTTTTACTTTACAAAAGTGTGAGCAAGCCACATTGAGCTGCCCATGAGAAAAAAGTGGCGTGCCCAAATGCAGGCCTGCTAACTTTAAGGTTTAACCCTGCAAATTGTTCAGGGCGTCCAAAATCGTCAACACGTCTCGATCCCCCTACCGCCTTCGACACTGCCGACTCAATCCCGCGGGAACTCCAGAATAAAAAGTTGCCTATGCGTTATTCTGGGCTAGCTAGTTATACCAAATTTCATCGTAATCGGTTCAGTAGTATTTGCGTGAAAGAGTGACAAACATACGTACTCACAAACTTTCGTATTTATAATATTAGTAGGATTTTATTGAAGTCATTTGGTTTCAGGTCTCTGCAATCAAGATGAGATTCTCTACTCGTTATGGCAATTTCTATGTACTTTAGGTCCTAATAGCGGTTTGAAAGCGTTTTTGGATCTTTTAGCGGTAAACACTAAAGCGTCAGCCCCGGAATTTCAGATGTTGATATTGTTTTCTGATTGTATGACGCATTATGTTACGTGAGTTTGATTTTTTTTAACTAAATATTACTAAATTGTGAAGAAACAGTTTGGTTAAGTAAGCAGAGGGAACTTGGGAACATAGGGTTAAGATGTTCTGTTGAAGGAACCGGTTTTGAGGTATTGCGTGATGAATACCAGAACTCAACGCCGAGTTTTGTCTTTTACCAGAGCGAAGAAATTAAAATAGTAAATATTATGTTTCTTCGAGTGAGGACCGAACCTACAACCTGTCACGTTAATATAAGTGGTAGTTTAAAGATAAAAAAGATTATAACTCGTTGTATAATTAAAGATAATTTAAGTTTAATGATTTAAAAAGATTAAACGTCATTGATTTATTTTTTATTCTAGAATATTAGATGACATGGAAATGTACGAAAAGCAGGATCCGTTCAAGTTGCAAGATTTTGTGAACATGTCACTGTTTTTAAACATGTTTATATATAAATCGATAATCGGACAATTATTTGGTAAGTTTTAATTAAGGTTACTATTTTTTTTTTATTATAATAATTTTAAATATTTGTATATCAATAATTACAATATAGTCAGCAAGTTGTGGCCGTTCTAAATTTAATTTTTTTGAACTTTAGTACATTTTTCATTGGTAAGAAGAAAAATATGATATGAGTAAGTTAGTATATATTAAATCTGCGTATCTTTATCTAACTTTAGGGCTACGTAGACTTGTCGCCCATGATGTATATGTATAGAAAACAGACAATACATTTATTTTCTGCATGTTATAATATTATTTTTATATATAGAATTAGATTTAGATCTCATAGCAATACAAAGTAAAGACAGTGTTTCCATCCATCCATACAATCTATCCATGCTTCTGGCATTGTACAGACTGTTGATGCATTATTCCATTAAAGCATTGGCAAAAAAGATATTATAAGGTAATCATATATCTTCGTGGGCTCCATTCCAATTTGAGAGAATTAATTATTAAATGCTTTCATTTCCTCACTTTGTTAACCAGCCAAAGCACAGCTTTGAGTTCCGCCGTTCATTAATATCTCTAGAATTTGGCGAAGAGTGGAAAACTGAGTATCTTAATACTGAAACATAATAAGTAATTAACGTATTCCAGATCTAAAAACAATCCAAAGTAACGAAGTGTTCTCGTCGCTCCACACGCTGCTGCTGGCGCTGTACCGCCGCGACTGCCGCCGCGCCTTCGCGCCGCCGCAGCACTGGCTCGTGCGGGACATTAGAGACTCACATTTTATGGCCGACTTGGAGAAGGGGAAGAAGCCTCAGCAGGTTGGTTTTTATTTAAATGTATATTGGTATATTCAATTATTTCATTTTCATCCTACTAATATTGTATTTTTTTTTGTAAATGGTTTTTTGTTCATGCTACCAGTAAGAGTTCTCGCTTGGGTTTATTTAAAATTTTACAATAGTATGGTTCCGAATAATAAATTGGCGATAATTTATGTAAAAATTTTGCAAGATTTTAATAGTTTGTATACAATATTTGTTTTGCGGGCGAAGCATTGTTCGGGGCGCTAGAAAAAGTTCTAAAATATTTTATATGTACACAAGTATGAGGTACAAAGTTGTGAATCGAGTATTTATTTATTTTATTAATTAGTATAGACATATAAAGGGGCTTATTATGAATATTGTCAATAAAACAGTTTTTTATTTTTTATTTTTAAAATTCCTACTCAGCTTCACGCTGTATCCCACACTGGGCAGGATAGACAGAGGGAACTTGAGAACCTAGTGTTAAGACACTCCGTTTCACTTTTGTTCCCCATTTTCCGCCGAATTTGAGGCATTACGTGTTGGGTGGCGGAACTCAATGCCGTGTTTTGCCTTGTACCAGAGCGAAGAAATGAAACATTAAATTGAATTAAATTAAATTGAAAATATTAAATATTTCGTGTCCTCGACCGGGGATCAAACCAAAGAACCTGTCGATTACAGTCACACGCTTGTGCCGCTGCGTCACGACAGGCCTTTAAAATTCCTGTTTTTGTAAATTTAATGTTTGTATGATAGTTTAGTATAAACTTGCATTGCATATAAAAAAATTAACTAATTATGGTTTTTTTTATAAATTTAAAGGTGTTAGTACAAAAAACGCCACACATGATCGCGCACGGTGAACGTGTTCGACTGTTCCGGCGCGCTGTGGCTGATGAGAAGGTAATATTTTATCGTAGACTAACGGACCCGGCAAACTTTGTACTGCCTCAATCGATAAATAAAAAAGCAATATTTTAAGACGTAATGTAATATTAAAACAATCACATTTGATGTTGCTTAAATAATATATTTTTATTTGTATGCAAATAATAAATTACAATAAACTCCAATTCCATGTATTCAAATTGAATATATTATTATTTTATTTATATACTTTTAAAATGGAATAACCAAAAATAAATATTTAATATTAGTAATTTAGTAATATCCAGAAAACAGTTTTTTTTTATTTAGTAATATCCAGTATTAATTATGTTAAATAATAATATTTTAATTTGTATTAATAAATAATATATACAGAGAGCTGACCTCAATTATATTGGAGCACTTGAAAACACATTTTTTCTAATTAATTGAAATATATTAAACAAAATATTGAATTTAAATCACTACTGCATATAGTAAGTACGATTTATATATGCGCTGATATAATTTATCAGTACTTATATGAAAACAGTGAACCGAGTAGTCCGCTGCAACTCCATACGACTGCAACCGCTACAATATCATACCTAAACTAACTTTTGTGTAAATTCTAAAATTCCACTTTCACCTAAAGAAGTGTAACTTCAATAATATTAAAATATTAATTTAATTAATATTTCGTTGAATTTTTATAACTGTATTCGTCCCTGGTATTTTTTACATTTTACTTGGTTAACTGTTCTCAGTTGTTCAAACGATGTCGGACCACAAACATTCACCAACAACAACCGTAGATAAATAATATTTGTCGTTATTTGGATGTACTGTGTAAGTGCGACCCATAGCGTCTGAAGCAAATACATTTGGATGACCTTCAACTAGTGTTCCTTGCTTTCGACACTGAAATGATTTTGTTGACTTATTCCACGTGTAATAGTGGCTTATCATACAGCAAGGTGTGAGCAAAATCATCTGTTTGACAAACTATTAAGAAACTTGTTAATGTTGTAGACGATGGACTTGCCGCTATGTCTGTCGTATGTATTCCCTTCATTAAAATAAACTCGTTGGCTATTTTCTAAATAAACTGCCAAATGGATTACTGTAGGGTGTGTATCTTGAATCACAAATGAAAATAGCTTCGTTGCTACTTACAAAGCGACCAATCTGGTACTGTAATAATTCGTCATTTGCATTAGTTACAGTTATGACGGCCATATTGCTACCTTTCTTAACATATATACATATGTACTTTATCTACTTCACAGAATTAAAATATTCTATTTTAGTGTGAGCCTCAAAAGCTTTAGAAAATATTGGCAACTATGGCACAATCCAACCATTGTCTGCATCAACATTTTGTCCTTTCACCATCATACATAATATATATCATAACTACCGAACGTCCATTATCCGCAACTGATCGCCGACGATATAATAGGTGTCCATCATTTCCCATGATAGTTTCAGCATTCAGGTCTTTTGGGTATCGCTTGGAACATTTTCCATCGACCATACAGGGTGAATCGTAGTTGAAAACACCGCAAGGTCCCATGTATCATGATTTGGTAACTACTGCATGCAATTCTGGGTCCACTGTTTCATTAGGAATTTCAGCTCAAATTATGAAATCAATCTCATGTGGCCTTATTATGTCCACTAACCAAATTAAAATATGCGCATGTGGCAGACCACGCTTTTGCCATTCTACACAATACACCCAACAACAGACTTGGTTATACTCACAGTGTTTTATCAAGAAATTCATGAGAGATTTCAATTTTGCTTTAAAAACTCTGGCAATGATGTTGTGTCTATAACTGGTATTTATTTGGCTATGTAGTAATTCCCTTTTGATTTCGACCATTGTCCAGGTTACAGGTTAATGTAACAAATAAGTCTAACATATGACATAGCATCTTGAGCATATTCGTGCATGTGGCGCGGACTTCCTATGTAAGTGGCTGGCAGAATTGTCACTTTTCCTACATTATTAACATTGCCATCAAGAATAATAGCGTCGCGGAGGAGGATTCCTCTGATCGGAGCTGCCGTTGGTATGAACGGATGTATGTTAATCGTTCAGTCTCAATTTTGACATACATGTCAATAGAAGCACAATATCTGTTGATTGGTAATCTTCTCCGCCAATGACAACAGCCACTTCATCAATGGTGGGCGAATTGAACCTCCTTGTTTGTTCACCAGCAGGTGCTTTGTCAGCTCAAATGACAATATTATGGTTGTCAGGAGGCATCCGATCCAATGCTGTTTTGAGCATGTTTATTAAATTTTTGTTCTGATAAACGAACATAACCTTTGTAATTCTTTGACAATGGTTCTCTTCACTGTTGGATTGTGTGCACAACGGTTATCAACCTCCTCATCTGAATTGCCCCTAAAATAATTTTGAAAAAAATTATGGTCTACATCTGGTATTGGTAATAGCGCTCCTAGTAAGTGATAAATTAGTCCTTGTATCTTCTTTTTTAAAAGATTTGTTAACTATTTATTTGGGAGGCCTGTCGTGGCGCAACGGCACAAGCGTGTGACTGTAACAGGTTGTGGGTTCGATGAAATGAAATATTTAATATTTTCAATATAAATATTTAATGTTTCATTTCTTCGCTCTGGTAATAAAGGCAAAGCGCGGCGTTGAGTTCCGCCACTCAACACGCAGTACCTCAAATTCGGCTGAAAGCGGGGAATGGAGTGTCTTAACACTAGGTTCCCAGGTTACCTCTGCTTACCCTGCTTCGTGCGGGATACAGCGTGATTTGCGATATCATTGTGTCCCCATCGATTCTAACGGCTCTATGTTGTACACGATCAAATGGTTCAAGCTGACACTGGGGTGCACCAGCCCAGAGGTGAGAACAGTATTCCATATGAGGCCGAACCTGGGCCCTGTACAGGGCCAAACGGTGTTTTGGCGTGAAATACTGTCTCGCTCTGCTGATGACCCCCAGTTTCTTCGAGGCCAACTTGGCCTTGCTTTCCAGATGATCGCGATACTGGCAGTCGCTCGAAAAACTGAGGCCCAATATACTGATGCAGGGCGCGGCTTTAAGGAGAGTGTTCTCGAAAACTGGTGATACGACAAATGGGGTTTTTTTAGTGGTTAACGCGCAGACTTGTGTCTTCTGGGGGTTGAATTGAACTAGGTTCTTTTCACCCCATACGGTGACATTCTTGAAGGATGCCTCAACGGAAGACACAAGTTGATTTCGGCACTGGTCGACGTTTTCCCGAGAAAGACTTGCACGGCCGGAGTATACAGCGTTCACAGTGCTATCATCTGCATAACAATGTATGTTAGAGTCATCCAACATCATTGATATGTAGATGAAATAGCGTAGGGGACAGCACGCAGCCTTTCACGTTCACGGGCATGTATTCGGAGCAAAAACCGTCAACAGCGACCTTGATGCTGGCCCAGTGAGAAAGCTAATGATCCACTTTTGGTGATGATGATGATGATTTCTCGGAAAGCCCGTAAGATAGAAGTTTCGCAAGGAGCGCCCCATGCCACACACGATCGAAAGCCTTCGCCATGTCCAGACTAACTGCCAGGCCCTCTCCCTTACTATCAATAGCCGCAGCCCAGCGGTGGGTTAGGTAAACCAGAAGATCACCGGTAGAGCAACCCTGACGAAAGCCATATTGGTGGTCGTTAATCAATCGGTGATCCTCTAGATAAACCAAGAGCTGGCTATTGATTAAGCTCTCCATAACTTTGGAGAGCAGGGAGGTGATAGCAATAGGCCTGTAGTTAGTTGGATCGGAACCATCGCTCGGAACATTCGGGATCAGATGGATAAGAGCGCTCTTCAACGAACCTGGGACTGCGCCGACTGAGTAAGAGTGCCGAAAGAGACGCGTTAGCACCGGAGTTAGGTCAGGAGCACATGATCGGAGCACAAGAGGAGAGATGCCATCTGGCCCACTCGACTTGTGGATGTTCAAGGAAGATCGCCTAACAGCTTTCTGACTGATTTTAACGTCAGGCATTGAGCTCTGACACCGCGGGATGGTTGGCGGCGTTGCTCCTTGGTCATCCATAGTCGAGTTCGAGGCAAAGAGAGAGCCCAGAAGATCGGCTATCTCTTTCGCCGTATGGACCAAATTCAAATTCAAATTCAAATTCAAATATTTTTATTCAAAATAAGAAGTTACAAGCTTCGTTTTTTGAACGTCAAACAATTTACCACCAGTTCACTAAAGTTACTGCCTCAGACCTGAGAAGAACCGGCGAAAGAAACTCAGCGGGACATGTCTTTTTTTTTTTTTTTAATCAACTTTTACATTATATAGTCAATTGTGACAATGATACATTTGAAATAGCCTGGAGCGAGCATTTTATTCCCAAGACCAAGATGTCATTCTCCGTGCGCAGCGGCGGAAGCGAAGGCTGGCTAAAGTTGTTAAGTGCAGCCTTTGAGAGGGCCCAAAACTGGCGAGTTCCCGACGGGTAACTCAAACTTCTCGGCGATTTTAACGATGTGCTCGGACCTTGCTCTGGCAATTTGCCACTTAAAGTACCTAGAGGCACGGTAGTACTTTTTTTTTAAGGTTTTCACCTTTAGATCCTTAGTGACAAGTGCCTCGGCCCAGGTTCGAAATGCCTCGCGCTTGCCTGTTGTGAGAGCAGCAAGTTTGCAAGACGTATCAAACTATTGTGAGAAGCAGCAAGTTTGCAAGACGTATCAAACCAAGGCTGTGACTTGCCACCGATTGGCACTACAGAGCTAGGAATGTAAAGTTCCAAACCCTGCAGAACCACGTCGGCAACAGCAGCGGCACAAGCACTAGGATCATCAGAAAAGAAGCAAACCGGCCCCCAGGGATAAGATGAGTAAAATTTACGCATCCCATCCCAATCTGCTGACTTGTAGTGCCAGACACGTCGAGTCCCTGATGTTCTGCAACTGATGCAGTTAATGGGCACAGCACTCTGTACCAGGCATTGGTCAGAAGACCCTAGGAAGGCATCGACAACAACCTGGTATTGTTCTGGATGTGAAGTCAGCAGAAGGTCCAATAAGGAGGCGTTGTGGTTGTCCACGTCCGGGATTCGCGTAGGCGACTCAACCAATTCGAACAATCCAAGGTCAAATACAGCCTTAGCAAGGTCAAATACAGCTCTCCCCGCGTGGTCAGTGGTGCGTGAACCGAGCCACCTGGCATTATGCGCATTAAAATCGCCAAGTATCACCTCTCAAGACCTCTGCGGTCGGGATCTGTGAGAGCGCATCGTCAAAAGCCGATTGCATGTGCTCCATGAGCCGATCCGTTTCTGCATTACCACTATGGGACTTGTACAGGCACGCGAAGATTCGGACACGATTGTCCATGTCCACACGGAGCCAGATGGTGGACAGGTCCGGACCTTCAAAATTGACAAGACGACGGAATCTCATGTCCTCCCTTACATACGCAGCAACCCCGGCATGAGGTATAAAATTATGTTCTATTTTGTAGCCGGGGTATTGAAGGTAGGCTGTGTCGCTCGGTCGGGCAATCTGGGTTTCCGTCAGAAATAACAAGGCCGGCTGTGCCGTCTCAAGATGGTGGTGGATGGCATTCAGATTTGAATGTAGGCCCCTGATGTTGGTAAAGTCAATGCTGAGAGTAGCAGGGGCTGCCGTGGAACGTACGCCTCGTTTGCATTGTAAAATGCGCGAAACTGTGCCCTCCCCAGAATTCGAAGGGCGGCCTGAGTTTAAAGACTCAGGGAGGGATTCTCCACTCTCTGGTACCCTCCTGGGGTAGTTTCTCTTTTAGTGCCGCTTTCATATTCCAGGGAGGGGTTGGAGGTGGCCACCGGGGCCCGGCATTACCCAATGCGAAACGCAGCGACTGAAGCCACTACTTAAAGCCGGTTTTAAATACCGGGGGTGGCAATGATCCGGTCGAGTCTGCCCATCCGTGTTGTCATTGCTGGCAACGTGACTCTACCACACGTACTTTAGTCGCCTCTTACGACACCATCAGTACTAGGGTGATCCTATTCTAAGCCAGAATCACACGGCTTCCCTGGACTTCCACAATTAATTCAATACCAATATTAGCCAAATCAGTTCAGCTGTTCTCGAGTTTTAGCTAGACTAACGAACTGCAATAGATTTTTATATATATAGATAATCACAATAATAGGAAATTATTAATGAAGACCTAGAATTTATTTGGTTAAATATCTGAAACCTTAATGTTTTTGTTTAAGGTCTGAATGTTGTTTTAAAAGATATTCTTTAGAAATTGTTTAGAAAAGAAGTTCTTTTTTGGCCTGTAGTCGTCTTAGGTCTGTAGTAGGTCGTAGAGAGACAGAGTTTGACTGTACAGTTATTCGGCTGGGAATGATAATATGTTTTTTTTATATATTTTAGTTTTTTCGTGTTGATTTGGCAAATAAACACATTTTGACTATAAATACATTTTCTAAAATTAAGATATTTCGTCTTGAATTTTTTTCTGTGTATGAGATATGTGGACTTAAGACATTAAGAATAGTCAGTCGGTCAGTTTTATCATCTGTACTGTATCTTACAATTAGCAGGCTATCCAAAGAAGACCTGGTAAACTTGGTTTCGAGGCCCTCTGTTTCCTTTAAGTCATGTTGCAATTTGATCCTTGAAACATTGCGGGTTTAGTATCGAAACACCGTAAAAACTTATGCATACTTTTCATTTGGCTTCACGATGTATTTCGTATACACATATAAGAAAGAAAACGTTAAATATTAAATATTTCATTTCCTAGAGTGGGGTTATCGAACCCACAATCTATCGTTTACAGTCACACGCTTGTGCTACTGCGCCACGACAGGCCCTACTTTTATATATTTTTTTTAGGTGGTCCTAGGCCTGACGGAGCGCGCGTGCGGCGGGGCGGGTGGGGCAGGCGGGCGCTCCACGCTGGTGACGGTGAGGCGCGCGCGCCTGGTGGAGGACGGCTACCGGCAGCTGGCGGCGCTGCCCAGCCGCGCGCTGCGCGCCGTCGTGCGCGTGCGCTTCATCAACGAGCAGGGGCTGGACGAGGCGGGCATCGACCAGGACGGTGTCTTTAAAGGTTACCTTTTACTTTTGCTATATGGCTTTGTATAGGAAACATTATTGTTCTAGAAAAAATGTTTTTTTTTCAGCTTCGCGATGTATCCAGCACTTGGCAGAGACAGGCAGAGGAAACTTGAGGACGTAGTGTAAAGACACTACGTTCCGTTTCCCACATTTCACTGAATTTCAAGCATTGAGTGTTTAGTGGCGGAACTCAATGCCGCGTCTTGCCTTGTTACTAGAGCCAAGAAATGGAAATATTAAATATTATATATAATTTATTTCTTTTGGAAGTATTAAATATTTCACTTGTGTGAGGGGGGTGGCTTGTCGAACCCACAACGTGTCGTTTGCAGTCAAATTTTAAAAAAAAATCTCAAGTGAGGAATAGCATTTAAATATGTTAACAAGTATACACGAAGTTATTGATGGTATCTAATGGTCCTCCCATTATCATATATATTATTATCTTGAAGATTTGTTGATTTTTTTAGGCTCTAGATGTAGGTGTAGTACGAATACAATTTATCAATTAACAAAAATTCGATGAAGTAGATCAGAATGGGGTACTTACAAATTAGTTTTAGTTTGACATTAGTAACAGTACAGAGGCCCCAAGTTGTAGAAGACGGGGAATTCGATATCAGTGTTACAAAGTGTGATAATTTTACTTCTTTTTTTACTTCTTTATTAATATCATATCCTATTAATAAAGAAGTGAAAATTTTAAAGTGAAGATATTTAATTGAAGTAAAGATATTCATCCTGGAACAGCATCAGGTCCCCAATTATTTCCATCCGTCGTATTCAGAATGCGTAGAAAAAGTGCGACGTTGAGTACCACCACTTAACGCAAAGTATTGAACTCGTACTAAAACACTATGCAAAATCTACCAAGGTATATTAGGGATACAGCGGAAAGTTAAAAAAAATACCTTTCTTTATCATTATATGTCCAGTAACATGTCGTTTGTACATTTATTTTATAGAATTCCTAGAAGAAACGATCAAACGAGTTTTCGACCCATCGTTGAATTTATTTCGTGTTACGAGCGAAGAACGCCTCTACCCTTCCCCTACGTCTTGTCTGCAAGAGAACCATTTGCAGTTGTTTGAATTTATTGGCAGAATGCTGGGAAAGGCTGTGTATGAGGTATTTTTAATTTTTTCTTGAGGCCAATAATTAGTGATGTGCCAATTATTATTTGGCCGAGCAAACTACTCAGCCGATTAGAACTATCTGTTAAACTGTTTGGTTTGGTTGGTTTTTTTTTTTTTTTATTTTAAATAAGAAATGAGACCTGTCGTGGCACAGGTTGTGACTTCGATCCTCATTGTAGGAAATGAAATATTTAATATTTTAGCATTCTCACTCATATTATTTATTATGTAAAAAAACTTGTATAAACTCATAATAAATAATAACAAAACAAAAAAAAAAAAACATCGCGACAAAGCAAAAGTATGTTTCTCTTTCTATATCTCTCTCTCTCATACAAAACAATTGATTTGCTTTCTATGGGAGAGAGAGACAGAAAAACATGCGCACGTCACACGTCTTACTACACTATAGTAAAAAGTGTCGTTACAACTATTCGTGAAATTTTTTTCCGTCTAGCCCCCTCTCACAACGCGCGATCAGAAACTTTTTTCAAATGAACAGAGACAGAAATCAATAATATTATATTGAAATAGACTTATCGAGCAATGTTTTGAACCTGAAAAGAAAGTTAAATACACTATATAAGATATTTTTGACGTTTCCAGGGTATCGTAGTGGACGTGCCGTTCGCGTCGTTCTTCCTCAGCCAAGTGTTGGGTCAAACACAGCAAGCTTTGTACAGTTGGATCGACGAACTACCCTCTCTGGACCGCGACTTGTATCGCAGTCTCACATATATTAAACATTTTCAGGTTATTTGGATGTTTTTTTGTTATTATTTTAGATTTTTTTATTTTTAGCTTCACGCTGTATCCCCCACCTGGCGGGGTAGGCAGAGGGAATTTTGGACCTTGTGTTAAAACGATTTGTTCCGTTCCCAATTTGAAGCTTTGGGTGTTAAGTAACAGAACTCAACGCTGCGTTTTGCCGTTTTACCAGAGCGTAGAAATATTTTTTATTAATTTTAGAGTGTTAACCCACACTCAAGAAAAAATATATCTAGAAAACGTATAATTTTTTTAACGTAGCGGGATTTGAACAAGCGCTTTTCGTAAGCCGTCCAAGCGCTGTTTAGAATTAGTCAAACTATCTGTTTAATAGCATAATCTCTTGCCAAACGATTATTCTAAAAAAGTATCTTTGATATAGCGAATATTTAATCATCATTATCATAAGTTAAAAATCTCCCTACAGAGATGCTAAGAACATAAATAAATTGTAACAATCGTATAAGTATTTCAAAGTTTCTTGTAACTCGTAACGTATGGCACGTTCTCATCAAGCCACGTTGAAATCTTATAATCTTCCCCCTTCTTTATCTTATCAGTGAGATAATGTGAAAATACTATTAAAGAAAAACGGAAAAACGTATAAAAATATTATATATAATATTTAGTCCGTATATATAATATCTGTACCGACAGGTTGTGGGTTCGATCCCCAACCGAAGAAATGCAATATTTAATATTTTCAAATTAAATATTTAATGTTTTAATTTCTTCGCTCTGGTACAAGGCAAAACGCGGCGTTGAGTTCCGCCACTCAACACGCAATACCTCAAATTCGACGCAAACTGGGGAACGGAAGTGAAACGGAGTGTCTTAACATTAGGTTCCCAAGTTCCCTCTGCCTACCCTGCCATGTGCGGGATACAGCGTGAAGCTGAGAGAGTAATATTTACTAATACTTTATATAATTTCTGTACTTGCAGGGTGATATTTCCAGTCTAGAATTAACGTTTTCAGTAGATGAAGAGCGGTTGGGCGAAATTGTTACGCATGAACTGGTTCCAGGTGGTAAAGCCATACCGGTCACCAATGAAAATAAGTAAGTTAAATTATTATCTACTAGCTTTTGCTTCCGGCTTCGACCTCATATTCTAATGATATTAATTAATTATATATATACTATTTCGATAAATGGACTATTTCATACAAAATTATTATTGTCAATCTAAACTAGTAAAGCAGGTGGTTATAAGATGAAAGCGTTTTATAAAAAATCCTATAGATAATAAGTACTAATAGAAATGTCTGGCTGATTTTTCTGCGCAGTTTCTTTTAGGTCTGAGGCAGTAACTTTAGTGATCATCAGCTCAGCTTCACGCTGTATCCCGCACATGGCAGGGTAGGCGGAGGGAACTTGGGGACCTAGTATTAAGACACTCCGTTCCACTTCCGTTCCACTTCCAAGGCCGCATTTTGCCTTGTACCAGAGCGAAGAAATGAAAACATTAAATATTTAAATTGAAAATATTAAATATTTCATTTCCTCGACTGGGGATCGAATCCCCAACCTGTCGATTACAGTCACACGCTTGTGCCGCTGCGCTACGACAGGCCTCAAGCCTAGTGATCCGATAGTAAATTGTTTGATGTTCAAAAAATAAAGCTTGTTTTCTTATTTTGAATTAAATATTTGAACTAGAATTTTGTACGGTGTACCCTGCTTAACGCGACGATCGTTTTGCTCACTAATTTTAATACTATTGATATCTTCTAAAATATCCATTGTTTTGATATATCGTAAAGGAGAATTTTAATCTACATACATATAACAAACAACGTATTTAACTCATTTAATTGCATAAGAAATAATACTGTACTTATTAAAATAGTTTCGAGATGAACAGTTTATTTTTTTTTATAATGTTTAAATGGTTATATAAGGTCTCGCGGACTTTTTTTAAAACCTTTTTATAGTCTATAGTATGTGTTACTTGGTTTTTGCGTAGCTTCAAAAAAGTTTCCGAGATTTCCGGTTTTTTTCTATTTCTTTTATTTGCGAAATTTAAATTCCTTTTAAATAATAATTAGATAAATTTAGAAAAACTATAGTTGAAAGCATAGATAAGAATGATTTCACAGTTCATAAATTAATTAGGCATTTTATTAAACGAATATACTTTAAAATATTTCATTCCAAATTAAGATTTTATAATATAAAAAAAAAAAATATTTATATACAACATTGTACATTCTTCAATTCTTAGTGTTATTATGAAATTATTTAAATACGAATTATTTGAAATAAATATTGTCATGGTTGTTATAGGATAAATTATATACACTTAATGGCGCACTTCCGAATGCACACACAGATAAAAGATCAAACCAACGCTTTTATAAAAGGATTCAGAACAATTATCAATCCGGAATGGCTTTCACTTTTCTCTACACCTGAGGTATGTATGTAATATATGTTTGCTATTGATGTATTTAATATAAACTAGCGACCTGCTCGCGGCTGTGCCCGCTTGATTTACACAATAGTGTAAATCAAGCGGGCACAGCTTTAATAAAATATTATTTACTAATCTAATATATAATTATCATTGTCAAGACAACATCTAATAAAAACTAAAATTTTAGTTAAATTCATATTATGTAATAATTCTGTAGGATTAAATATTTAAATGTATTATAAATTGCTCTTTATAGATAATAATTGCACATGAAGCGTTTCGCAAATGACTATCTTTGGTTTTTTTAGAAAACATATAAACACAATAAGCTACGTCAAAATTCTTATACCCTTGTCAAAACACATCTTTATTGTAAGCATAGCTTGCGTAAGTTTATATGCCATTTAAAAATATATCTTTCCCTTGGGAAATAATAGAATAACATTGAAAATATCTAATATAAGGCCGCGGTCCGTACCAACGTGTGGTCCGATTGGTGCTTTTCACGCTCACCGTTAACGTTGTGGTTGCTATGACGTCACTACCTTGTGCATACAGTGCTAACGGGTCGGAGCGTTTACATCGTGAGCATTGACGTTATTTTGACGTGTAATATATCTTCCACGTCAAATGCTTGAATGCAAGCATTTTACCATCTTCATTGGGTACACTTATGTTTAAGTTGTATAACAAATTCGTAAGCACGCTCCCAGCTGGTCCGAAACAGGCTCATAGAAATCGAACCGCACGTTAGCAGTGTAAGCGTCGTAAGTTCTGTGAGCACAATTCTGACCGCAGCTTATATGTTCACTGTGGTAGCTCCAACGCTTGATAAGCGGGGATAACGTGCCGCTGGACCTGCGCGACCTGCGCCGCCACACGCAGTACTACGGCGGCTTCCACGACTCGCACCGCGTCGTCTGCTGGCTCTGGGACGTGCTGCAGCGCGACTTTACCGAAAACGAGCGTGCCATGTTCCTCAAGGTGAGCACATGAGGGTTACACACCTCTTTGGTGGTTATGTTGTCCTGGTACACATATATACGGTGCGGTAGATAGTTGCGACCGGTAATGTTAACTAAAGACGTATGGACTAGGAAACTGAAAGCTTTATATACAGCCTTACCTCAACACTTCTCTCTCTCTCTCCCCTTCTCTCTCTCTCTCTCTCTCCCTCTCTCTCTCCCCCTTTCTCTCTCTCTCTCTCCCCCCACCCCTCTCTCTCCCTCTCTCTCTCCCCTCCTCTCGCTATTACTTACAGACGACAACAATTATTTTACTTATTATACTTTACACAAAACGCCTCAAGGCTGAAATTCTGCAACTTATTTAAAATTATAATTTTTTTATATAATTTATATTCCTACATTGATCATCAACTTTAGTTTTAAAGCGCGTCTCTTTGTTTCGTAAGTGATTTTTATTTAAACGATATAAACACCAATTTAGGAAACAGCTGATGATAAAATTCGGCTTAGTGATTATTTTTATTGCTATAATGATTAAAAATAAATATTGTTTATATAGTTCGTGACCTCATGCTCTAAGCCCCCAGTACTGGGGTTCGCTCATCTGAAGCCCCCATTCTCCATTCGATGCGTCGAAGTCGGGGACGATGAAGATACCGGAGACACTATAGGTAACAATTATTTTAGTATTGTTGTTTAGATACATTTTAAAATAAATAAATTTCGATTGTAATAAATTTAGAGTTAAAATACTTTACAATTGATTATTAAAATATATAATAAATGTTATAAGTGTCAATGCCACTAAGTATTGGCTAGTAATTAAGTATAACAGTGATAGGCTATGGGTTCGATCCCAGTCGAGGAAATGGAATATTTAATATTTTCATTTCTTCATTTTGTTGACAAAGCATTGAGCGGAGTTGAGTTCCGCAAATCAACACGCAAAGTTAAAATTTTAAAATTCGGCAAAAAACGGCCACGGAACAGTGTTTAAACACTAGGTTCTCAAGTTCTCTCTGCCTCTCCTGTCTCCTTTATATGCAGCATAGTGACGTTGAAAAAAAAACGACTAGTCAAGGCGCTAAACGCTATGTTTTTTGGTATTGTTACGAGAGTGAGAAAATGAAATTGAAAATGATTGATACAAATGAAAGAAAATTGAACCGAAGAACCGGTTGCTTGTACATATGAAGACGCTCTATCGCAGTACCCCAACGGTCTCGAAGAATGCTCTGTTTTTGTTCCTTTTATTCTTCTCCATTTTATTCTTCTCTCTTGTAACAGGTAGTGTAATACGCGGATTCTTCACAATAAGAAAGAAAGATCCATTGAACCGCCTGCCGACCTCGTCGACTTGCTTCAATCTACTTAAGTTACCGAATTATCAAAAACGAAGCACCCTAAGAGATAAACTCCGGTATGCGGTCAACAGTAACACAGGTTTTGAACTATCTTAGTGTAATTATATTTTTAATTTTGTATTGAAACAGGAATTCCAAAAATGTTATGATCTCCAAACAAAAACACGTACAAATTATTGTCTAATCGACATTTTTTTTTAATAACTGTGTTTGTTCTAAACAGTGGACTGCAAGCTTTATTTGTACCGAATTAGAATTCTTAAATGTTCTGAAACTGTTTAATATAATATATTAAAAAAAATGCTATCAACCATTTATTTTTAATTTGTATAACAGCATAGTGTTTGACTGTTAATACTACGGTAGTGAATTCGATCCCCGCTCGAGAAAAAGTTTTTTTTCTCGTCCTGGTAATAAAATTAGGCGTGGCGGTGAGTTCAGCCATTCTTGAGTAATTTGTCTTGAAAGTCGGGTGATGCATGAGAATCGGAGTGTTTTAACACTAGGGTTATCATCTGTATATGCGTATATATGAAGAACTCTTGAGCATATTGTAAACACTCTGACGTCACGTCAAGTCTCGTCTTACTTAATAATGCTAGTTGTTATTTCTTTTTAACTTTTTTTTACTAATAAGAACTTCCAGTCAATACAGTTTTTGTAAAAAAAATATTTAGATATTAATGCAACATTTTTAAACTTATATTATTTATATATCTATTAAGTAGATTATTCATTTTAACTTATTTAACTTTACTTGCAGTGGCCAGTTTTTTAAAAAAAGATCTCTTATTTAGTACATCACTGTCCAAATATTTTTATAAACAAATTCATAACTATTTTTATGGTGCACGTGAACTACAAAATATTAAGTTATTTTAATTTATTATCACGACGAGAAGGCCTAAAATTGTATACCATTTTTTAAATCTGTTATCGATATTGAAATTTAAAAAAAAAACACCTTGTATCGTATTAAAATTTAAAAAAAATCGGTATAACAACCAGTGTCTATTAAGCACAGTGGGATACGATTACGAATTATTGTAGGATTTGTATATCCAGTCCAACGTTATAAATAAGTGTATGTACATAGACAATAAAACGTTTAAGGAATTATTTTACCACTGTCACTTTAAAAGGATATTGTTAACTTACTGTTACAAACTTATGTAAACATATTTAATGCTATATTTTAGTTGGCTTGTGTTTATTTTGAAATTTGGATTTTTTGATTTTACATTAAGTCCTTATTAATTATACATATATATATATATATATATATATATATATATATATATATATATATATATATATATATATATATATATATATATATATATATATATATATATATATATATATATATTATATATATATATATATATATATATATATATATATATATATATATATGTATTAAATTCAATTTAATATTATTTCCAATGATTTTTATATTGAACTTAGATAAATGTACTATTAATTGAAGTTTTCTCGATATTTAACTTTGTATGTATCAGACAAGTTGACAATAGCTTATTGGGCAGTGGTGAAACGGGATTTTATTTTTTTCTGAATATCTTTTCTGTAGTATCAACTTTCTTTTTCTTTGCAACTTTTTTGCGTTTTGTTCATGTGCTCACAAAATGCTTGTATATACCTAAATATATTTAAGTTGTGTTTAAATTTAATACTTATTTTGTTTTTTTTTTAACTATATGTATATATTCATTCAATGATATGGAAAAAATGTATTTTATTACCATTTAGTAGTTGTGACTTAGTGATTTTTAGAATTGTGTACTGTTAAACAATAATACCTACACCATTTTATAAGGTTTTCCTTTATATACTAATATAAAACTATAAATACATATATATATATATATATATATATATATATATATATATATATATATATATATATATATATATATGTATATATATATATATATATATATATATATATATATATATATATATATATATATATATATATATATATATATATATATATATATATAATTTTAAAATTAAATTTCTACTTCATAATAATATTTTTTAACATTTCCCGTTTATAAGGACTATTACTTAGTGGTTTTAGATTTTGCAAATAACTTAATATAACCAAATATTATTAGCTTACATAAATTATAATATATGTAATTTGTATGTGTACTTTAGTTGGACATATTGTAAATGGTTGTTGTGTGTATCACATTTTTTAATAATTATAATGTAAATTAAGCAATGCACTGATTTGATATGTATATTTCTTTTTCAATTTATATTTTTAGAAGAAAGCCGACATATTGTTTTTTTTTAAGTTTTTTTTCTTCTCTTCTTAAAAATAAATATTTTTCGGTTTATTTTTATATTAAAAAACACATTAATGAGAACCTTTTCGTTTTCGTTTTAAAATGTATTTAATTGTGCTATGATTAATTTTATACTAAATATTAGTTATTAACTATACAAGGTTAAATTTAAGGACAATATTCCTTATAAACTCACATTTAGCGTATTTTCGATCTCTTGTGTTTCTAGTATTTGTAAATTAGCAATTTTGTCGTTAAATGATTACTATTTTTCAATCATCAGTTATCTATAAAATAATATTAATTGACGGAATTGCTAGTTTACAATATTCTTTAAACAATTAAAAAAAATATGAATATTTTTTTATTGATATCAAAAAACAAAGTGCTGTAGGAAGCTGCCATATATTTTTTTAATTTTCTCTCATACTTCGTGTTAACTCATAACCTATATAGAAAATAGACGTAATATTAGCAATATTTATTGAATAAATGTCTATGTTTTGTTATTATTTTAGTGCAATTACTCTTAACCCCCTATGTAATCGTCTATTTTAATAAAGTTGTTGAATTTAAACATAGTATTTTGTAGTGGTGTCTCCATTTTCACTGTATCTTAAGTATTTACTACTCTATACATATTTAGATCGTTGTAAGTGGTATTTTGTACTAGACACGTAAATATGTTGTATAACACAATGTGATTCTCTGTGATAAAATAATGATATTTATACTTGGACTTTTTATTTTTTTGCCTGTTTGCTAAATGTTTGTCACCCTGCGATAGATATATTTTTGAAATATTTGTTACGTAAAATGTAGTTCTTGCTTAAAATGAGTGGAAATCTATAGTTAAGGCACCAGATTTCGATCTATTTTTTAAATATATTTAATTAATTGGATACCAAGCTTTCAACTCTGTTTACTGATAGGCAGAGAAATTAAAATTATAATTATTTAAAGATACATTATATAAAATACTGAATTTAAATATAAATAATTTCCTCGAAATCACAACCGATGCGATTGATATCGGGCTTACGACAGCATGTAAGTAATAGGACTATATATTAATTAAAAAAAGCGTTTTTAACTATTCAAATATTTGTTAAAGAAAGGCCACATAATATTTCGATTAATTTAGTCATCAATTTATATCTGATTAGCCATAGTCATCAGTTTTGGCCTTTGAAAGCTACAAAATACCTACAATGTCTTGAAAAGATTCTCGTTATACCATAACATGAATAATTTTAGTGTGAAAAGTATGATAATTATAGATCGAGTTGACACTGCCTGTGAGGTCAAGAGATATTGATAGAATTTCAATAAAATTACCGACTAACAATAAGCTCGTGTGGCTATGACAGCATTGACAGCTAGGTACTTATATAATGATAATAATATTAATTTTATAACTATCAAAGCTGTAACGTACCAGCAAATGCGAGCCTTGAATCAATGTTTACGTTACTTACGATATGGTTAGACCTGTCGTGGCGCAGGGCCAGAAGCTTGTGACTGTAACTACGACGGATTGCAGGTTCCATCCTCACTCGAGGTAATGAAATATTGCCAAACAAAATGATTTAAATTTTAATTGAATTATTTAATATTTCTAAACTAAATGTTTAGTATTTTCAAAATAAATATTTAATACATATTTTCATTTCTTCGCTCTGATGACAAGGTTTAGAGCAGTATTGAATTCTGTCACACAATCTCATACTAAAAACACAATGCCTGAAATACTGTGGAATGTGACAAATGCGTCGCAACACTAGGTTCCCAAGTTTCCTCTACCGGGGAATACAGCCGGTGGATACAACGCGAAGCTGTGTTAAGTAACATGTATGTTAAGTTGATATTATTTATACATTTTATTCATAACCGGCACATTCTATCGCGAAGTAATTTAATATTGGTATTGTGCGTTTAGTGCTATCATGGCTTATTTTAATCAAATCTTACGATCATCGACACGGAATGTTTTTTTCTGGAATTTAAAAAAAGTATAAGAAAATTAAGTGGACCTACCCAAAAAGTTTTATTTATAGCTTTATGTTCGTTTTTCTTTTAGATTTTAGTTAGAGAAATTTAGCAGGATATATCATAAAAAATGGTGCATGCAATATACGTTTTCAAATAAAATTGTTAAAGTAAATTTGGATACAATTGTAAGAAACGTATATTATAATTAAAGATTGCACTACTAAAAAAACAAAAATATATCTTGCAATTATTAAAATAAGGTACATAATTAAATTGAACCAACCACGAAATTATTGGATCTGTTGTGGCGCAGAAGTATAAGCGTGCGACGCGATGAGTTGTAGATTCGATCCCCACGCAAGGAAGTTAAATATTTTCATTTCTTTGTTCTAGTAACTGGTACTAAACACGCAATGCCTTAAATTCGTTGAAGAGTAGGGAACAGAACGGAGTGTCTTAACACTAGGTTCCCAAGTACCCTCTGCCCTACCCTGCTATGTACAGCGTGAAGCTGAGTTAGATATTTTTAGTAGCCATATAAAGCATGTTTTCCAAAATTTTAAAGTAATCTACCAATATCGGGTACAGTACCTAATAGATCTTCTACTTTAGTAATAGACCTTTGTATCTTTAATAAAAATATTTTAAATATATTCTTTCTTATCTCTTAATGTTTTCTAATTAAATATTTAATATATTATTTTTTGTTCTGGTAACAAGATAAATATACCCGCAGCCTCGATTAGCCTTTATTTAGCTTGGTCTTAACACAAGGGTCCATCTGCCTACTCTGCTAAGAGATATAGCGTGAAGCTGATATACGAGAACGCCTCCATCTTAAAAGATCACTATTTCGTTTGTCGGAAAGTGTGAAATTAAATTAAATGAACTTTAGTGTAATGCGTTGCAAGAACACAGAGCTATGAATTAAACTTTATTTGAAAGGTCTTTGGACAAAAAATTGAGGACGCCTTACGGGGTTCTTTTAAATTTACCTAGCCGGTAATACGAACTTATATCTTGAAATGTTTATATTCTTATTAATATAAGGTTATAAGGTTTATTTTAAATTTATTAATAAAATATTAAATAAAAAAGGCCTTTCAACAAACTATTTGCTTATTTTATTGCAATTTAAAAGTTTACTTAGGTACATATAATTTAATCAAAAAAATAATAAAAATAAAATGTTATTGTATTAATTGTAATGTTACGGAAATAATCTGTGTAAGAAGAATAAATTATGAGGACCATAAAATTAAAATAACTTTGTTTTGTTCCTATAAAGTTTTGGTTGTGCTAATGTTATAATATTTATTATAATCTGTATCCCCACAAATAACATTATTTCATATTTAATCTGCTTAAATTAAATTGTCTTTAAAAAAAATAGTGTTTGTCGTAAACCATTTTGTGTAATGTGTTCCTATTGAATCGGCCGAAACAAGCCAAGCCGAAGCCAACATCAAGCGGAGCAGCTGTTCATTGCGTCGCCGCCATTGTTGTTTTCCGTCTCGCTCGCGCGTTACTTCCTCCCCCTGCTAAAGCGGGCTAGTTTCGCTCGATTTCCGTGGCGTGTGGACGCTCGCGTCGCGTTCTCCACAAATAATAAATCACCACGGTCTCATCCTTTGTGCTCAAATACTTGGAACTGCATATAGAACACCACTCGTGTGACAAACGATCTCAAGACAAGCCGCCGACAGTGTGCATAGGTGGTGATACTGACAGGTGCCCAGAAGCGTGTGGAGTGAGCCGTGTAGCCGAGTGATTCCCGCACTGTGGCCGTCCGAGCATGAATAATAAAGAAGTAGCCGGTGACATAGCCGCGCGACAACCGGGAGCGTGGTGGTGATCGAGGCTCGGCGTGGTGTGCGTGTGATGAGTCTGCGGTGACGGCGAGTGGATGGCGGCTGTAAGCGGCCCCGCGCGGCACTCTCGCGTCTCCATGAGTGTGTCCATGTCGCTGATGCAGGGCGGTACGCAGAGCGCGCCGCAGGGCGCCATCCTGGCGGCGGCGGCGCCCTACTACCAGACGCCGGCCATACCGACGGACGTGCAGCCCGACCGCCCCATTGGCTACGGCGCCTTCGGAGTCGTATGGTGAGTCAACACTCAACACCAATATATCGCAAGTACTATATGAAACGCGTCAAAAATAATAGCACTTCATAATTGTTAAATATATTGACCTTACAGGTTAGTTATAACCTGTTAGTAAACATCACTTCCTCTTAATAACTATAATATATAGAACATACAGATTTATTTTGCTGTAGTAAGCTTTATTATACTTTTTTCTTGAATCGATAATTGCTAGCTATTATAATAATTGTATGTATGTATAGATATGCTAATTATTATCTATTTTGTTGTGTTCATATTTTATAATTAATTCAATGACAATCCAAAGATACAGGTTGTAATGAAAAAGATAACTTTATTTCAGAAAAGTTTTAATTTACAAACTGTTGCCCAATATGTAACTGCAAAAATGTGTGTTATTTATATATATAGTGTACTGAACCCAAGTTATTTTATATGCATTTGGATTCATATTTGGGCATACTTTTCAAATGATCTTTTATGCAAACAACTGAAAATCATTATGCTAAACAAATTCTAGACACATGTGTCAAATATTTTTTTTGAATATAACAATTAAATTATTCTTGAACTTGAACCTTATTTTATTTAGCTAAAATAATTATTTGCAATGATATAATCTGTAATATAATACTGAAATTTAAGTTTAAAGCTAAACTGGACTTTGATATATAACAACAATTATGCTGAGGCATATTGAAAAAAATGTTTTTTTATGTCAATATAGGTTTGTTACTTGATTTTGTATCTGTAGAACACTCAACATAAACTTATCATTTTAACAGTTTGTTTATGGTTCTTTCTATATGCTTAAGATAGCTATAGATATTGTTTATAGTTTGTTTACTTGAATTAAATTATTATATTTCTAAACTGAATTAATAACATTTTGTAACATGTCTGCCACCAAATTTAAACGTTAATTACTCAAATTTTATCATTGTTTCTCAAAAATAATGATGTTAATGTTACAAACGTGTTTTATTTGTCAGTAACATAATTGATCCACAGAAATCACCATATAGAAAGATAGAATTATTTTAAAGTATCATTATAAAAGCAATGATAGATATCGAAATTGTATTTTAGTAATTATTCTAACTGTATAAACCACATTTCGGTACGGTACACTTCTTCACAACATTACTACTTCGTTGAAATACTGGAGAAGACTTATACATTTCTTACTTTTATTACATTTTTAATGTTCGCATAAGATTTTATTGTAAAGACGTTTCTCAATACAGACGCGTTTCAGTTAAGTTTCAAATCGAGTAACGGCGTGTGATAAAAGTTTAGCATTTACAACTCGAGCGTAGTGCTAGAAGTTTAGAGGCTCTAAATACTACTAACTAGTGCCCTCTGTAAACACGTGGTGGTTTTGCGATGCAAAAGTGTATTCGATCCAGCGTCAAAGACATAAGGGCGGTTTTCAATATTCATGCATTTGCAATCGAATGCACATTGCGTCCGAGGACGGCAGTCTGGCTCGAACGATTCTGCGCTTTATTGCTCCACATTTGTCTCGTTTTTGATTCGCTGGAGCGATTCTTCGGCATCAAAATGCTTGCAGCGCCTGCTTGCTTACCGAACTTCAAAAGGGCCCTACGACGCATCACATTAAAGTCGGTTTCAATGCACTGCCGTTGCTATGGAGCAGCGTGCAGCGAGGGTTGTTAGAGACGGGTGGATGCATTGTGTGGCTCGTCGTGCGTAGGTAGGGCCCTCACAACGTTAGGCGCGCCGATTTTGTGTGAACGACCGCAACAAGGGGAAGGGGCTTGATTATTCCAATATCGCGTCGATCGTAGGTCGAGGGCTCTAAAAACCCGACCCGGACTATGTTCAAGAACGAACTTTTTACACACCATGTTTAATGCAAATAAAGCTCGTATAAAATTAACTTTGAAACTTAGTTTACATTGCCGTTTTAGTCTACTAAGCTGCGATTGCTTTGCCACTTTAATATTCTTGCTACATTTTTTTTAGATTATGCTTAAGCCTAAAGATGTCGTGCTCTTGAGCCGTAACAGTTACTAGAGAGTGACAAGATAATCATAACAACGTCGTAGCGACGAGGAATACGGTAGGTACGTAAATACGACGCGATAGAAAGTAATCTCATCAAACACATTGTAACGTGTTTTGAAATAATATCATTTTAGAGCACTACAATATTTTCTTATTTTTTACTACTTATGTTATCGACTTGGGTTACTTCACTTAGTAATAATAAATTTTACTTCACCAACTCGTATCTAATACTAAAGACAAGGTTAGGTTTAGATCGGCCAATAAATTAATTATACCGGCTATGCAGGCTGATTGATCGGGAGCGGTCCGGACCGCGCCCGGGTCGCGCCCGTCTCCACCCTGCCGTGTCTAATTGCAACGAATAACTCGATCCTTTTTTCACCTTTGACGAAACGACTATACGACTGAAATATAGGAATAATATTATCTTTTCTTTAAATGTAATATTCTCCTAAGTTGAGCCTTAATCTTTTATGTGCATTCATGTGCTTAAACCAAATTATTTACTTACGTTTCTAATAGCCGTAGCAGACGGCCGAACCGAACCTCGAATTTGGTTTGCATGGTTCGCCTAGAAAATATGGTTCAATGGCGAACCTACATCGAGGTTCGTTTCGATCTTCTGTTACGGCTATAAGAATAAAAAGTATTCTTATTTTATATCGTAAAATATAATAAAATTAGTTGGAAGGAGGTAGTTTCAAGATGTATTTTTAGGAACTAATTTTTAGGAACTAATTTCTATGGAATGCCTTTTTTAGAATTGGACGCCAAGTTTAAGATTCATAGCATGTTACCCGGTACATATCCTTTGATTCAAAAAATATATTTATATTCTCTTTGACAAAATACCCGTGCAAAAGATCAACTTTTTGTCAGCAAATCTACCTGCAATATCTACCTGGGTTTTCGGTCGATTTTTTCTCATAGCCTCAACAATGCTGTAAGAATTCGATCTTAGTTTTTTCATCTTCATTTTGTATCCTGCATAAGCAAGAAGAAGAAATACCGTGTCAAGATACACTACCTCCACGCTTTTCTTACCAGAGAATGAAAATATTCTTTACTCTGATTAAGAATCGAACCCATAAACGCCACATTGGCATTCACAGGCCGCTACGCCACGCCGGCGCCGATCTCGGATCCGGCTTTTAGTTATACTATAGCTTATTGGTGATTTACTAATTTCATTAAAGATTCACGTACATTCGAACAGCATGTTATTGTAAATTACGAGTAGTGTTTGTGATTCGAATGATTGTTCACCTTGCTGAATAATTGAATAGATTTTCATTCATTGGCTCTTAGCTCCTCTATAACTTTATTATTGTTTGCATTTTTAATTAGGTTCATTGTTTTATACATATATACGTTTAAAGTGAAATTGATCGTGTGTTGAAAGAGGTATTTTGGAAATTATACCTGATAAAAATATCATTACTTCTATAGTTGAGTTATAGTTTTACCGAATAATCACTTAATTCTAAAAAAGATATGGTACTGGGTCCTTTATTGAGGTTATAATTAAAAATTTCCTACAACATGGTACAGGAGTGCACGTGATGATAACGGAGTGCTGCCAATGCCCTGGTTGTTTAAGCGGGTCATGGGAATGCCACCATGCATTACATGACGTGACATAATTTTACTGGGCCACTGATATGCGAATCGAAACCATAATTTTAGGTCGTTAAGTGCTAAAATAGATAAGACGTGTAGGCGTTTAAAAGTAATAATAATATGTAATTATCGCACTAACGAGGTTATTAACGTTATATCACCAGAAATAGGCGGTTGCCAAGTGGATAGCTTCCCTAATCAATTAAAGAATTTAAGGATAAATATTCATTATATTTGAACGCACCGTCAGATCGCTAACGTAAAATTAAATTAGACAGGCACTCTACACAATTTCGTGGTAATAATTTCGTTACTGAAATAACATTACGACTGAAAAAGCCTTATTTGATCATGACACACTTATTGAAGGAAGCGATGGTTAATTTAGACATTGAAATTATCAGTGCGGTTAGAAAATGTGATTTTTTTTATTTTGAAAATGTTCAAAATTTCCGTGTCCTTTTTCCTCATATTAAGCGCTCACAATTTAAATGTGATTTAACATCAGCTCGTCACATTTAGTTAGGAATTAATTATAAAAACCTATTGTTAAATGTTTTCTATAAAAAAAGAATCATTATAATGTCATAAATAATATCTTCTACTTACATTTTTTGCATAAAAAAACAGGTCATATTTGCTAAAATATTAAACTAAGAGTACCGTCACCTAACATTGGTGTAAAATTCGCGAAAGCAAATTGGCTATTAATCATAGCGTTTTGCGTCGTCACTGGGCACTAATTGGCATCTTGTAAAAAGAGATTTATAGATATCGTATTTATTCTTTAAAAAATCTTCGTTTTAACTTTTATTTAAAACACAAAAAGTATTAAGTGGGAAATGGAAAGAGGTGTTTTAATACTAGGTTTCCCAAATTCCCTCTGCCTACCCTGTCATGTATGAAATACAATATGTGGCTGAAAAAAAAAGTATTAACCTTTTTAAAAATAACTCACGTACAGCGTACACGTGAATCTTGTAAATCTTGTAAAAATAATAGCATGATACGCGAAGGAAACCTAGTACTAAAACATGTTTTCCTTTAATATTTCTTTTACATAGATTTTGAACTTTAAATTTATAATGTTAAGCATTTTCAAGGTAAATGATAGATAAAAACCAATTTATGTTACCTTGCAAATTTTGACAGTAAGTATCTTCATACACCCTGTTGAAAAAAAAATAGTTTTTCTTGTAACATGAATAAGCATTTACAATATAAATCTTACTAACTACTAGTAGTTGTAATATTGGCTACGATTGTGGTCTATCCAAACAGCATCAATACAATAGACGTTGATGTTGATAGTATACGGTTAATACATGTGTATTAAGCTGTAGTTCTCTAACCGCACTTTACAGTCGATCCAGGTGCTTTCTATCGATTAACAATGCTTCATCGCAAATCTATTATGGCCGCACACCACCACAGCAAAATTGTTACTTGCAGGCAGCTTAATTGTAGCCGAATTACTAAATACCAATAAACCCAGAGCAAATTGTTTGTGTGTGGTACAAATTAGTCATCATAAAAGAGATTTGATTGACGAATTACTCAGTGCATTTTGCTAAAGTCGAAAAAAGTTGGTGCTTGGTCTCGCTTTGAGTAGAAAGGACGTTGAAATTTAATAGTTTCAAAAAAACTAAATCTCAATAAACATTAATATGCCCAATAATCTTATTGTCATATCATGTGCCATGCATTCTTTTGGTCTACTGTAGGCAACTAAAAATATTAGACCAACATTTAGAGGCCAGGGGCAAAGTGTGTTACTGTAAACTAAGGCTCTTAACATTAGGTTCCCAAGTTACTCCTGGCTATCATGTGCGGGATACAGCTCCAAGTTTGCAACGTTCATTGAAGTTAAAAACACTTGAATGAGTAGAACAATCCATATTTTAATTTTATCGCTTTAGTAACGAGGCAAAGGAAAGCGCTGAGTTTCGCCACTCATCAACAAAACAATTCCTTTATAATTAGGTGGAAACTGGGGAACTGAAGTGATTTAAAAGAAAAGTTTTAACAAAATAACGTAAGGTTCCCAGTTTACATCTACCTAACCTGCTATGTGATACACCGTAAAGCTAACAAAATATTTAAAACCAGATAACAGAAACGTTGCGACTAAGCCTAGCCAAAAATAACCTATTAGTTAAACATTTATGGTAACTGACCAGAGGTCTACGTTTAAAAACCTACGTAACTCGCACGTCGCTCCATGCCATTGACATTCGGCACGGTTTCGCGTTGGAAATAACGTTAGCTCGAAATTAATGCTTTTTATTCCGCAGTTTATTCTTATCTCTAGTTTTTATTACTCGACATCCGCTAAAATGTTAATTATCTGTAAACAAACTGTCGTCCAGGTCTTCTGTTGCTAAAATAAACTGACTACCGAATAATTGATCTGTTATCATGATTACTTAATTGACTTTAGATAGCAAAATGATTAGGTGTATTGCTTTTCTGTTTCTTGCATTTATTATCGCAAATATTTATAAAGCCCACTACATTCCGTAGTTTTGTTAGGCTTGGATTGTATTTTTTGAATATTTATTTTTTAAAATTTTTAACTGTATTTTTCATTGTGTGCCTGTTTATAAAAATCATCTTTATTTACGCTTCGTTGTAGTTCAAAATTGAATCTTGATTGTCTGATAAACAAACATTATTGTGCTAGCAGTAATTTTTATTGTACTAGCTATTACTATTACTAACTATTTTTATTGTATATTTTATGTAAAATGGTCATAATAATCACCAAAAACATAATGAAATCATAAAGGGCGATAGACATAAAACTAGTAAATAAAACATATACCGTGACGCTGCAAGCTTTAAATAATTATTTAAAACTGTATGATAATGAACTGCAAACGTTAACAGCGCTTTAAACCATTTAAATTAAATATATTATATATACATAAATATTTTAACATGGATAAAGCAAAACGAGTAACGCATCCTTGTTATCCTTGGAACGTTGTCGTCGCTCGTTACTACGTACATATCTGCAACTCAACACCTCGACCTTAGGTCATCTGTCTTATAAAACGTACGAAGGTTGTGTAACGTAATCGTCTACTGGCGATATTAGTGACACTGTGCAAGTGCAACGTAAAGTACGCATAATGGCGATACGCTGCTTTAAGCACGAAACTAACTTCATATATCTTGCTTATAGAGGTATCTTTTAATTATCATTATTTTTTTGTATATATTTAAGAAAATAATGTGCTCATAAATAGTCTTATTCTGCGTACATACTAATCATAGTATAAGTAATATATTAACATATTTTGTTGTTTAGCTAACTGTATCTAAAGCTTTTTTAAATTTTGCGTGGAAGGCAGGATATATTCGGAAAGAGCTCGTTGAACCCAGCCAAAAGTATCCTTATCATGGCAACTATTGATCACGCGCCCGCCCCTGCGTAACGCAGCCCGCATGCCGTCCCCCCGATACCATCAATCACTTCCTAATCGAGTTTATGAACGCTGAAGTGCCGCATGTACACGGTCCCGGGTAACCCGGCTTGACCTATGCGTAAGGAATGTACCAGGTAAAGATACCTACCGTATAGACCACTAGACTACGATGAAGTACTTGGGCGTAATATTAAATTAGGTGTATGCATATCAACCGGCCTGGGTTTGAACTTTGACTTTGATTACGCATACTTCTAGATATGGAATGAACTAAAATAACATGTGTGGACTTGAAAACCTGTTCATATTGATTCAGTTACTGTGTATCTTAATTACATAGAATATCTTAATAACGTATTCCCTTAAAAACTTTTTGCGCACAAAATTACACTTTGTTTTAATCTAAAACCTATATTTAAAAGATAATGAAAAATTTTCTTTTTTATAATCAGCGACATCAATTACATTTCAAATGTTATAATATGACATTATAATATTGTGATCGTAAAAGAAGAAAGTTTGTTAAGGAAACGTTGGCTTATAATTGCTTTTGTTTCTGAATTGACTTTTTCGTGATCGCAGCGCGGAACAGTTATTGTTCACAGTAATTACGTAAGTATACCGTTCTAGCTTCAATGTCCGATAAAAGAAAATTTTAAAGATGGTAATGTAAAAACTTATATTTAAAAAGGTGCCAAATTTTTATATTACTGATTTCTTATTATTTGCCTGAATAAAAAAAAAGAAACAATGTAAACTGAGCCCAGCGTTACTATTTGAGTACATGCTTTCTAAGTGATAGCTGAAAAAATCAATAAAATATCATTGATGTAGATGCATAAAGATTTGGATTTGGATATAGATTTGGAGCATATGGAGCTAAATGTCTATTTAGTATATACTTGTACTGACTGTATTCAACATAAGATATACTATAAAGCGTTCATAAGGACATACCGTGTCATCGAGTCAAAACAATAGGCAGTTTTGAATGTGGAGACTTTTGTGTTTTCACATTACTTTTTCTAACTTTCCTACTGTGCAAAATAAAGCGTAACCCTAAATTATTACGAAAATATCAATTTTGATGGATTATGTGCTAGTACCTACTATTTTAGGAGCTATATAACTTTAAGAATCTTATTACGCTCTCACAGAACCAGTTCTGTTTTATTTTATTCTAATTCCAAATATAACCACTTGTACCTAGATACGATTTTGTATTCAAAGTGCGTTTTGAAGTTTCCGTTTTACAAAGGGGGCATGTGAAAACGAATTACAGTGTCAAATCGTCTACCTGCTTGCGAAACTCGGCCTCCCTTCGGGGCCGGACCCGACCAGTTTCTAACTCGTCGTTAATATGGATATCTTTAACAGTACATGGGTTGAGATGCTTTGTGAATGATATTACGATTTAATTTTAATGCTTATAATTTCTTTTGATGTTCTGGAATGATGGAATGGACAGCACAGATGTATGTTCCAAAATTTATTGAGGCCTAATTCAAGAAATAATAATATACATAAAATATATAATTTATATAGGTATATTTCAATTTAGACTTAACGATTAAATTATCTTTTGTTATATGCTGATGTCCGTGTCATTTGCTACGGGTGGTCATTCAGTTAAAAATGGACATAATTCAAAATGTGCTATACTTGTATTTTTTTAAAAAAATACGATACGAATCCCTCTTAATTAAATAATTTGAGGCTTATCAGCTTGAGCGTACAAGAGTGTAAACGCGACAGGATGTGGGTTCGATCTACACTAGAGGAGATAAAATATTTAAGTTTTATTAATTCGTTCTGGCAACAAGAAAAATGTGGCATTGAGTTACGCTGTCACTTACCCAACATGCACTCCCTCAAATGTAGTGGGAAACGGAACGGAATGTCTCAAGTTTCTTCTGACTACTGTATCATGAAAAATAATAAATTGTATCATTATTTCGATTACTATATTCAATGTGTATTCGCGTTTGATTTTATACAAATAAAATTAGAGAACATGTAGCAAAGTACATAAAACGTGTACACTAACCAATTAATCTGACTAACGTAACTAATAAAACAGACACGACCTGCGACGAGATCATCCTACCGGAAATCCAGGCCTCGATATTAAAATGTGAAATGACATCAGTCTATTTTTTGGCAGTCGTTGACCCGAATTATTACGGCTTCATCGTGTTAATCTAATTAGGTAAAATCAATACAAGGTACATCGTCCTTAACAATGTTGCTAGTATGCATGTATTTGAACACTAAATTGACAATTTGATTCTGTCAATGATCAATAGTTAAGTGTTAAACAAAATCCCTTCCAGTGTGTCGATTTCTATATATTTAAAAAAAATTTAACCACTTTGAATGAAAACTGTGACTGCTCTATAAATTAGAACGTACCTTAATTAAATTAAAAGGAATCATTTGGGTCAACTTGTACTTTCCTAGAAATTTGTAGACTCATTTATAGAAGTCTAAATACTTGTAATACTTAGTTTTATTTAATCCAATAATCTTAATCTTAAATACGTATATGTTGAACTGATAACCTTCTTTTTTTGAATTCGGTTAGTAACATTAGAATTTTAATTATTTCATTCGTAGCATTCGTTCAAATTCAAGAGGCATTCGAGTTTTGTGTCCATTGGGGTCTTACGACGAAATTGCGCTCGCCCGTAGTGGTTTTAAAAGTTCTTATCGAGGCATATTTTCTATTTACGGCTCAATAAAAGTCTGCCCGTATACTTACTAAGTTCAAAAGATATTATGCTTGATTTCATTTCCTTTTTTATTGCGAACTCGGCAAGTTTTATAGTAAAACTAGTTGATTTTGGTTTTATTAATAATTTTTAGTCAGTGCTGTTATAAATTTAACGGCAGTATTGTATTTCATATTTTTCCAAATAAAATAGAACATGATAAAAAAGTTCTTACAAAGTAAGGGGTTTCTGATATAAGAAACATGTTAAGAATATTATAATTTTCAAGCAAAATATTCAAGTTATAAGGGTGAAAACTAAGATATCTTTATCAAACGTAACACTGTAATGTGTGTAAAGGCGAGCGAGCATCCAATGAACTGTGAACAGTTTTGTCTTAGTTTTTTTTAGAAAAAAAGCTACTTAATGTTTATAAAAGATAAGTTATATGCGAGATTATATATGAAAATAGAAAATGAAAAACTTTATATTTTCAAGAAGAAAGATATTTTCTTTAGAAATTTACATAATATACCATTTTCATGGTAAACTTAATTTTATTCAAAAAATTACATGTGCATTAGGTATGTAGTAATTTCCTGAAACTTAACGTGCAAGCGTAATACTGCAATGCACTTTTGTAGAATCAATATTTTTCCATATCTACAAAATGTCTATCATGGTAAACTTTTGGCTGCGAGGATTCTAAATCCTAAATTCAACTGCAGCGTCGCGCCGGAGATGCAACCGGAATGAGCTTCCCGCCCGTGATTGCATTCGCATCGCCTTGCGCCTCGTGACTTTGAATTAACGCCGCGTCTTATGCGATATATGATGATCGTATACTCCAAGCTGCTTAATACTATTTCAAAATTTATTATAAAAGTATATAAATGACATTTTTATTTTTTTGTTTTAATTAAATATTTAGCTAAAGCTCATATTACAAATTATTATTATCTATAATGTTGCTTTCTTTGCTTTATTTCAGGTAAGCTTTTATTACTTTCACAATAACAATCTTCACAAGTAAGTGTTCCGAACAATTACAACCATAAATTAAATCTTTTTTTCGTTACATTTCTATTTATACAGAAAAGTATATTTTTATAACACGATAATTTGATAGAAGCAGTTGTTTAATTAATTATTGTTCCGACTTGAAGCGGACCGACAGCCCTGTAATTGCCTCCATAGCGTCGTTATTCCGAGCGCTTTACTGCCACAAATATTCCTCATAATTGACTAAAACTTTTATAAAAATACAAACGCCCTATTTAGTGTAATGTCAGATTGTGTGCTCTATATTGAGAAATAAGTTTTAGTTTAAATATTTTTACATATTAAAAGTAAAATCTGTGCTTTTGCATTAGCATTTAAATATATTCATACATTGACTTATCTGATACAGTAGGGTTGTTCCTTAATATTTTGCAATAAAATATAATGACATGAAAGTAGAAATATAAAAAATAAGTTATAATGTTATTTATAGAACAATAGTAAATGAAATCATAAAATTTAAATGATATACCTATCTGGAGCCACGTAAAGCTACGTGTAGCCGGCGCAGATCCGATCGATTCCGGATCTCGACCGGCGTACTTGCTATCTAGTTACTTCAGTATAGGATTTCGTGCGCACAAAGAAAACTCGCTCTCACAATGCGGTCCCACCAGATGTAATGTATACACTAATGCGCAGTCTGGAAAATCTCGACTATTGTATCCTTTTTAACACTTGCTGCTAAAACTAGATATGTTTGTTTGAAGTCTGGCTGTGTATACAGACTACACTTATATTCATTATTAGTTGCTTCTTTATGAATTATAATTTAGTTTAATCAATAAATTTTCAGGTAAATACACTATTTACTTTTATAATATTTGAATATGGTAGGTATATAATTATTTAGTACTGGTTTTAATTAATGATAAAATTATTTTATAACATTCTTCGATCTGCCTAAATAAAATATTGATTTAATAATAAATAGTTTATATCAAAGTAATTACGGTGGCAAAATTACGTCATAACAATTTATCGATAACTATTAGGCACCCAGTATTGCAGATTTGATTATTGTATTGCCTTTGCTTGCATTTTGTATTGAGTGAGTATAATTGATACACATTTGAGTTGATGAATATAATATATATAAATATGTTACATTTTGTACAAGTTATTACTAAACTTTTTGTTTATCTAACAGGAATGTGTACAGTACAGTAGGTATTGTGGAAAAACTTATAATGTTATTTTTTTTTTGCTTAATTATTTTAAGTTTAAGTTTGCTTGAATATAAGACGACGTTACTCGTTTGAATAGAAACCATTTCAATGGGAGTGTGGTCGTTACGCGTGAAGTGAAGCCAGGTTGCGCGGCAGATGCGCCCGGGGTCACCGCACCCGGACCCGCCGCTGGAAATTAAACATTCGCTTTTACTATCTTCTGTATCAAATCCACCACCTTTAAATCTCCTAACCGCATATAAAACTTGTTCCATGAAACTTTTTTTTGTATTTTTTAAGGAGATTTATAGGATAGGGACAGCTTGGTTACAAACGTACAAGGAATTTCATTCTCCACTTTAAGTAAATTTTAATGTTATTTGAAATTATTTGTGGGGGACGAAACGGAGTGTTTTGTCACTAAGTTCCTAAGTTCCCTCCATCTACTCTGCCATGCGCAGGATACAGCGTTAAGCTGAGAGGTTTTTTATTCATTTCGACGTATTCTCACGTCGAACGTAAATCCTACCTACAGAAATGTGTCGCGATGATTGAAATTATTTTCTCATGCAATATAATCTCTGTTATGAAATACGCTCATGTTTTTAGTTTTATCTGTAACTGGAGCTTCCACTTCGTGACTTGTCCCATCTATACGGACAATCGTGTGGTGTAATTTTCTTCTTTTGAGTAGTCATTAGTTCCTAGGGGACAGGGGCTTCGTCGCGCAACCATTAACTTTGTGTTACGCTCACCTGTTCCCTCGAAACGCTTGAGAATTTTTTTCTTTCACATATGTCATTACGCATTGTTAAAAAATGAAAGCACGACAAAGATGGTTGTTCGATATATGTAAGTACTTATACATAAGTGTAATGTACAATAATGCACAGCCGGATGTGCACAAGACGTTTACTTATAAAGTTCATCATTTAAAAGTGATTTCTGGAATTGAAGAAAATTATACAATTTTTACATATTTTTTCGCCTTGTAATTTAGGTGATTCGTAGAAGTACCTACAATACTTACATATGGGGTAATAATATAATAGTTTTACAACATGAATATCACAATAAAAACGTAGACCACTTAGCTTATTATAAGTGTTAACTCATATTTGAGTCCTTTTAAGATCAACATATTTTTAACTAAATTTAACCAATTTTATAATGAGCTACCATTAAAGAAGAAATATTGTATTAAAGAAAAATTGCACGATCTATTCACGGGGTGTGCCAGGCTTCAGTTTTGGGGGTGCGTTCACCGCTTGCGATCGATGCGACCCCTGTGCTAGTCTTATGGGACAAGGGCTCTTCCTTCGGCACCGGTGTATTGGTATTTTACCGAACTTAGAATATTTTTTTAACATTATTTTTTTTATGCTTTAAAGTTGTATTAGTAGATATGATTTTCTTTGTAGTGGTTATGATGTGTATGTACATATCTCTTAATTTGTATAAACTCACGAAAATTTGTGTCTATTTTAATAATACTTTTTAGTTTCTGTTGTTGAATTGTAGAAAGCTTACAGTGTTGGTTATTTCTGTGATTTTGATCGATCTGTTATCTTTGTTGTTGTTATCTTTATATATAGAAGTGGAAGATCACTCATCTCTAAATGTCAGAAACTACTAGTACTAGGAGTTTAAAATTTTGCATGGCAGTTATTTTTAGGTCATTAAAAATATTAAATACTAAAAAAGTGTTTTCAGGGTTAAGATAGTATATACAAATAAGATACACTTGGTTCGGCGTAAGGAAAAGTAGTCGCATTCACTTTCGCTTAAAAATAATTCAGATTAGTAAAAAAAAATTGTGAAGTTAAAGAAGGTACAGCCGCAGGCAGGTCGCTAGTATATTATTTATTGAAGCCGTGAATATAAACCCGACAAGTTGTGGGATCGATCTGAACTCGAACGAGAAACGAGAAAATGAAATATTCTCACAGTTTAAGTAGGGAACGAAAAGGAGTGTCTTAACACTAGATTCCCAAGTTTTTAATTTCTTTGCTTTGTTAACAAGGTAAAGCGCGGCGTTGAATTCCACCACTCAATACGCAATGCCTCAAATTCGGCGGAGTAGGATACAGCGTTAAGCTATGTATATGTGTATACATTTTTTATAACGCACACCCATCCGTTTTAGCCAATACATAGTAAGCAAAAGTGTGAACAATAAACAGCGCTGTTCATTGTATCTACATCTACTTTTTTATCCCGGTTATAAAGAAAAAAAAATTGATTATTGTTACAAAGCGCTTAAAATAAAAGCTTAACTGCTCTGAATTTCTACGAACAATCAACAGCCCGAACTGGTTTTACAGGTAAGTTTTAAATTATTCGTAGACAAAATGGTTCGTCCCAACAAATTTTGTCGTTGTGAAATAGTCCTTTAACAAAGGTGCATTCCTTTGGCGTACGACTCAACACAAAAGGATGGGCATGAAAGCTATTGTTGAGTTCATAACGGATAGACATTCGTACAATAGGTATAGCTTACTTACTTGCACCTATGAAAGAACTCAATCAATGAAATTTATCTAAAGCCAATCTACTTTAAATCCGGAGACTAGTGCAACTTGATGCATGGAATCGATAATGCCGCTGTCGTGTCTCGTTGGTCACGCTCCAGTGTGTAGGGCATCGTCTCCGAATGCACTATATCTATCAGATCGTCTTTATTTTCCCTTATTTGTATGGGCTACTTGCCTTTACGTGCCCTCCAGATCAAAAGATAAGGGAGCCTGTGGTCATGACTTACTTATACGATTTTTCTGGTTTATTACGCTGTTGCGTGAATTATATTACGTGTGCCTCGATATAAAGCCAACTTTTAAACCTTCATTCTGTTTATTGAAAACGACCCTTATAGCATATAAGCATCGTTTATTTAATGTTTTATAAATCTGAAGATCTCTTTTAATTTAAATATTAAATGTTCTCATTTTTTTGCTATGGTAACAAGGCAAATCGCGGTGTTGAGTTCCGCCGCTCAACAAGCAATGCCTCAAATTCTGCGGAAAGTGGAGAACGGAACGGAGCGGGGTGTCTTAACACTAGGTTATCAAGTTCCCTCGGCCTATCCTGCCATTTGCGGTATACAATGTGAAGCTGAGTATAATATACACACGTCATCAGGATTTATTTAATTCATCATTGTACGGATAAAATGGTCGTCGATTTAAAACGCTTGAGACTTCAGTAATGAAAGTTCTTTTTTCAAAGTAAACCTCTCTCGATAGAGGTCCCTTTAAGAAAAATCTTTGTATTTTACAAAAAAAAATGCAAAACGAATAATTTGCATAATGCTTTTAATATCATACCTTGCAAAACTTTTTTATAGAATTCTATTAATAACTATAATTTGACCCGTTGAAAATAAAAATACTTATTAAGTACTATTGGAATAGCATTTTAATAAAATATAAGTTTTTTCTATCAAAATGTATAACAGGTGAATGTAGATACGATATCCATCAAATTCGAAGTAAATAACAATGCTTGGTGTGTCGAGCGCTCGGAATGCCCGCCGGATATAGTGTCAGGTAGCGGTATTGGGGTTTATTCGTTCACACGAGAATTTTTCTTTAACTACGATTTTTTATGCTTAATGCCTTTAATACTTAAAAATAAGAATATTATAAATGTTTAAATTTTACCAGAGATAAAATATCTATATTCATACATTGATTTTACTAACCTAAGCCAACCTACGAATAATTTATTTGATAAATATTTAACTGGTAAAGATATGGTGTGGGGATCGGAACGAAGTGACTTAACACTAGGTTCCTAAGTTCCTTGTGCCTACCCTACCATGTGTGGGATACAGCGTGGTATAGCTAATTTTAAATATTCAAGATGATATTTTCACCAAACCTTATCATGATTTTGTTATTTAATTATATACCTCGAATTCACATCCTCATTCCCGGGCTTATCTCAAATAAGGTTTCGGGGTTGTTGATCTGCGAAGGGAGGCCCCCCGCTGGCAGCCAGCCCCCGCCCGGGCCTCGAAAGCCTTATTCATCCCCAATGGTGCCCTTCGCGGGTTCGCGACCTTTACTAAGTATCAAGGGAAGGACAAACGACTATTGAACGGAGATAAGACTAATAGCCCTTTTTGCTAGTTCTTCTACTTTTTGTTCTTAATTTACTATATTTCCGTTTATTTTCTAATGTATAATAAAAAATATCATTGATAACCTTTATCTTTGATGTTTTCGCCATAAAGTTATAATAAAAAGTCAACAATAAAAAGTCAACAATAAACAAATTGTGGTTTCATTTTCTTATTAAGTTTCTTTTTTGTCACGTTGCATTTATATAGCCTTAATATAAGTAATCTTCGTACCGTGACTTAATAAAAAAAAATATATTATATTATAAGTTGTTCCTTAGAAACCTAAGTGCAGCAGAAAGTAGGGAATGGAAGTGGAAGTTTCTGCCGAATTTAAGGCATTCTGTATTAAGTGGTGGAATTCACCGCCGAGCTTTGTCTTGTGTGCGAAGCGAAGAAATGAATACATTAAATATTTAATTTGAAAATATTAAATATTTCATTTCCTCGAGTGAGAATCGAACCCACTACCTATCGTTTACAGTCACACGCTTATGCCACTGCGCCATGATCAATCTCAATTGGGCCTTATATATAATGTTTATGCAATTTGTGTATATTAAGTTGGGTTAGGAGATTGACTAAAATTAAGCTATCTGTGTGTTACTGAATAATAATTACGAAATTACTTATGTAAAGCCATGTATATTTTTTTCACCAAACATCATAATATCAATATTAAGAAAAATAAATAACAGCTATTTTAAGCATTGAAAAATGTTATTCTTGATAAATACTCGGTAGTGTAAAGTCACCATTCGAATATTATTTAAACATACATCTTATTATATTATACAATAAGATTTTTTTTAATATATCTTTCATATTCAGACAGTGATCGGTTATCACTGTCTGAATAAGAAAGATATATTTAAAAAAATGTTATTGTTAGAAAATAATGAATTGCCATTTTTTACCTGTTTATCAGTTTCTTTACAATGTACATACATTGTCTTATAAGTGATAATGTTATTATAACCAGAAAGTAGTAAAAATTAGTAAATAAATATTTCAAAGGGGCGAAGCCGCGGGCGGGGTCGCTAGTCCTTTAATCTAATATTAGTCTAATATTATCGACATGACTCAGAATATCTAGTTGGCTAACCATATTCTAACAACGTTCTTGGATTTCAGAATCGGGGCTACTGACTGGGATTAGTCATAATTAACATAATTTTAATATATTGCAATTATTTGAAACAGATTTTTATTGAGAAAATGGCAATAAAACATAACTTTTTTATATATATTTTAATGTTGCCTGATATGATATTCTAAAATTCTAAGCGTACAAAAAATATCAAGTCTAATTATTTCCAACTGTACATACAGAAGTACTAAATGTACTCGTTTCTTCAACTGTAAATTCTTGACTTGACCATAAAACTAAATCTTTATAATTATATATTTATGGCGATTATCACTCATCTTTCAAGTGTTTTCTAAAAATGTTACTGACCTCGTAACAAAAACAATTGGTGCAGATTCATAGAAACGGCTATATCTATTACGATGGATAGGTACAACTTGAGTTATTAGTAGCATTTTAACGTAAACTTCAAATTTCAGAATTATTTAAAGCTGCCTACACCTGATCTCCTACGTTTAGAGCCGTCTCCGTAAAATGTATCGTTAAATAAAGTTAAAAGTGATTTTTATTTATTTATTCTAAAGACGTTAGCTCCTGTACCTCCATTTGTTCTTTGTTCATTCGTACAGTTAACAATTAGGTTACGAACGCCTTGTCCCCGGTCATTTCCGGGTAACGTTGGCAAAGGCTGAAATAGGTTAACGGTACCATTCTGGTACCGTTTGCTTTCAATGTTTGCACAAATTGTTATAGCAGTTAAATCTGATTATTTCAATCAACATATGAAATAATTAAATGAAACATACAGTTATACCGGATCTAAGATATAAAATAGATTTCATAAATTACTCTACATTACCACATTACTTAATAAAGTTAAGTTTTTGTTAAAATACTTTATGGTTAAAAATACTAAGTAGACTCAATTGTAAAATAACACTAATTATGCAACGATCTAATTTTGTTTTTAAAATCGACGTTATATATATAATCGGATATTTTGTCAACGTAATCAGTAATTTCTCGCAGTACCGCCACTGTCTATGGCTGATAATAAAGTCGTACTATAGCAGGCGCACTTGCCGCCGTCTGACAATTGCTTTACTGCGTCATTAAGATTTTCACTTTAATAGAAATCCGTTTTAGTTACATTTGTATTTTATGTTTACGATGTTTGAGCTGTGGCGACAATCAGAGTTGGTTGGTTTTGTTTTTTCTTACTATTTTAATGCTGTTGCGTTTTATGTGCGTAAAAGATGTTGTAGTCGATGATATTACTTACCACTTGTTTTCATGAAAGTATGTCATAATTTTTTTAATAGACGGTTTTTTTTCTATTGTTCTATTTACTTTTTGACAGTGGTTGTTTTTGTACTTTATTATTACTGAATAGTAATAACATAGACTAAAATATAAATGGACAGAAATATGCTAAGATGTTACCGGCATTGTGTAAAAACAAAAGAATGAAACTAGTATTCGTTGGTGAGAAGGTAACAAGTTTGAATATAATCATTTACAAGTGTTATTGTAATACTAAGACACTCCTTTTGCCATTCTCCGTTGAATTCCATTGAGACGTGTCGAGTGGCGGAATTCAACGCGGTGCTTTGGCTTGTAACCAGAGCGAAGAAATGAAAACATAAAATATTTGATTTGAAAATATTAAACATTTTTTTTTTGAGTGGAGTGGAACCCTCAACCTGTCGCGCTTACAGTCACACGTTTTTGCCCCTGCGCCACGGCATGTCTCAAATATTCATCATGTAATAGTTGAATATTTTTTTTAGGTATATTTGCTAATAAAAACGCAATCGATACATTTACCAATTATTAGACCTTAAGAATGAGAGCGGCACACGCCAGGCGTCACTCATAATCAGTAAGTAGGTCGAGCTATGCTAGTGCCAAGAGCGCTCAGCTGATCGCGATACGCACAAAGGTCTCCGGGTTAATGATACTATACATAGGTCTTACATTTCCGTTTAGTGTGATTACGTCAAATTACTTGTTCAGACTAAAGTGTACTTGTGCTTACAGAAACCGTCATATGTTACCGGTATGGTATTAATACTTATTCGTATATATGAACGTGGGAGTAAATATTTTAATATGTGTAATGTATATAGAAGTGGCCTGTGGTGGCGCACGTTCACAAGCGATCGATCCCCACTCGGGGAATATAATATTTAATATTTTCAATTTAATATTAATATTTTCATTTCTTCGCCCTGGTAACAAGGTAAAACGCGTCGTTGAGTTCCGCCTCTCAACACGCAATGCCTCAAATTTAGCCGAAAGTGGGGAACGGAGTGTCTTACTTAACACTAGGTTTCCAAATTCGCTTTGCCTACCCTGCCATGTGCGGGATACCATAATATTCTTATATTCCTTAACTCAGTTTATGAGGCAATTATATATTTCAATTTCGTAGTAGATAATAGTTGTTCCGCTTGATAAATTGTTAATCTTCTATAATATTAAAATAGAAGACCATCTGCGCTTATAAATAAGTGCGGAACAAGGGATGTAAGGATATTACGGAATCGCAGAAGGGAGTGGATGATTGATGATGGTGCTCTTGCTGTTTATTTTGTCTATTACTCTTGCGCTCATAGGCCGAACATAAAATTTTATGAAGTGTTAATCTTTATAATAAAGTTTTTTAGTATAGTACTTACGCTTCGATTTAGTTTTTGCAAAAATCCTTTAAAACGTCTTATTAAAATGTGGTCACGCCAATCGTTTATAGCAAGATGCTATGCTTCATAATAAACTTTATGAACATGTGCTATATTTTTTTTCTCGCAGTTACTCGGATAGGCATTACAGGAGATTGCTAGGTCGTGCGTAGGAAGAGAGATGATTGATAACTGCGGTCGCTGCCTCGGGCCCTCATAATAAATGTTTCACTCGCGGAGCTACGGATCTCGCGACGGAGCTAACAACATCTGTTGTAAGCAACTGTTAATTGTGTACCGCTGCTGGTAGAATATATTGAAGGAGAATATTCTGTAATATATATATATATATATATATATATATATATATATATATATATATATAATATGAAAATAAATTTAATGTATTTTACAACACTGCACAAACCCAAATATAAAGAAACTCGCATGTTACACGTTACAAAGTATATTATATGCACTACTTAATAAACTTGCACGCCTTTAATATCATTTAAAAGACATCAAGGCTCGCTTTGTAATATAGATAAATCGTGTGAAACCAGCCTTCGTGTTTCAACGTGCGTGACAGATAACGAGTATTCAGTGCTCACCTAGCTATATATGTATTTTAGGTGAAATAAATTGTGATTAAAATGTGTATGTATTACAAGAAATATATTTCTCCTTTTTTAATTATTATCGGTTGTTTTTTAAAGTTCCTGTTTTAGTTTGTTACTAAGTTTCACTTTTACTTTTGTTTAAGTAAAAAAACACTGCACGATTATGCTGTAATGAAGTAGTATAAAGTTTCAAATAAATTTCACAGTACATCTTTTTATATGTTGGTATATGAGTAAAAGTATGAGAAAAATGTCATTTTTAACTACGCTAAATAACTTAATCCTTAGTCGTTCGCATGTATACTTCATACGTACGTCAGTAAGGTCTTAAATACCTATGTGATTAGTCAATTAAACCACATTTGTTAGGTTGAAACTGCTGACATATTATAATAGCTTTATTACTAACATACACAATATAATTTAGACAAACCTTCTTTACACTGTACAACGTCATGATAACGGCCTAAAGTGCAATGTAGCCTAAAAGGTTTAATTTTTTATTCTAACTCTATTTATTTATTTTTTTCCAACAGCGGGTGTATAAAGTTTTAAAACGAAAGCGTAATTTGTTAATAAGTCTACAAATTTTTCGTATCGCGCAAGGTCTCTACCTGGATCCGATTAAGTCTCGCCCTCTGCAGGCCGTCGACCTCGGGTTGACCGACGCAACTACAGCTCGTTAATAGTCTTATTAACAAACACATAGTCATATCGCGGACAATATCACGTATTATTGATAGATATCATCGATTTTATTATGTCTTTGTTTTGCATGGTTTTCATATCTTTGCTCTGGTAACAAGGTAGGGCGCGGCGTTAAGTTCCGCCACTTACAACACGCAATGCCTCAAATTCGGCGGAAATTGTGGATCGGAACGGAGTGTCTTAACACTAGCTTCCCAAGTTCCCTTTGTCTACCCTGTCATGTGCGGGATAAAGCGTGAATCTGAGAGAATAATTAGTGCTCGTGCATGATGTATATGTATAAAAAGGTAACTTGCGTAATATTATTGTCATTTAATATTTGTTGATTTTTTCTTCATTTTCATTGCTAATCATAAGCATATATTTACCAATCATTATTTAGTGTATTTAAACTTGTATCATTAATTGTCGTTACTATGCATACCGAACTTCAGCGACAATTGATCTGCACGTGTATATTGAAGGACAATACACTATAATAGGTGCAAGTCGATTGATCTGTTTATAATACACAATTCAAGATATTGTAGGAAATGGCTAGTAATTATACCGACTTAACATACTGCCCTTTTATGTTCATTTACTGAATTTAATAATGCGCTTATAGTTTCTTGTATTGCTCTTTCGCCCCTTATAGGCAGTGTACTGGTAAATCAAAGATTTATTCACTACTTATAGCAAAAAAATATCTGTATTTAAATAAAAGGCGATGATTTTTTTACTGGTAACTTACCGTCGTTCGCATAAAACTAAGTCTAACCGACATGTCGTTAGAAGATTTTGTAATATTTGTAATTTTATTAAATTCTAAAAATATTCATGCGTCTGATTAGTTTTTCTCACTCAACGATAAATTATTCTTGATTACCGTATAGATACGTATTATAAAAAAACAAAGAATGCGTTATAAATGTTTTTATTATTGTTTCAGGTAATGCAGCTTTTATTTATTTGGTCTGGTATGTCGTGTTGCTTAATATATTGATTGGTAAGGTATAACGCGGATATATGAATGTGCATATATTTTATCAATTATCTACGCAAGTGTTTCTTTGTCGTTGTGATTTAAGTAGAGTGTGTTATATTTTTGTTATATTATGGATGTTCGAAGGTGAATGACTTGCGATACTCTCCTATATAAAGAATAATGAATGAATTTCAAATAAAAAACCTTTATCGGCTTGTTCACTGACTACGATGAGACTTAACGACAGATGGCACGCGGCACACCTGCACATCTGCCTCGCCCGATCCAAGGGACTACTAAAAGCATAACCCAACTTGTTTCCTGCGGATATGTTATAAACAATTCTTCAAATTTATAATATATGCTTAAAAGGCAAATCCTTGAACACAGGTATTTATAACAACTATTTAATCGATAATCCTCTATAAGGCGGTAAAAAAGCAGGCTGTACATGTAATATCTTTTTTACATTTCTTAGACACATAAATACTCAATTCCTGCTGTTTTATTTATGGGAACGTTAATGCGCTGTTGTACCTCACGTTTAATATGGAAACCATTATTACATCTGCATGTGTCAATGGCTGACATTTGATAGCTGAGTGACGTTTAATTTCATTTATCAAACATTTTTGCTTTGCGAATTGTTTCCTTTTCATATTATTTTCTTAATATTTTTAATGTCTTAGAAGTGCGTATAACATTTTTCGCTAAACGAGTTGCTTTGGATTGATTATATAACATAAAAAAATATATTGAATTATCGAAATTCATAAAATTCGTTAAGAAACTATTGGTATTATTTCAACATTTATAAAGGCAAATATAAAATACAGATTCCTTCAATATTTCGCAGTGTGCAAGATTTTGAAACAGTTATTTTGCAACGTTATTTGACACCGGCTACGATCGGTTCTCATGGATAACGGAGTATTATGGATTTGATGAATGGACACTATCCGAGATGATAGCTCTCCATTACTAGTTGTAGCGAAAGTGCTCGAAGGCTTAGTTTAATTTATGTTGTCGTCTTAAGTCCTTCGCCTGTCGTCTCGACCAGTGTTTACCGACTGTTCAACCGGGATAGATAAACGGAGCTATTTGATATCGATTACTTTAAACAAAAGCTGTCGGTAAGCCATCGTCAGTAGTTTGACTATTAACTTTAGTGTCTTGAAATTAATTATCATATGAGATGAAGTTGTAAAGCTTCTTATATTGAGTTGGGTGTCTAAAACCACGCCTAATAACCATATTGTTACTCATATTATTTTTATTTATTTAGAAATGTATATAGTATAGTAATATAGTAGTAGCAATATTTCATTTATAGTAAATTTTAGGAAATGAAACTATCGAGACGACAGTTAAATCGTTTTAACTTGCAATAACACTATGAAATGCAATCCTCAGGCCGTACCATGTCGCCCTGGGCACCGATTTTGTGTAATAGTTCAATAAACTAGGGAGGTTTTGGGGATAGCTTTATGGTGATTGTGTAACTTAGAGAGAATTTATTTTAAATACGTTTATAACTTCTAGGCTACACAATATATTAGAATGTAGCCTAGGAAGTTTGGGCTAGTAGCAGTGATTTAATATTTGGTAAATAAAATACATATCGCTCATCCGGTGCCACGGGTATGTATTTGCACTCTTTGAAATGTTGCAAGAGATGCGATAAAAGTTTTGTAAGTCATCCAGGTTAATTGACATGTTATCTCTTATTGAAAAATGAGTATTTTTCAAGAAAGAGTCAACGTATCATTCAGCTCATATGATAATTAGTTTCAAGACACTAAAGTTATTAGTTAATATGTCATCATTGTATAGAATAAGCGATTTTTTTATTGTTAGTAAATAAATAATAAATAATGTTATCAAAACAGTTCACATTTTGAAATATCTCTTCCATAATTAATTTGTACTCGTTAATTATTATACGAATTAATTAGGATTACAAGTTCGTGATTCGGTTAATCCTTAAGCTGCAGCGTCTTTTATTTCTCTGTTGATTTCGCTTTAGCTTGTAAAGGTACTTTAAATTTCTAATTACAATTTAACTCTTACTACTTACTAACTTACTTCTTAGAAAATATTTTTATATATTTCCTTGAGTTACAGCATAAGCATTTAGTAATTTATACCAATTATTCGTTATACTGTCATTATCAATAAAATAGTTCGATGGACATGTTCGTTCAATTTGACTTCCACTCGGCTTCTCATAGGTCCGTTATATGTTTGGCTCTAGCGGTGGCTATTCCTAACGGCGCACAATGACGTCATGCCACAACAGGCGGGTAATTGATAAAATATGTACGTGATACACAGGCATTACTAAGAGAACATTGGAACGCATTAACGTAGATCGTGCGAAACAATTTTATACTAACGATAGCATTATGGTCCTTTGCAGTTGGTTGCTTGTTTATTTTGTATGGATCTAATAAAAATATGATTGACTCATTTATGTTAGATTTATATTGTATGTAGATGTAGAAATAACTCTATAGTGACAGTGTCATTATGGTTAATTGATATTAGGTGAAATTAATATAATACCAACGCAGGTTGCAGGACAGGTTGTGGGTTCGATCCCCACTTGAAGTAATGAAATTTTAAATATTTTTAAATTAGATATTTATCATTTTAATTTGTTCGCTATGGTAGCTGCTTCCACTACTGAAAAGGCAATACTTTAAATTCGGCGAAAAGTTGGAAACAGAACGGAGCTTAATTTCCCTCAAAGCTTTTCAAGTTCCCTTTGCCTTCCCTGTCATGTACGGGATATAGCGTGAATCAAAAAAATTATAATGCACATTTTAATATAAATAAATATATTTATAATGTAAATGCTCGTATTGGTCTCACATTTAAGGATTATTTATCGCCAATCCACACATAATTTTATTTAAACGGGTGAAGAGAGAAGCACTTAATGTTGAGTTTTTAACCTCTTATGCAGGAAATGATAAAACGAAATTTAGTTTACATATGCAGTAATAACACATTTTATCTTAGTGGGCAGTCATTTGGTTTAGTAGGTAATAAAGTTCTTTCATTCTTTCCTAGAAGGCAATTTATTTTTAAGTACACATATCTACAAACGTCTTATCAGGTGCTTTTAAAACAATAAAGAGGTCTATCGTGGCGCAGGAGGACAAGTGCGTGACTGTTAACGCGATAGGTCGTGGGTTCGATCGCCACTGGAGGAAATGAAAGGTTTAATATTTTAATTTTATCATTTTTGTAATAAGAGAAAGTACGGCATAGAATTTCGCCACTTAACACGCATGTTGGAATTCGGTGGAAAGTGAGTGTCTTAACACTAGGCACTAGACTTTAAGTTTCATCTTCCTACCCTGCTACTTTCGGTATACAGCGTAAAGCTAAAAAAATATACCTACTGCAAATACACGAGCGAACCATCTTGTTTTCGCACGTGTTATAATGTGAATCTTACGTAAACCCATAACATAAACTCTATGCTTAAAACTTAAGTTTTCGCAATATTATGATATTATATGCAATATTCGACTTAGATTCGATAGTTTTCATTAATTACTTTTAGTAAGTAGATTGTTACGTACGTTTTGCGTACAGTACGTACGTACGTACGTACGTACTGGATATAATATAAATACAAAAATGCATGTACTTTATTTTTTTAATGTCTAATAAAACTGCTAATGGAGTAGCGTCAATTTAGGATTATTTAATTCTGTTTTTTAATCTATGAGGTTTATACTAGTAAGTTGAATTGCTTATTTTGTAGTTAAAATGTTAAAGGTTCTACATGATTAATAACGAATATCATTTTATATTACATACAAATATTAGAAAATATTATGTAATTATATATTTAATTAATAATGTAACGACGACGTAGTCATTCTTACATAAAAGGTGTGTACAGTTAATGTATTCATGAAACTTTGTTGTCTGTCTTTGTTAGCTTTCATTAGAAGAGGATGTCGCGTCGTGGGGATTACGAAACGATTTTTAATTAATGTCAAAGGACATTTAGTTTAAATTATTTCTTTTAACTTAATATTCATTTTAAAGAATTTGTTGTTGTTACTATATTACTATTACTATATTACTTAAATACTCTGCTGCTTAATTTGTCATACATTTTATAGTATTTACCATAACTTATATGTTAAGTTTTATTACACAGTATGACGGGCAGCGGAAATTATAAGTTTTTAATGTTTTTATTACCGTTATGCTTTAAAAATGGTAATCATCAAAATTAATTCGCGTTTGCATCTTTAAACAATATTAGTTTTATTTATGCAAACTGTGTCTGTTAAATGGGCGTGAACCTTATCGCGAGCTTTAGGCAGGGCTCAAGCACGTATTGAAACGCGTATCGCCGAATTTATTCATCGATTTCCTTTATTAAGTGCCGAGCGTCGCGGGCGACCGCCGGCTGGCGCCGAGGTTGCAAATTTCCTCGCCCTCGCTCATCGTGGCTTGTTTGCGAAAATGTCACGTCGGTGAACATCCCACCCTAAAAGCCCAGGGCCCCTTCTCCTTTCTCACACTCCCCCTGTCGTCCAACTCGACGAACGCTACGTGTCTACAAGTAACTTGATGACGCTTTGAGAGCCAAGCCAGTCCATGTTTGAATAGCTGTGCTGCTATAAACATGCTTTCACATTTCTCATTAAAGCTATTATGTATCATAAAATAGTTTTAACTATAGTATAAATGTGCTGAGTAGCTTTAAAGTCCATATTGTAGGTATCAAAGAGCCTAGAATATTAAAGATTTGTGGCTTCTATCACTCCCATATCCATTAATTTATCGAAGATACTTAAATGTAAAACCATTTGTTAAATGTAATGTTAACCTAACAATAGGGGTTATTGTCATGGACAGGGTAACTAAAATAAACAATGTGAGATGTTTTTTTTCTTATAATAAAATTAAATCAAGTCAACATTTGCTTTTGTTTAATTATAAATAACAGCACCTACACCATGATACACGCTAATTAGTTGTTATAATAATATATATGGCAAGTTCTACTAAAATATTGTGTACTTCTTTTATTTATATAAAATAGCATCGAGATTGTAAATTAATATAGTTTTATCAACAAAGATAGACATAGTGAATAACAACTGAAGTTCTTTCAATAAATTGAATTACTACTACCCACAGTGTACTTAGCAAACAATGTTTACTCAACTGTCCTTACAGTAATGTACGATAGCTTTTCGCTAGTCAATATGCTTTAAATTTTAAGCTCGATTCCTGAAACACGATGGAATTCTTTGTGCCTCGCCTAAGCTGCTCTTTGAGTCCGATTTCAAAGACCAAACCCTCGTCCCGGCCCTATCTATACCGACCAACGCTTGGGATTATTAAACAAAAATTATTTCCACCTCCATTTATCCTATGTGTTATCGCGACAGTGGATTTATAGATTCTTTTAATTAATATTTAAGTTGAGTTTTTATTTCAAATAATTAATATATTATAATGCCCTTTCTGTATATTTTTCTTAGTAGTATAATATTTTTTTGTATCCTTATTCTAAATATGTATCCTTATAAAATATTCGATAGAGATATCGTTGTTATATTTTCACGTACTATGCAAAATAGATTTACTTCTTAAAGTTTCCATCTCTAGTTCAATCCTTATAAGTAAATAGTTCACAACATGTTTTCTATACCAAAACTTCTCTATAACTATCTGATATAGTTAGATACATAGCGTAAGAGGGTTTGTAATCGTGACACGCTTCGGCTTATCACGAGGCAATTTCTTTGTTTGAAGTACGCAATTTCCTAATATCTGAGTGAAACAAAACTCCAGGCCCGGTCTGCAGATGGCAGATATTTCTATTCTCCACCAATATTTCTCGCAGGGTGCCTTCGTAACAAGATTAAGAACGTTCCCGTAATATTTGAATAAACATTGTAAGCGTTTTCACGGTTCCTTTAGTATAGGGATTGTGGTTCGTGATACGCGCGGCAGGAATATGAATATCCTATTTGTCAGTGTCTGTACCAGCTATGAGGTACACATTTCGTTTAATAACCTAGGGAAGCGATATTCTATGTTGCATATTATCGTAAAGCTTTTTATACTACCTATGTATGTATATATGTTGATGCCAACACCGCAGAGTTGGATTTCTACACGAGTTAAATGTTTACATTTATAAAATATTCATTTCTATAGCGTTAGATTCCGACACTTAACACGAAATATCTACGATCATAATGAAATGACCTGAAAAGGGATATACAAGATGACCTGAAAAGGGAGAACTACATTGACGAACATTTCCATTTCCCACTTTCCGCCGTGTTCGTTAGGCATTTCGTGTTAAGGACCAATCCTTAATCTGATCCTGAGTCCAAACTCAACGCCGTGCTTTTCCTTGTTACCGAAAGCTAGTAAATGAAACTTAAACATTTCATCTTGTGGGAATCTAATCTTATACCGGTCGTGTTTAGAATCGCCCGATTGGGCCCCTGCACCACTACTGGTCTCACTGGAACGTAAAGTAGAAAAAAGAAAAAAATAGTCTCCAATAATTTTCGATAACTTATAAAAAAACGCTATGGGCATTAAATTAAAATTAACTAAAAGCGACATATTCGTTCATAATGGTTGTTCACAAAGCCTATTGATTTTTATAGTTCAAAAATTTTATTTCAACTCGCCTTTGCTTGAACAATCAAGCGAAACGCAGGTGCTTCACGGGCGAAGTGGCAAGAATGGCAGGTGTGAATAGCGTAATGACTATTCTATTTATCTATAGGTATAGGTATATATAATGAAAATTATTAGATTTTTATATTAAAATATATACAAATTATTTGTTAAACTACTGATTTTAAGTACATTTATTTCTATAAAATTTTGTTCTCTCGTTCGAGCTGAGGTGATGACTTCCCTCCAAAGCTAACCTCTACATGAATGTAATGCTATTGGTAAAATTTATGATTTTCCTTACAAACAGAAAAATGTTTTTATCCCTCGAAAAAAAAATAAAATTGGTATTGAAACATCAGACTTAAGTAATTAATCACATACTAAGGACGTGAATTGCATTTAAAGCTCATTTAGTTCATACATAATAAAAAATAAAGTTCTTGATACCTCGTTAATGTTTTTATAAATGATAACTTCTACGTATTAACGCAGAAGTTGCAAACATTTCATCTCAACTAACTCATGCTTTATGTGGTAATATTGAAAGTTTTAAAGTGTGCGCGAATAGATGAAACACACTTTGGTAGTTATGATGCCGCACTTATCGTTTAGTCTGGCGATCATCTAGAGTGGTGAAACTTATTTGATATATTCTTATATGTTGTAAATTGTACTTTATTTTGTTATAAGTAATAAAATTATGTTACACCTATTATAAAAATTTATATAGTCAAAGCAAAGTAGTTAACAAATCAAAACAGTGCTGTTCTATGTAAAAGACAGGCCATAGGTTAAAACAATTTCTTAACTAAAATAGCAGCTGACTAGGAATTATAAACCGTATTATGAAGTCTCTATCTTTCGTAAAGTTTGGAAGTAGATTTACTGTGACGCAAAGCTTTTGATAGAAATCCAACCAATATGCCCCCCCGATGACGTTACACAGTAATTGTACCCCATTCGCTTTGATTGAAACGCGTAATGGCGACATTATTCACGTGTGATCGTGCTTAGTATTATATATTTTTTTCGTTTGTCGTTAAATCGCTCGACTTATATTGAATTGATTGATTGTACAGTACATTGGAATATAATTTGACGTTTATTATTAATGGCCCCATTTACGTGCCTGTGGAATATCGAATTGCCCGAAAAGGGATTGATATCACAGCTTGAATCGATAGCTCAGAATAGATGAAACAAAGTGCGTAGTTGTTATTTTATACCGCTCTGTTTCAATTATCAATACATATAATAAAAAGTTAAAGAAGTGTGTCTGTACATTTTATATTTTTCATTAAAAAATAGGATGGTTAGGAAACAGTAAAAAGAGACAAAATATCAAAAATGTTGTCTGTATGTATGTGTACGTTTATCTTATTGCACACGCTGGTCTCCAGAAGTAATGGACAGTTTTAATATTATAACTACATAAAAATAATAAATTAGCATAAATTATGATTTTAAAATTTTGTCTAATTGCCTATGCGTTTGTACGTGCTAATCTCAGAAGCGGCAAACCAGATTAAAATGCAGCTTTTACTCCTATATTTTCGCAACTTTCCTCAACATTTAGTGTATTTAAATTGGTTGATAAATTAATTTAATTCGACAAAATTACTACATTTTTTTATTCTTTTAGTGGGAATTTTAGTTTTCAATGTATAATTATTGTCTTATTCAAGAGGACGGGCGGGACGCTAGTTATATAATAAAATGTAAAATAGTGGTTAATAATGCCTATCGGTTTTTTATGCGCAGAGATAATAAACTATATGTCGATGTAAGGTGTAAAATATTTCCAGCTATACACTATTTCACGCACTTTGCATGGAAGGCAGTTCCCCGCTTTCCGCCGAATTTGAGTGCATGTTGAGCGGAGAAACTCGCAGTCTACCTTGTTACTAGAGGGAAGAAAATATAAAATATTTAATTTTCTTGAGTGTGGATCGATGGATCTATCCTACTATGGAAAAATTTAAGGATTATATTTATTATTCGCAAATATTAACTGGCCGTAGCGAAAGTGGTCGCTCAAACTAGGTCTCTGGTGCAGTTTCATGTTGAAAGTTTACTGTTATCTCGTTAGCCAAATAAGGATGCCGAATTAAAGATTTATGAAAATTCAATGGATAGTTTTTTTTTTATATATTCCATCGAACCAGAAATAATGGTTCTTTATCAACTTTACTGTAATTAAATATAATAGCCAATCGTCTTTACACTTTTTTGTGCGTTCTAGTTAATGTCTAATTAAATATAATATCGATTTTTAACCTCGATATATTTAAGAATGTCTTTTTAAGTAATAAATGCAAAATTTTAAAATAAATGTATATGGTAGCTTATTAAAAAAAAATATGATCAGGATATTAATTTATATACGAAACCTATTTTTTATATATTGCAGCTTCTTATATTAAGTAGAAGACAACAAGGGGACATCACTAGCTGTCAATAATTCCATTTCATGTTGTAGCGTGTTGCATCTATTCAATGCAAGTATCGCGACCATATAAGCTATCACAAAACAGCTGTTTGACACAGATACGACACTCGCATAGTCTACACTACCATCTTTCACTAGCCGGCCTACAATTGACCCCGTTATTAATGACTTAACGGACGCCATTTTTGCGGGAGTCAATTAAATCGACACTGACTGGTTTTTCGGTGCTGCCTACGCGATTTATATATTTCAGCTATTAATATAGCCTCTTTGTAACTAACAATACGGCATCGTTTTGACAAATTTAACGCGCACACCTCGTTCACATCGCTTTGCGGTCCGATGGCCGCGTGATTCGGTAGTATTAAATCGTTACTGGTTTCATGTGCGATATAAATACCTAATTGATTGCCTATTAGCAAATCTCGCTATAAACAGCTTTTACAGTTTCAGTGAAATAGATGATTGAAAGAAAAAACAATTTGAACTTACTCTTATATACGTATGTATAAGAAGGCAGTAAATAAAAAGATGTACAACGCGCTCTATGCGTGGGAGTGTTACTATGATTTGTTTACAGCACTCAAGCGGATCACGATCAGCTGTGAGTGACGTGCGGCGCGTCATCGGAGCCGCGCGCCGCGTGACGTGCAACTATCGCCTACGTTCGCGTTCTACTTGTCGTCATTGCCTAGCCTTGCCTAGACTTTGATACAATCTATATTCACTTTTAGACAAAGAACATAAGTTATAATATTGAGTGGTGATATTTTATTATAGATATCATTGAATATAGATTTGTTTTATCTGTTCTTCTTGCATACTTCGCTTAGACTTCAAATAGCGAAAGTTTGCAATCGAAAGTTAATGAGACGTGATCATATTTATGTGGCTTCAATCGCTTGCCAAGTATTAATAGCATCAAATTGAACGTACAAAACTAGAGACGCTTCAAAACAGGCTTCCATCGTTTGCAAAGTTTTTATTTGTAGAAGTAAAAGTATGGTTTCAGTTTTCAACTCTGTTAATACTCATAATAAAGTAAATTTTAGCTTTTGGTACGTCTTATTATTCAATCTTACGACTTATTTGTTGTATTTAAGTGATTTCTATTCTATTAAGAAGGCTTATCTTGAACTGATAGTGTCGATTTTTTTTTCTCTCAAAAGTATAGTATTCGAATTAGCATGATCATGAACATGAATATTTAAATATATTATAAAATAGCGACCTGTTGTTCTATCCCCACTCAAAGAAGTGAAATATTTGATATATTCAAATATTTTTTTATTTTTATAATCTCATTACTTTGCTGTGGTGTAAAGGTAAAGAGCGGCGTTGAGTTCTGCTACTTAACACGCAATGCCTCAAATTCAGCCGAAATTGAGGAACGGCACGGAGTGTCTTAAGAATAGGTTCTCAAGTTCCCTCTGCCTACCCACACACTGCACATAGCAATGTGCGGAAAAAAAAGTGTGAAGCTGCAAGAAGGAATAAATTAGCGAATATTTGTTATAAGTAAATCTTTGCTACTTTATGAAAATAGTTCTGAAATGTTAACAAATACCTGCACTTGCTTAATTGTACTAAATTGATGGCGCTTATTAATACTCTTGAATTAAAAATAAAATAACTTGGCTTAATTAAGGTCAAAGCTGAAATAATTTTATAATATAAGCATATTATAAAAAACCGGAACCCTGATCATTTTAATAATGTACTTACCGATATTATTTGAATTATTTTAGTGCTATTTAATTATTACTAAATGAAGTCAAATTGGTTAATAGCACACTTAATAATATAACAATCAGATTCGCATTTTTTCAACTCGCAGAAATATTTATTTATATAATTTACAAGAAATTATGTGACAAACTTACATATAAACAAGGAGATGTATCTTAACTGCGATAAAAAATAAATATGGCGCTGTATTATTGTAATATGGTGGTTGTATGTTTGATTCCGATTCGGGAGAATAAATTTTATTCATAAAGCAGAAGTCTGAGAAAGAAGTGTCTTGACACTATGTCGTTTCTATTTTTTTGTATCTCTATTATTTATTCTATTGATTTGTTAAACTACTGTGCAGCTTAGGTGGCATAATATTTGCCTTAAACATTATTTATAAACAAGTATTCAATTATAAATTGTTAAAATAACTACAAACGATAAAATAGCTTCTGAAATTAGTGGTGCGCTTAGTTTCCATTTAATGTTGCTTCAATTTCACATTGCACAATAATTGTATCGGTAATGGTACTCGTTAGTCGAGCTCGTATTGATATAATGGGTGAAACATTTAATATAGTATTGTTATGTATTAAATAATTCGTCAATTAATTTACGATTGCGCTTTATCACTAGCAGAATAACCAGAGGAATGAATGATGAATACAAAATATATTATTTATTACTTATTACATTTATTTACTGATGCCCCGTGGTTGTCACGAATTCTCAGCTGCATCGAGATTTAATGATTCCAACAGTGAAAGAGGAGATTGCAAAGAAAATCAAGTCATACTCTCGTCGCATAGAAAAACATCCGAATGCGCTCGCTTGTGTTCTAATGAATCCTACACGTAACTTCAAACGATTAAAAAGAAGAGTTCCTCAGGATTTACTCTGACCCTAAAACAAGATCTCGTGAAAGATTGTTAACTTGCGTATGCGTCACTGGGCAGGTATACCTCTCATGTCTCACAAAATTTCTTAACCACCAATGAAATGCCTAGTCGAGGCAGATCACTGGTTGACAGGATGCCTTTAAAAAAAAAACATTTATTTACATTATGACCATAGTCTCTTTCTTTTCTTTTGTTAAAATTAGTCTCTTTCCCACCATTTTATTCTTTGTTTCTAAGATACCTCACTTTTCTTAGATACTTTGAAACAATAAAACCGATTTGATATATCCTATACACGAATCATTTATTATTTTGTATTAATTATGAAGATTTTTTTAAAGAAGTTTCTCTAATTTTGTTTATATTTTATATTATTAATAGTAAACTATTTGCTGATTTGTTATATTGCAATCGTGAAATAGAAATTGGAACCCAATAATTTTTTAGCTACCCATATTTGGACTCTGTCTCACGATGCTTAATTATCTATAAAAAAAGCTTTTAGATATACATGAATGTATTAACGTGATTAGGTATCAAGAATGCATTATTCATTTACAGTATACATATATTTAGTACTTACGCCAATAATACGCGAAATTACGTTCGTCGCATTAATATCTATATATGATTGTATCTACTTTATACATAATTCATCAAGGTGTATGTAATTGTTTAATACTTAGTAAATAAGAAAATGAAATCTTCAATAAGAAAGATAAATGCCGACATATTGTATACGAGTATTGTAACTGTGATTACAGCAATATATCAGCAATATTTGCGTCACATTTCCATAGGCAGGAACTAATTGTTCTTTAAACCATTGTTTTGAGTGTCACAATTGTGCCTATATATGGATAAATGGCAGTTTATTGTGTCATAAGTATGGTTAATGTTCCTAAAATTTTGTTTTTTTCTAAATTATTTACCATATTTCCTAGAAGTTAACAATTTACCGTAAAAGTAGTTTTTAAACTCTTAGTGTAAATTATAACAAGTAGTTCGCATATGGCTTTTTATGAATTGTGTAAGAATAAAAAATGGCCTTAGCTTTTTATCTTTGCACGTCATCCTTTGATACATGATGAGGTGAACTAGGTACTAACGTTCTTAATTTGTATGATCCATACTAATGAAAAGGTCTTCCTGATTCGTCCTGTCAGTGCATTAAAATGCCTCTTTGATACATCAATCTAATGTTGTTAAGCTTATACGTACTGCATAAGGTTTATAATTCCAGTTTCACATACGAAGCCCCACGTAGAGGTGAAATGAGGGCGTGCGTTGGTGACGAGCTAGACCTATTTGCGCTAACTTAGGTTCAACGTAGATATAAATAGACGAGTGGCCTTTTCTGTGCTGCTCGAGTTTGGATATTTAAAATGGTTAACGACAGTATCAAAATGTATTTATAAACTAAAATGTGAAAGTAATCGTTAAATATGTCATGAAATTATTTAAAATACATTTAAATACGTTAAATAATGACGACCATTAATCTATTCATAAATCACTATTACGCTAAGCGCAGTAGGTACGAACACAACAGTGCCAAATAAAGTCGCCAACTTTCACTTTTCCACTGTATTGCAGATTAGCAGAAATAAATGGAACGGTGCATTGTTCCCCACAAATAAAACTCGATCACAACTCGTATTAATATCTCGAATCGTTGACATTCTGAAATAAACTTGGTTTCTACGCTACAAGCTTTAATGTGTATTGTATTTTACTTAATACTAGATGATGTATTGAATATTCGAGAGCTTAGGTGATCTGTGAACTGATATTTCATACGTTTTTCGTTAATGTGGATAACATTCGCGTAGATTTGACTTTACTAACGATTCTTTTGTGCTATTAAAAGTATTAACCTAAGAGTTTAAATAGTGATTAGAATATGTTAGTTTTGCGTCACATAAATATTTATTAAAACGCCTCTACTTTTAGCATTCCTTTTATGCTTTCGGTAATTAATTCCTTTATATTAGGTCAAACACTGGCAATGTAACGACTTCCTGGAGATACCATCCGCCGCTAAATATAAACGGCGGACCACAAAACTAGAAACGCATGTGGTGCCGTAATAAAAAAATATACTCAATACATTTGTGTTGCAGGAAAACAAATTGGTATTATACCTAGTTTTATTCCTAAATGACTCAAACTGTATTGGGTTTTGTTTTTAACATATTTATATAATACAGATCTCATATGCTGACGGAGGTTTTAGTTTTGGTATGCCGATTTTTTTTTACAAAAGGAAATAGTTAGCAACTTATAAACGGAAAATGTTGCTATACCACACCGTATCTAATGTAGGTAAAATAAGCTCGGATCTCCAAGCAAGAGCGGTAGGGGGAGACCTTGGTTGGCTTTCGAAAACACATTGTCTACGAGAGGTCAAGTAAAAAGCCCGAGGATCCCCCGGAGGGTATGTTAAAAGTGGTTGATGACAGTGGACGAGGAGAAAAAGCCGAGACCGTACCGTTTGGAACTCGGTGGTTGCTGGCTACCCCATTAGGAATACAGCGTAAAGTTAAAAAAATATAATAAAGCTAGTTGTGGCACAGTGGCTAAAGCGAGTAACTGTGAACGCGACAGAATTGAGCGGAAAGTATGGCGCGAATTGTCCTAAAAGTAGGCTCCGCCCGTATATGTAGGACTCGGCATAAAGAAAAAAAAATCAATTCATGATATATTTCAAACAATAATTAAAAGCAAATTACATTACAGTTAACAAGATATCAACATATATATTAAGTACTATGCATATAGAATACACAACGTTCATATAAACGTAGGCAACATAAAACCTTCTCATACAAGCCATTAGTAAAACGTACGTAACATCTCGTCGAGCAAGTGCCTTGTTCTTCGTAAATCCAATTTTTTCTCTATATTCGTATTATCCAACCTTCTTATTTTTATATTTTCTATAACATATACCATATGTAAGGGATCATCCCGTGTACTGTAGGCCTTATTTTGTTTTATATATTTACCTATTTCCACGTTAATATCTGATAGTTGTCGTCTATCGTGGCGCAGAGGCACAAGCGTGTGTCTGTAAACAATAGGTTGTAGCTTCGATCCCTTTCGAAGTAGTGAAATATTCGATTTGGTAATAAGCTAATGCTTCAAATTCGGCGGAAATTAAGAATGGCACGGAGTGACTTAAGACGGGTTGTGCGGGATACAACGTGAAGCTGAATTGAGTAGAGAAGAGTAAATTTATTTATAAGAAATTTTAGTCAGTCAGATATTATCATTTCTAACCGAACATGCCGAATAATGCATGTTTCTTTTGTTTTAATGCCACATCGTCCGCCGAATTCTCCAGGCTTTGTATGTTGACCGGATCTCAACGTCGCGCTTTACCTCATTACCAGAGCGTTGAAATTGAAAATATTAAATGTTTGCACCCGGGGTAATGCACCCAGATGGAATTCTAATCTACGATAAGAGTCACATTTTAGTCCTGCATCTATGCCGCTGCGCCACGGCGGTCTCTGATTTATAATAATTATAATGTATGAGAATGAATATATAATTTGGAACACTTAAGTAATGTAGGCGATAATTTCAACGCTAAGAGTATTGAAATTATTTATTGATTAATTCATTACTGCCCTCGACCTCGTTTAAGTTAATTTGCAAGGATTTACTTTAAACATAACTAAGACTGTTTCTACGTTTAAAATTCATAATGTTTTGACCATGATACTATCCAATGTCTATAAAAGTTTAATTAAACTACAATAAATAACTCGATCATTGTCTATATTTTTTTTGTTACAGAATTGTAAAGATATTTTGTAAATAATATTCGTGCTGCTCATAGTTTAATTTTTTTTAAAAATACTAAAAAATATTTCATTCAACCGTTGATTCATCACTCACTAAAGTGAGCAATATCTGCCATCGGCATTGAATATTCGGCCGTACTAAAAATATGTGAAAAACATCAATGTCCCCGATACTCTGACATTGACACACTTTAGTAGCACTTCCTGTTATTCCTTTTAACAATTAGTCAAGCCTAGAGTACGATTTTGCTTTTTTTCAATATCAAATATGTCTATATAGCAACTTCGGCCTAATCCTACAAATATATAAATATAGTATATTTTTGCTATTATAATATTATATGTAATTATCTTATCGTATATATTAATGACGTTATTTTTTGTGTACTCAATTAAACCCTGTCATAAGAAAAAAATATTTTATATTTTTTTTGTAGGTAAGGTATTTATTTTATTTTACTAAGAACTAAGATTTGTTTCAGTTTCCGTTTATAACTATAAAACCAAGTAATCAAAATGTAACTCTAACTAAAACTGTAAAATAACTCAACTATAAAATAAATAGTTCTAACTTATTTTATGACCTATTTTTTGATTATTAAGGAGTGTTGTGGCGCAGAGGCACAATCATGTGTGTAAATGCTGTAGTTTCTGGGTTCGATCCCCATTGGAGGAAATGTAATATTTAATTATTTTTAAGTTTTTTTTCCAACTTCAGTTTTAGCTAAGTAAGTAAAATAAATATAACAATGTTGTCGACTTTAATATTTTAAATTAACATATTTTTTTTGCGTATTGAGTGGCGGAACTCAACGTCGCGTTTTCCCTTGTGTCAGAACGAAGAAATGAAAACATTACATATTTAAATTGAAAATATTAAATATTTCATTTCCTCAAGTGGGGATCGAACTCAAGACTTGTCGTTAACAGTCACACACACTTGTGCCGCTCCGCCACGACAGGCCTCAAAAAATTAGTACACAAGAATTCCAAGTACATAAGTTAAGGTTTCTCAGCTTCACGCTGTATCCCGCACTAGGCAGGGTAGGCAGAGGGAAAGGAAGTGAAACCTAGTGTTATGACACTCCGTTTCACTTCCATTCCCCACTTTCCGCCGAATTTGAGGCATTGCGTGTTGAGTGGCGGAACTCAGCGCCGCGCTTTGCCTTATTACCAGAGCGAAGAAATGAAACATTAAATATTCAAATTGAAAATATTAAATATTTCATTTCCTCGACTGGGAATCGAACCCAGAACCTGTCGGTTACAGTCACACTCTTGTGCCGCTGCGCCACGACAGGCCTCCTAAGTTAAGGTTTGACGATTTAAATTAAATAAACACAAAAGGTTAAGTGAAGCTAAAGTGAAGTTATCAAAATATAATAATGAAAACCGCATTTAAATCTAATTAGCCGTTACTGAGATAAGCGCGTACAAACGCACAGACAGATGGACATAAATTAAGTTATTAATTTTCCCTATAGTTTTTTTATATATCTTCCATATACAAAACAGTGATCAGTTACAGATTTTTTATAAATATAGATAAAGATATTGTACTCTTGATAACAGGTTTCTTTAATGCGTATTGAATAGAAAATAAAAAATATGATACTATATATGTATTTCAATATTAAGGAAAAAGATTAGTACACAAGATTTCTGAGTAGGTATATAAGATAAGTTGAGGTTTGACGTGTGGCGTGTTCACACTATTGTACAGGATTTGTATTGACCGCCATAAATAGCGCAATCGCCTTAAGCCTGAGAAAAGTTTTCTACACATTTATACACACAGCGCAAATATATTTTCTGTTTATATAACAACATATAACAACCTATTTAGTTTTTGTTTTCTAATATTTTATCTTTTATAGAAAATACTGTTTCAAAACTAAGTATTAGGAAGCTGTAAATGTCTCAAACAACCATCCGTTTATTTTCTGATGCTCATAACAGATTTCGTATATTAACTGTATAAAATAACACTGACTTCTAACATGGGTATAGTTTGAATTAATTTAGACTTAACAGTCTAGTAAAGTAATTTAATTTTCATCAATCATGTTTGTCTAAATGAAACAAATTATGTGTTCATATATGTATGTATCATTTTAATTTAAATTAATTGTTCACATTGAATGGATCAAAAACAAATAAAGTAGTCTTTTTATACGTATCTTTTCAATTAAAGTTTATAAAGTATTACGGTCTTTGTTGTTTGTACGCTCGAATCACCACAGTGAAAAGCTTCAGGACATATCTTGTATATTAACGGTTAGTGCTTGTAGTGTAACATCGTACAATATTTTTATATTAAAATAAAGTCTTTTCTCACAAAAGGTATTAAATAAAAGTGTTAAAATTATATATAACGTACCTCAAAATACTTAAACTTGCTTAATACATAAATGGAGTAAGGGATGTATGATGTTTCTACTGTTCAGTACAAATACTAAGTAGATGAAAATAATTCTAGTTACTGTCAAAAGCTGTAACATCTAAATATTTCAAATTTCTCATGAAGCGGGTATGTCGGAAAGCTTTTTACTTCCTCTGGGAAGCTTCCATTAGACATAATATCACATTTGAGTCGCCTTAGATTTTGATATAAAAGCGAGGCGAGTAAATCCTGCGGGATTTCTATCCTGTACGTTATACATAACATTTGCTCGCCGTTGCCAAATCGAACCGTCTTCCTCTGAAATATACAAACGTTCCCAAATGACTCTTGCTTTGAAAGGACGAGTTTCTAGTAGGTATTACGTTGACCAGGTCTTAGATAATTACTTTCGCCTAACGTTGCTGGATACATACGATGTACGAAATGTACCACAATTTGTCCGTCTGGAAGTAGTAATAGGAGTAGTATCATATAGAATAGAACAGAAAAGACTCTGTCCTTCTGTCTTTACTAAGGTGTCGTGTTTCAATTTAATCTTTTGTTGGGGCTTTAAATTATAAGAAATAAATGTGTCAATAACAAATATGGAATTTTATAATATTATACCGTCGATAGTATCTGGAATTTAACACGATATGTAATCAAGTTTTTTAGAATTACAATAAACTTTGCAAATATGTATCACTTACATAACGTGTAAAACATTAGTGATCTTTACCATAATACTCTGGCAAAACAATGTCGAGTGTGTCACGGGTGACATTGTTTGACTAGTTATTTTCATACGACATTGAGGATGTATGTTTCTTAGAAAAACAGAAACTATACTTCTAACTCGTTGAAAAGTATTGAATATCTACAATGCCCTTTAAATAGATGTGTTTTTTTTTTCTTATTGCTTTATTTTAATATTGAATTATTACATTTTTCTGCTCTAGTAGCATAGAAATAGCTGTTTTAGTGTTGCGTTGAGCTTTCCCACTTTTTCAAAATGTTTAAAGATGTTGGACAGACTTCGGAGAACAGGATGTCTTAACATTACATTATCTCTCTCTACCACCCACACTAACAATTAGGTGTTTAGGTAAAAGAAATAAACACAAGAACTTGTTTTTTATTAATAACATTGTGATCAAAATTTTATTTTGTTATCAAAAATACAAAATTACTTTTGTATTTTTGATAACAAAATAAAAGTTTGCTTGCTAATTTTCTATTAACCTCTTATTTATCTAAAACTTATTTTCTTTATTATAATATTATTAATATAATTTGTATTTCATATTTTACACTTAATTGTTTAGAAATATCAAATAATTCAATGCAACAAATATTATGTAATAAAATACATCTTTTATAAGAGTGTAATAATAATAATAGAAAGAATTTTATTAAATTTCAAAAGGAGTAGATTCTAATATTGTTCCATCTCTAACACAGCGTCGCGTGGAACATTCCTGAAGTCTCAAATGCACTTAGAACCAATTGTTTGGTTCTTTTCCATCGTTTATTGGTACAAGGTGCAAGTTATTGAAGGAGCTGCGTAAACACTGCTGTTCACACTTAATTTACTTTTATTGTTTTCGTAATTCTGTTTTCCTAAAACGTCGTTACACCGACTGCCGCTTGTCTTCGAGAAGGACTGTAAAATTTTGTTTGTTTAAAATGTTTATTTGGTTCTTTTGGAAAGTTTGGTTGTAAATATTCTTTTAGGAATGCTTTTTAAGTTGATATAGGTATGTACTCGCTAAGTTGAGTAGATTTGGATGAAGAAACACTTGTTTTATGTAAACTTTTATTTGACATCCTCTGAACTATTATGTAACTTCCCTTCTTGTTTTTTTTTACTACTCATAATATGAATAAATATTTCTTATATCTTGCACTTTTTTACGAGGCCAACGAGGACGTGAAAAACTTATAGTCAACTATTGAGGACAAGAGAACATTGAAAAAGTTGTCGGTCTTGCTGTTTAATTTTTATGGACCTTCTACATTTCCTGTATGTATTTTCAATGTCACTAAAATAGGGCTGTAGCATTCAGGCGCTTATCGAAGTGCCAAAATAATGGCGTGTAAATATCAATTATTTAAGTATCGACAACTCAACATGACGTTTGAGGCCAATTTTCTTACTTATACTTCGATATATGTATAGGTCTTTGACTTTGTTTCAGGTAACAACCTAATAATGATATTTAGTTTTGTGAACTCTATATATAGTAAATATTTGTTTCGTTTTCTTTAATAAACAAAGTCACTTAAAATAACTTGTCATTTGAATAATTATTTAAAATTAAAAAAGATTCATGTACCGTCGCGACGTAACTTATAAAATCTTATACTTTCGCAATTGGAATTAATCGTGGGTGACTCGGATCTGCTCGATTGAAATACCGCTATGAAGGATCAACAACAGTAAAATGTTTTTTTTAATTGACGGTACAATAATGAAAATAATTGTTTTCTTTTAATTTTTATAAACTAAATTGACCACTTAACAATCGTACGTATTATTAATATTGTGGGTGGTACATAATCCTTTATATTATAAGAGACTTAATCTTTTGGAATTTAATATTCTGTATATCTCTGAATATATATATATATATATATATATATATATATATATATATATATATATATATATATATATATATATATATAAATATTTACTTTTTCATTTAATAGATATTTCTATTAAGTATTATATATTATTAATAAAATAAATTAAGAACTTATGAAGTAGATACTATTGTAAGTTGTGAAATAAAGAAATCAGGAAAATTTGAGTGTAAAATGATCATTTCAATGTAGTCTCAAGTTGTTTGCAATAAACGTACCTACCCCGCATTCCATTTTCTTTATTTTCTTTTGTGAAACGTCTAAAACTTTTCCGTTTTCGTTTCTCGTGTTCCAAAATAACTTTAACGACACGAAGGTTAGTTATTTTGGGTGATTTATTTGTAAGCGCGTTTATTTAGGGAAATGTTATGAGGACTATTCACCTTAACACGTGAGTGCATGCCGGGCGTAATGCATTCGCGTCAGTGCACTTCGTCGGCATAAAATTGTAAACACTGTTCAATAGAAAATGTTGAATTTAATTTAATATGTTAACATTTTAAATTGAATTTATTTTGATATTTATATATACGTCACTTGTACTTGCATACGTAAATGTTTTATTAAATAACTTTATTTGTAGTTGTTGCTTCTTTAATTTTTTTTGTGTCAGTTTGTGTTACGTAACTCATAACTTGGTATAAAGATGCTCGTTATAAGAAAAAAATATGTATATTTTTAAGTTTTATATAAAAAACTAAACAATATAATAAAAAATGTAAAGTTATAGTAGTAGTTGCAAAGTGGCAAAATTTATTTTTAAAACAATTATTTTAATTACTAACCAATATCATTTTGTTCTCAGGGCAGTAACAGATCCGCGTGATGGCCGCCGCGTGGCCCTCAAGAAGCTGCCCAACGTGTTCCAGTCGCTCGTCTCTTCTAAACGCGTCTTCCGCGAGCTTAAGATGCTCTGTTTCTTTAAACATGAAAACGTGAGTATTTAAACTATTTATAATTTTAAATTAAACTATATATGTTACAGTCTTGCCGTCTATCCCTTAAAGATCTAAAATTAATTATTTACCTTGTTATTAACAAAGTATGTTTTATATCACGTAATTTTTGAGCAAGTCGGTTTTGTACGTTCTTGCATATCATTTCCTTGTTACTATATTTTATATCATTAAATATTTCTTCTCTACAGAGACCACTAGAGAAATCTGGTTTTATTTCTCATAGTAATATTAATTAATCTGTTTTACATTATTAGCTTACTACAACATTGTACTTAGAATTCGAAAGCCATTGTATTGCGATTACAATGCTCGTCGTAAGATTTCATCAAATTACGCTATTTGCGTATAATATTTTGTTACATGGGATATTTCTTTTGAAAATATTTACTAGCAACATATATTGTAATTATTCATTTCCACTTATTACATAGCTATTCAATACTTAAGATAAGAACAACACTTAAATTATTAAGTATTACGTCCTCTTAATTGTCCTTGCATATACATATATTAAAATAAAAATATAGATATGCGTAAACACATTTCGCTTTGATAATATTTTTGACATCATCCTGGCTTTAGAAATACAGTATAACTATCTTAATATTTATATTATATATGTTTCTCCAGTCTGGCTAGACAGTGCCAGTAAGCTTCCGTCGCCTACTACGTTGTCTTTATAGCATGCTGAAAATAAGAAAAATATATTTTTCACGCAAACGTCTCTTGATGTCAGAAAAAGTAGAAATTATTCCCTAATTTCTTGTTAACGTGAAATTGTTGTACCAATTAAGTGTACTCATTGAAGTTTGCTTTATATTACAGTTAATTTAGCATGTTTATCGTATAACAACAATGCGACACGTTCATAATTTATTCATTTTGACTGTGTATTTTATCGATCAACTTGTATTGTTTGCGGCCGAGTATTTGTCGCCCTGTTTAAACAGGATTTGCATTGAAACGTGAAAATTGGATCGCACGGTGCAATTGGTGCGAATTGCTCAAACTCGCAACCGCCATGTTACAGATAACACACTGTTTTCATATGTAAAACGTAATTTCACGCTTTTAAACCAATAATCCACTTATATATAAAGCTGGCAAATTAATATGTAGTAGCGTTTTCTATTTATTTTGATGTTTATTGTCGTTTAGAAATATGTACTACGAAAGTGTCTTAATGGGAACGGTGTGTCTCATCACTATTTTCCCAGCTCCGCCAGCCACCTCTTACGTTTATAGACGCACGCTTGAGCCTCTGCGACAGACGACACAGATATTAAGTGTATATTTCAGAACAAATAACAAAAATAACGAATGAAATTTTAAAGAGACATTCGTTTAAAGAGATTTTTATTTTGTTTGAAGTAGAAAATTTTTGAAGATATAAAGGTTAACACTAATAAAATAACTCATTCAGAATTGTTAAAATGTAAGCTATAACGAGTTAATCTTTTCCAGGTATTGTCTGCGTTAGACATCCTCCAGCCGCCGAGCCTCGATTTTTTCCAAGAAATGTATCCTTTTACATTAATATAATTTGAATATTTCTTTTATATGTATCATATTTTTATTATTTATGTCATATGACATACCTATGTGTTTTTTAGGTATATTTTTATGTCATATTTATTTTTTTAAGTTTGATTACCCATCTTTTGTAAAACGTTAATTATTTATTATCATTATTTTAAATAAGAGACTGAAACTAACTGCTTAGAACTGAAAACTAAACGTACACAAAAATACTTGCCTGCTAGATCTTCCCTACTTACTATATTTTTTACATCGTAAAACATAAGAGGTTTCTTGTGTGACAAGATCAAAGTATATCGAAACCCATATTTTAGTTATAAATGATGAAACTAAAAAGTAAAATGACTTTTAGAAACATTTGGACTTCAAACTGGAACTACTGATAACATAATATTAAGCACTTTTTCGGGGAAATCTAATGATAAAATGCCATACAGAACTAATTATAATATTTATGACTGCATCGATATTGGCATATAAGTCGTTGACACGATGCCAAGGACGAGCGAACGAAATGTGATCGAAATTTAGTCCGGGTACATTCGCCTTATGTCTCGTTTTACTTCTTTGTTCGACGCCCCCTTGCCCGGGGGAATAAGAAGTTTGGGCATCATTATCAAGGATTCTCTCATTTTAGTTGAAGATTTGTAACTAACCAAATATATGATGAATATACAAAATTTTTTAAATAAATATTGCCGAAACAACATAAATTATTGTTTATGCTAAGTGTTAAATTTATTAATTATTTAATTTATAATATATTGTTGGTTTTTATTATCTATTTACTAAAAGATTTCAGTCATTCCGATCATGAAATATTTACAGTTATAGCTAAGCGTAAAAATATAAAATCTTTAAAGTATATATTTGCAATGAACCGTAATATTTCAATTACGTTTTCCAATACAACATTTTGTTCCCATATAAGTGGACAGAAATATGTATACAAACTTATGCTTGACTTTTGTTAACAATTTATTTTGTTTTCGCGTTAGCGGATCCGATTTTTATGAGTTCTTTTGGCGATGATCTTTATCTGTCGCTGTGAATGTGTTAAGGCCCATTTGAATGAATGTTTCAACGCGATCCCCTTCGTATTCAGTTTATTGTAATGCGGTTGAGATGTAATTAAGATGACAAAAAAATAAACTTTTTTATTGGCATTGCTATATTTTTTATACTAAATATGAAAAACACAGTATATGTCCGTCTCAATTGCAGAATTGTTGGTCAAGGGAAAGTTCATAAAGTTGTAGAAGTTGACATTAGTACTTGACAATTTGCGAAGTACAAACTTAATATTAACAAATCGTGTTTATTTTCCATCAAAAACTTATATTTTTTTACATTTTTCTTTATTTATATTGTATATTGTCAATTCCACGGGACCCTATACGTTTGGATTACGCTGCGAATTTCATAAAAGATGTAGCCAAAACGATGCATAAATGCTCATATTTTTTGATTGCTTTGTTTTGAAAGCATGATTTTTATTTGTTTGCTTCCTTCATAGTTAAATGATCTAGACATAATTACAGACGGACGGTACCTTATTAAAATAGTGAATCCATCAAATAAATTGATCGCCACCCACTTTATTTCATTTACCTAACAATATGTGCAAAGCAATTGATTAAACCAATATTATTTCATTATGACTGAATTATATTCTAATTTTCATCTGTTATTGCAACGCAAAGGCAGTTAATGTAATTATATCGGTATTATTTTTTCCCGGCGGCGCGTAGTAGGCGTCAGCTGGCGCACAAAATATCGTTCCCCACTACTTGCTCCCCTTCGAGTTATTGAAATTGGGACCTCTGCCACTCGATCCACTTAAACTGGCTCCAGTCTTGTCGAAGTGTTTAAAAATGTAATAAATATTTCAATCGAGTTATTTTTTCAAAGAATAAAATATTTATTCTATAGGTACTTTACTCACGCTTCAGGTTGTCAGTTGAGTCCCCACTCGGGGAAATTAAATATTGATTATTTTCATGTCTTTGCTCTGGAAACCAGTTAAAGCGCGGTGTTAAGTTCCACCACTCTACACGCAATGCCTCAAATTGATGGTTGTTGGGAAACGCAACGGCGTGTCTTAACATTAAGTTTCCAAGCTTTTTGCCTGTCCTGCCATGTGCGGGATACAGCGTGAAGCTATAAAAAAACTCTCACTTGTATCCCAAAGTATTAAGCTTATAAAGATGAATGCAGATTAATCGAATAGATACATTAGAGCGACTTTGTTTTATCGATTTTAGAAATTTGTTACGATATAAGAATGTTATGATCGTTCAATGTGAAGAAATCTAAGCTGATTTTTATGACCATAACTTATGAATAATTACGTAGAAGTTATTATCAATTTATGGCGCCCAAACAGATAGTCGATATAATGAGGCAATAAATTAAAATTCCATTATTCTTCGAACTCACAGCTCAGCGAGCGGAAGAGGCGGCCAAAAAGACAATTTTCCGCATCGACTGTTTTATTAAAGAATAAAGAAACATTAGCTTACAAAATAAATCATGAATTCTGTACGGCGTCTCACGGGACGGGTACGGTAAAAAGTTAGATACCCGACAAAAAACAGGTAAAGCAGTAACATATGTAATCCTTGGCAAACTCTAGGGGTCAAAGCGAATGGGAAACTCGAAACCAATTTTGCATACTTTGCGCCTCAAATATTTCTTTACTTAGTCCATTTTTTTGTAATACACCTTTGGTATTTGATTTAATGTAATACATACGTATCTTGTTTTATTTAAAGGGACTTATAATTGATAATTATATTTCTCAGCAGCTTCTGACAGTTTTACAGCTGATTAAAAAAAGCTGGAATAAACTTTACTTTTGTTCTTAAATATATAAATGATTTAACAACATATCGTCTCAGAGTGAAATTCTGCTAAATACCATTTTTGTCGCTATATATGAGTATATTTGTATACCACTAGAGTTAAAAAAATGTTTTTATTTTATATCATATAGTAGAGAGTATGAGTAAAGTCGATTTTCAAAATTGTACGCACATTTTAGAATTCTCTTTTTATGTTTTTTGTCTCCTTGCTTAGAGAATTCGACGAGAATTTAAAAGACTGTTAATAGGTTAAACATTCTATACCGACGATGTGATTAAGCTCTTAAAATAACCACATGACCCTTGATTATTATACCTAGAAAAGCACTTAAACTTCAAAGTATCAAAATCATAATACAGCCAACGCATAAGTGTTCTGATGACATGTTTATGCGCCCCGCGTTGTTCATAGGATTACCATCAAATGCAGACGAAATATAATGCTTTAGCCGTGTATTATGGCGGATGCATTCAATATGTATGTGTTATTGTATCTTGTCTTTGTATCATATATTTGTGTATATCAAATTTAATAAATGAATATCTAAGGCATAAATGTGTGCGCCCTTGCGTAATTTAAATTTTACACCTATGTTTACACACGGCACGGTAGGCAGAGGGGAACTTGAGAACCTAATGTTAAGATACTCCGTTTCACTTTCGTTCCCCACTTTCCGCCAAATTTGAGGCATTGCGTGTTGAGTTGCGGAACTCAACGCCGCGTTTGCCTTGTTTTCAGACAGAAGAAATGAAAACATTAAATATTTAATTTAAAAATATTGTATATTTCATTTTCTCAAGTAGGGATCGAACACACAACCCGTCGTTTAAGGTCACTCGCTTAAGCCGTTGCTCCACGACAGGCCTCAATCATTTACATTTATTTCCATTTAATATTTACTATTAAAAATTATTAGTTTAAAATTATTAACACGTTAGTTATATACATAAAATATATATTTCTTTAACACAATCTCCGACTAAATACTAACTAAGCGTTTTCCAAGTAGTATATATAGATAGATGTTGCCTCTGGTATTCTAACATACTATATGTCAACATTATTATATACATATTATGAATAAAATACATTAAATCTGTAGTTTCCTCTTCTCTCGTTTTTTACGTTCACACTACGGGATACGCCTTGTCTTATTACCAGAGCGAAGAAATGGAAATCTCCTTGTGTGGAGTCGAACTCGCAGCCTGTCGCGTTTACAGTCACACGAAGGCCTCCATATGTCCATAAAACAATAAATAGCTATTACTATTTGTGACATTCTATTTGTGACACGAATGCATCGCACTATTATTTTACTTCTCCTGAAATATAATACTGTGTAGAGGATACAATAACTGAAATATATTACTTCCGTTGAATATCATGCAATGATTTCTTGCGTCCGTTTAAACGATTTTGTTTGGCTAATGTATTATATATACCTTGACGTTTGGACGTTTGCTCTTATTTTTTTTTTATAATTATAAGATTACTAATGTACAAAGCTTTTACACAAGATTTTATTATATATATTTTTTATTTTATCTGTATAAATAATTACGACGGATTCAACAATTCACCAAATCGGATCAAATAAAGCCAAAAGAGATGCAAAAGCTCGAAATCATATCAAATGCAGGCTGCAAATAACCACAATTGAAAAAGGAATGGCCCCTGGATTCACGTTTTGCATACAGGCGTTTGAAAACAAAGACGGAAAATTGGTAGTTGGGAAGTATGGTTGAGCGATGATTGCACTAAGTACTCCAGACTTTACGTCGCCTTTGTTAAACAAATATCGCATTATTAGGGTTCGGCGGGCTCGTTAACCCTCCGTCCTCTTCAGGCAGTATTTTTAAATACTTTTGTTTATTTTATTTATGTTGGTTAAATTGTTAGAATATTCCATTTGCTTTTTTATGGCTTGCCTTTCTACCGTCCGTGTCCCTATTTTATTTATATTTTTAAATGCTTTTTTTATTAAACTTACTTAGGATTATTAGACTAACATTCATTCTTTTAAATATAAAGACATAAACATTGCCTCGTAACTATAAATTAATCACGTTGTAATATACCAATGCACCAAAGTGCAGTTCTTTGTATAAATATAACAATTTTAGAAACGTGTCATTTGGTAGTTCTTTGTTTCGAGGTGCGCTCTGCGCGGCCTGCGCGTGCGCTTCCTAATTAGCAGCGTGGGCCGTTTGGCCTGATTTAACCTCGCGCGTCAACAGCGAGCGCCCTTGTGGCATTATGATTACTTATATTAACATTAATATAGTACCGTTTTATTATTGCATAAGTTATACTTGAAACTAAATTCAGCTAGCTAGCTTAAATTTGCAACTTTCTCGTTTTGGTATACCTAAAATATTATTAATACAATCTTATTCCCAAAATTTTCTGAGTAATACTTTGTCCGAAATGAAACTACTAAACCTTTTTTTATATTAAACAATAGTTTATTTTATTAGCGTATTTCTATTTATACCTATTATATAAACAGTTATACTAAAAAAGATAACTAAAATATTACAAAAACTACTTTCACTAAATTCTCGGTGCTCGTTATTCGTCACATTCACAAGTGACTTCAGTCTCCAAAAACCACTCAGCTGTAAAACGTCTAAATTGCTCTTCGTAATCACATAACCTATTAAGTTGGACGTAAAAAGAGATGTCGGAGGCTAAAGCATTCTTGACACTGTTCCGAAAAGTTTCAATAGTTATAGTCTTGACAGTTACGTAAATTGACTAAAATTTTCAGATTTAGAGTAACACGAACGTGATTCAATTGAAATGAAATAAAAATCTTGGGGCTTTTGATAAAGTATAGGAATATATAATAGGAATAATTAAGCATTATTTTCGTAGATTTTTAATTTATTTGCTGAATAATAATGGAAGAACAGATATATATATTCCTAGAAGGTTCCGTGAGGCTATAAAAATACAAAAGCATTCTAATTTCAATAGAGTTTAGGAACTTTGTGCCACCCCGGACCCACTCATTACACAAGAAGGCAATCTCTCATCTCATTCTGTGCAAGAATCCAGTGCAATACGCATTTACTTTGTTCTCGGCAGTGTCGACCGATAGTGTATGTCATTTTAGTCTACCCGTGATCACGGTCTACTGAAAATTCGGATCTTCGGGTTTGCAAAAAATTATAACATTAAATAAACATAATAATTCCGGTTAAAGTGTTTAGAAATGTGTAAAAATCGCGATAATCAAAGCTCTATTATGTTGTTTTTTTTTCTCCCGTTGATTTACGTTGTAGAACACTGGAAACAGAAACACAGGAAAAAAAAATAATTTACTAAAATAATACAAGTATATATACGAGTATGTAGTATAGTTTGTAGTATATATGCGAAAAATAAATCGGTTTATAGGTATTGTAAGTATGTAGTAAATATCTATGGAGCATTATCCAGGATAGGAATGACGCAAATAATTTCAGGATCTCGATAGTTGAGGGAATGTTTCTTGGAACAATTGCTTCGTCTTGTGTTCTGATCGCGTATAGATAGGTATCTAGTACGGGTCTGTTTTGGTGAATGGAATTTGATGAAGCTAGCTAATAATGTATACTAAGCCGCATTAACGAGCATATCATATTTTTTATTGTTTTTGTTCAAAATATTTTGTTCTGATAGTTTAAATATATTATATTTTATATTTATTAACAAATGTACCGACATATATTTTTTTTTCAAATAATATATTAAGATGATGGTAATAAATTATATTAGATATATATTTAATAAGTAGATATTTCATTTTTATAATTCTAATACCTAATTGTAGGCTGTGTAAGAAAATGGTCGATACTGATTCGTGCGTATATGCAAAAACTTTAATTGAAGTGCCCATTGTCCATACCTACTTGTGATTCATGGGTTCGTCGAATACTAATAATAATATTCGTTCATTCCATTATTAGTGATTATATACGCGTTGATTTAATACTTCATTGTTTTAGTTATAATAAATATCTTTCCAGTTTTTTGAGTTCTAAAATAATTCGCAAATATTTCTCAACTGCTACATAAAACTCTAATTTAAGTGATCAGTACAACTTAACACAATTAGTTATTACTTACAATATTTTAATATATAAAAAAGTGAAAATTTACTTAAATTTTGTTTCCATTTGTCATTTTAAAATATGTATGTATGTTATGTTCCTTTGTCCTTTTATGACACGAAATCCAGAGGATATAAAGTTAGTTCCTTTGTTTGCACCCTAACGTCTGATCGTTTATGTTCCGTTGTTTTCTGACGATGACTCAAACGCATTTCTTTATGACACATTGATATATCTCCAACTAAACCATGACGAGAGTAAAGTTTGTGAATCGAGTTTCTTTGTATGTGTCGCCCTTGTATACAGTAACCATTTATGAGATCTTGTCCGAGTGATATGTTATGTTATCAGAAATATGTTATGATATAATTTATATATTTACTATTCACTTGATGTCTTGAAATTATTATTTATTGATATGTTGACTTGTAGTAATTAATTTTGCATATACGGAATGTATCATATCTTACATAATATTCTTTCGTTATATATAAACATGTACGGCGTTAAGTTCTGCGGCACTTACCATGGATAATATCGAATTCGGGCGATTCGTTGTAGCTAACTAGAGGAATGTAAAAATAAATAATTATTACACACTGAGAAAAGAAGAATTAAATTTTTCTTTCCTAAGTCTGGAATAACGATTTTAAAAATAGTAAAAATGAGAAATATTAAACTTAATTAGTATCATTTTGTCGTGGTCATGTAAATAGTTTCCTAGAAATTTTCCTACATAATAATACGTTACGAGCATTCGAACATTCTTAACTTTCGATTGTGATCATGATATACTTGCCGTCTTTGTTGACAAAACTACGTTCTTGTTATTTTGTGCAATCGATACTGTTGTCTTATAAATTGGTAAATATATTGCATTGAATACGGTACTTACGGTATTTCGACGTCACACGTACAAAAATTAAGAGTTATAGCTAATGATGTTACTTGTTCTAAGGGCAAATTATTTTACGAAAAAATATCTATAGACACTTACATAACATATTTCAAATACAATTTTATACAATCTACATTTACATATCACAAACACACTAAAAACTTATTTCATTTTAAAACTCTCGAAACATATTACGCCGTACCTATCTATGGTGGTGCGATCTGTTTACTCCCCCTTGCCATTACCTCAGGGTTTAATTACTGCCGGGGCCTATGGCCACTGATTCGGGGACCGCCTGCCAGTGAAATATTAGTCTGCAAGTCTTTTTCATTTGCGATAAATGAGCTTTATTTATTTTTGCCTACCTACAATATTGTTAAGAGCTCTATTAAATAATGATCTCGATAAAGGCCAATGTTCCATATAAGTAATGCCAATTTATATTAAGCTATTTAATTCAGTCTTTTTATTCGCTTCTTGCTTTGTAATTTATTTTTTAATTATATGGTAATTATATAACTAATCACCGCCTATATTTCTTATAATAAGTAGGCAGTGAGGACCTATTACCATGTCATGTATGACGCAGTAGATCTTTATTCAATCATCGTCTGTTCGATTCCTATTAGGTACTAAACTGTCATAAACTGTCATATTGAAACATGATGTTAAATTTCGTTACTCAACACGTGGTATAATAAACCCTAATTGAATAATTTAAATATAAAAAACATATAATATTATTTATGTATGAACATAAAAAATATAATATTTGAATATATAATATTTATATTTAAATTCTGAATTACATAATCGTTGTCAGTTGTCAGAAACCGCTTTGTGTGCATTTAACTGACGAAAATGTTTGTCTACAATTAAAGGCACTAATTTGTTCGCAATGAACGGTTAGGCACGATTAACCCTTTTCCGATTACTCAAATTTACGCGATCAGCTAAATTGCGCAAAAGTTTCAAACGCTTTTCTTTTACTGCCTCAAGCTAGACGACGTGAATTTTGTTTTATTGTAGATTTAATGTTTATAATTGGGTTCTATTAAATGGCACCAGTGGACGAGGCAAGAGAGGTATGCCGAGACCGCAGCGTTCGTCGCTTCGTTATGACTGGCTTACCCGTCAGGTATAATACGTGAAGCTAAAAAAATCCATGCTCTCAATTTTTATCCTATATTATAAATATAAAAATGGACAAATATTCTAAAATCAATGTTCTTAAACATCACACTTTAAGGCCATATTCAATTTCAATATTAATAATGTATTTTCTATGACAAATTAAAGAAATATGCATTCGGAGAAATAGCTGGACGTTCTTTTTTACACGCATGCCATATTTTGAAGTAAGAACCTGTTGTACAGTCATATAATAGGTAGATTCTTTTAGAAAATGATGTGCATAAATAATATTTTAATGTGGCATTCCATAAGTCAGTTTCAATGTATGCATCGTGGCCCAGACGCAGAAGCTTGCGACTGTTGTTGGTTTGATTCCCACTCGGTGAAATGTTTAATATTTTTTATTCCTCAATGTTTGAGTTATGTCACTTAACACGCTATGCTTCAGAATTCTGCGGAAGAATTGAAAAACAGAGGAGTCTTATTGGAAACATAAATCTGCAAAACAAAGCTTTTTACGCGATATTAATATTAAATAATTCTACGTCATATTGATATGCAAATTTTATAAAATAATTTTAAAAATTGTGAATAGAATTTTAAGGTACATAAAAATTTACATATAATTCAATAAGCACACTACTGGTAACTTTTTTTAAATATATATTGAGGTCAACGTACTTTATCTATCCAATGCCTACAACAAAAGCTGTGTCCAATCATAAAATTTGGCACTCTGGAGCATAAAAGGAATCATAAAACTTTTAAGATACGCAGTAAAACACGATAGCAGTTTAAGTGCGTAGAGCATGCTGTGTAGGTACTCTTATAATGTTTTGAAAGTTTATTTTTTTTATTTTACACATTATTTAATTTCTTTACGTTGTATAAACTTCAATATTTTTTTGTTATTCTTCATATATTTTACAAAAATGTGGCATAAGAATAAAGATATACTTTGTGAAGTTTAGGTCAATACAATATGTACAATGTAACAAAAGTGTCCACTTATAATAAAATCATTACTCAATCACGTTAATCCACTTTTATATATTAGAACTTTTGTTATTCAGTAAAAGAAAAAATAGTTAATTAGCCTAGAAGTTGTAGATTAGTATGTGCGTAGATACAAATTTGCTATTCACATTATTATTCGTGCTAACAGAAGATTGTAACATACATAGAACATATTATACATTGAACAACGATTGCTAAAATAATGTATCTATATAATATAAACGTTAGCTGTTCGTGAAAGGTTAAACCTCAATTTTTATTCACCAGAACGTTTAAGGCAAAAGAATCTTGCCGTAAACAACCACTTTTATGTTTTTCGACGACTTCATTAAAAACTTCTTCTAATGGCATAAGCTGAGGTTATGACACCTCAAGCATTATAAGAGTAAGAGTTTTAGCTTTCGTAGCACTTATATTTCTTATTCGTTTTGTATTGTTTTTGGTTACAATATATATTACTAAAGGATAACCGTAACAATAGTTTATTTTATATTAAATTTTATATTCAAATCCATTTTGATAGAAATGCTTAACTGCAATATTTTAAAGATCTTTTTTCCTTAAACAGCATAAATTTGTTAATTTTAAACTTTTTGTGTTTTAAACTTATTTCCTGTCAAAAGCTTTGAATTTATTGACGCTTTAAAATTTGGTTTATTTTTTTTAAAAACTTGATGATGTCGAAAAAGTAAAGTAAGTAATAATTTTAAATCATTTCTAAAAACATCGTCAGAACGACAATTCTTTCAGTATTACACAAATGAATTACAGAACTTTGTTATGAAATTACTTCATAAACTGTTTACTTTTGCAAAGATGACTCTTATTAACAAATCTCTTCTTCAGATTGGTATTTTTTTGTTTAAATTTACGATGTTCTTGAAATATTATTGAAAAATTTTTCAGATACAATATTGATTTTAAAACTATAATTTACGTGGGACTGTCGTTTTAAATAAATTTACTTTATCTTAATTATTTACAATACCGTATTTCAAGAAAAAAATAACATTTTAAAGGGTATTTTGGACAAGTAATTTAAACGCCTCTTTGAATATAAATTAGTTCGATTAAGATATAGATTGTACAGTTCAACAAAGACACGAAGGCTCTATCATTACAGATAAGAGTAACACAAACTCAGACGTAGGCTTACCAGTAAGTTGTTGAGATAGGGCGGTCCTTCCGCTAATGTATTCAAGCAATTTCACTAACGCTATGTCTCTTGGGACCGGCCCCATCTAGGGCCAGATTAAATTTGTACCCTTCTGTTTTTATTACATTTAACTTGAACGTCTCGTTGTCAAGGCTTATACTTGAAATACTTGAGTAGATAGATATATATGTAATTTATAGAGAATTCTTCGAATAGCAAGAATTGGTCTTATGAAAATTTTGGATTTGGTTTGTTACAATAGTACATTATGATATCTACATTACTTTATTATATCTTTCTCAGCTTCATGTTGTATCTGAATGAATTTGGAAATCGAGTGTTAATACATTCCGTTCTTTTCACCACTTTCCGCCGAATCCCTTAAGGATTGCGTGTTTAGTGGCGGAACCCAACTCCGCGATTGGCCTTGTTACATGAGCGAAGAAATGAAAATATTGAATATTTAATTTGAAAATATTTATTTTAAATTTTCTCGCGTTGGGATTGAACACACAACCTGTTCGTTTACAGTCACACGTTTGTGGCCCTGCGCCACGACAGGATTATTTATTATAAAATATATAATATTTTATATAAAAGATTTATTTTGATCAGTATGTATAAATATATAGAAAAAATTTGGTTGAAGTAAAATTTCCTCATTATAACCAGAATATTACATATTCTGGTTATAATGAGGAAAAACTTATTTTGAAGAAGATAAAGTGATTTATAATAAACTTGAATGTTTCTGTACGATACAATGTCTTGTTTGTAATATGTAGCATTTTAGCTTTATGAAACCGTAATTTTTCACATCAAGTTTTTACGATGAGTTGCTACGTTATATGTTATCTTTATAACACTTCCTATTAACTTATTTCATGCTTGCTTTTCCCTTGAATAATATATTTATTTTTTTATCATATAATAACAATTGGATACAGTGACATTATTATATTGTATGTTTTATTTTTTTAGAAATCCGTATAATTAACAATAGAAAGGATCTCCTTTATGGTTCCACATACTTTTCAGTAAAAGGCACACCGACAAATTCAAAATTAGACATTTTTGACAAGAATAGTTTGTCAAATGTACGTATGTAATGTATATAAATGGACTCTTTTTAAACATTTAGTACTTTTTTATCTAAAAGCTTTCAAACGTGCATGGCTTTTGTCAATACTCTAGCAATTTAGTTAAAACTACGATATAGTGCAGTTACTATGGCATAGTTTGTATTCAATGGTTGAGTTATTATGTAACGCGTTGAAATTAGCTTCACAAATTGTGACACGATTTCCAGGAAGCCCATAACCGGCTTAGACGCCGGGGGCACTTGGCATGAGATGACCGAAGAGGCATCTTGGCGTCTCTAGAACACTCCACCCCTCACAACGCCTTGGAAACTTGCCCGATAGGCTTTAGATAAACGCTACCATATTGCGACTCGCGCCCGAAGGTTATGAACTTTTCTGACTCATTAGAGATTCCAACTTCGTTTGCGTCTTTGTACTCAGCCAAATATAATTTTGTATGGTACTGTTCAAATGTGATTCACGATTATATTTTAGATTATTTATAGAATCTTTTGCTAACAAAGAACCTTTGCTGTTATTTTTTTTTTATGTGCATCAAAATAATTATTTATAATTTATACTGAATTACTATTAGCACAAATTATTCATATTTTTTTGGATATCCAAAAAAACACAGCAAATTGAAAAGCAAGACGCATCCTAAACGCACGATCAATAATTTTAAGTTACGCGCGATATTTTTAAAATAGTGGTAATGGCACGATTACATTTAATTTAAAAATAGATTTAGATTTAAAGGTTTATTTTACATTTAAATTAAATGATCACCTTTATTATTCTTTATATGTTATAATTATATAAACTGTACAATCACGTCTGTGTTAGTTAAAAAATACAACGATACAGGAAAGTGAGTAATGTACAAAAAACTTTTTTTTCGTGTAAAAATGCTGCCGTCGCAATGAAAAGGATCACGTATTAAATCTCCAGCTGCCAGACGGTGATGAGTGCAAGTTATTTATCTCATAACTGGAATATTTGCGACTTTATATTTGATACGTGCAATATCTCGGAAGACTAATATTACAGACAGCAGTTAAATCACATTTATAGATTATTAGCGTCATTAAAAAACTTTTTAGTGTGTAATGATATGATTTTAGATATATGTTAAAAAAACTAAAATGCATATAAAACGGGTCAAGTTGCTTTTTAATGTAACAAGTACAAAGGTTTTACAATATCAGGATTGTAAATTTTCTTTATTTCTCATTGTGCACATTCCATTTCCTTTAAGCAATTTCCTATATTTGTATTTCCAGTCGAGTTTGCTTTGTTAACAATAACAGCGTGGCATTTGGCGGGCTTAAGATTTATAAATGTTGGATGTCCTCTGTATTCTCTCTTTTCATTCGTTTAGCGAATTCCTTTGTCTAGATTAACATCCTGCTGATAATTCAGTGGCGTAAAAGACTGACGCCGACGGAAATTTGTAGCTGTGCCACATCGGCGCCGGTTCCCACCGTTCCAATAATAAAATATATTTTTATGTTCTTATTACTTTTTATAACTTTGTATCCGCAAATTAAGTTTAAAATAGAATATTTTTTTAAATAAGAAATTTGTATACATCAAACACATTAAGGAAATAAGTTTGCAATTTAATATACTCGGTAATTTGCATTTTTTATTATGTTATGTTATGCTTTTGAAATAATTATAAATGATATCATTCGTTTTGAAGTGTATTTGCTCTGCGCTGAAGTATCGCCAGACGTTAGCCCGTGCAGCCGTGACTCTATTCATCAACGTCCGAACTCCGACCTTTGCTGCTCGCGTTTTCTTGCCGCATTTACCACCAGCCTCAGCCTCGGCGTCTCTTTAATATTCATAAAATTAGGGCACCGTTAAATGAAATCAGTTAATATACTAAGTGTTTAGCATTTCGCAAATGAAGGTGCTCAACCAGTGTACAATTAATCCAACCCACTTTTGTGTAGGTCATTCGTGTGCTCCTTTATGTTAATTTTGTAAGGCTTTATATGTAATCAGATCGGAATAATAGATTTGTTTACGTTTTTAGGTATTTGGTCCATGTTACATTTCTACTAGCTGAAGACTATATGAATTGTACTAAATAAGCGTAAAATGTAGCTAATTTGGACTATTATATCAATCAAATGTAAATGATTTTGATGAATGTTGAGTTGATCAGTCGTGTTGATTTTCGAGATTTTAACATGTTTTTCTTTTAATTTATAGAAGATATGATAAAGACAACACTTCCCTTTAACTTTTATTGGTTTCTTTCGCTAATCTGGGAATTACCTAAAGTTAGTGTCTGTAATTTCCAAGAAAGAAAGATTTTCTTAATTTTAGTACAGTTAGAAGTAGTATAGTCACGACTCTTCAGGCTATGTATAGGTAAATTAAAAAAGTGTCCATTAAAATATTAAAAAATAAATGTTTCTATTCTTAACAAACGTTTCTTATTTTATTTATATTTAGCTACTAGTGTTTAACATTTGAATTATATTAACATTCAAACACTTCACGTTCCCCAAGTGCGATCTATGCAAATACACAACACTCCACTTGTAAAACAGGTTTAGACGTTTGTAGGCACAGTGCCGATAATCTATCAATGTCATCTTTTTAACCGGCTCGTTCGAAAAGCATTCTCAACTAAAATTTTACTTGACCATCAGCAGTCCGAAGAATAGAAGTAACAAATCTCTTCATTTTCCTTTTGTATAATATACTATATAACAGTTCACGAGTTTGTTACGGTAATTAGAACTGGAGACGCTGCCATGATGAAATCCTCATTGTCTAGGACCTTTGACTGCCTACGTTTATGAACAATGCGTTGAAACGCTGCCTGAAACTTGCGTATGTTAAGTCTGCTTTGCATTTAGCAATTCAAAGTAACATGTTACAAGTAAAACAAGTAGATATTTTAAACTTATTGTAATATGGTTAAATTTTAACTTTTTGAAGTATATAATATATAATAGAGTAATCCACTGAACATTGCAAATTTAGACTTAACTTTCATTCAAGTCAAGACTTTCTTCAAAGGCACAAAGGCGATTTCTGTTGTTAAAATGTTTTAATTTCTTTATCTGGATGAGTTAAAAATATGGTAACAGCAAAATAATGCTAAATATGTTAAATTCCTCTATTTAATATGTTAAAAACTAATATCTAAAGATACTCTTTAAAAACTACTACTGCAATATAAAGTCCATTATAACATGGCCTGATTAAATGCACTCAATGCGTTAAAAATACGTATGTTTTATATACATTTTTAAAACATATTTTCAAACTGAATTCATTAAGCATTTAAAGAGAGTAATTGCTATTTGTAAATAAGTACCGACAGTTATAATAATTATTTAAATAATGGATCAGGTGATTCCACAAAGTCAAAGACTAATACATACGCTTCCATTAACTGGTAATGCTATCTACTTTTAGAATCGTTATAATTATCCATAGATTATGGTGATTATATGAAGGAAAAATAACTTGGAATATTTTGTCTAACTGTGATTTGTTTCCAACCTATATTTTTTTTTTTAAAAACAATGATCAATGTATATTAATTTGTAATGGTATACTCAACGATTATACTTATACTAACTTTCTAATTTTTGTTATTGGGTCATTATTATTGGAGTTGACCTGTCTATGATACAATTGCACACAGAGCTGTATATTTTTAAGTTTATCTATTTTTTATTACTTATTTTTCATTTTACTAACTTTATTTTTTCTACAAATATTAAAAGATTTGCGAGAAGCCGTATGATTTATCGGTCATGAATGAGATGCCCGATAAGCACGTGTTTCTAGTTAAAAGAGCTGATAAGGAATTTCTTTTTACGTCCGATTTTATTTCAAACAAAGTAGGTTACACTCAAAATACAATTTCTTACTAGTATCCAAATATTGTTGTGAAATGTACCCGGTATTTTAATTTACTTTAGTAAATCACGTAATCTAAACATTAACATTTATTATTCTCTACTGGTTTCGTTTAAAAAACTAAAGTAGGTTATAGCTTTTATAAACAAGAAAACAATTATAAATCTTAGAAAGAAAAATATGACTTTTGTTCAAGCTTTTTAAATATAGATATTGCGTAAATATTAAACACAGCTTTATTTAAATCATCATTACTAGAATGCGTTAATTATGGACAGTGTTAAATTTATAGGAAAATTAAGTGTAGAAATTATATGTTTATCGGTTTTGATATATTGCCTATTTATTTGCTTAAATTTAAACTGATTTAAAACGTCTAAATTATTAATTAATAATTGTATCTACACGGTGTATAGCTACTACCGGGTAGTAGATTATACTTACGTTATTTAATAATTCTAAGGTATAAAACGGTATGATTTACTGTTTCTAGTTGAGTCTTACCAAAAGACATAGATAAAGTTAATTCTAACTATAAGTATAATGGTCTATTTCTAAATCTAACTTTGTTGTGTGCACATTGTTTATCTGTCCATCTATTTTGATACGTGCTTTCACAGGATTTGTACCCGTTGCCTTCTAGGCTCCGATATCCCATTTATCAGTCGATCGTCAAATTATTATTGTGAATAAATAGATAAAGGATTTTTTTTGTCAGTGTTTATTCTTGTCCCGGGTATAGACGCACTGCACAGCTGCGTTGCATCCGGCCGCCGTTGTTATATCGTGCTTCAGTAAACACAAGTGTGTCCTAACAGCGTGGAATATGGACGAAAAGGCAGAGCTTTGACTATAAGGATGTATATAAGCGTGAAATATATGTGTAAAACCGTTAATTTCAAATATGATTTTTTGTAGCTTTTGTTTGTTTTTGAAAGATACATACATTTGAAGTATTTTTTTAAGAATTTTATAGATTTTAATCGTGATTACAATTTACTTCTTTCTCGTATTCATTTCTTTTTACAAACACTAATATTTTTATTAATAAAAATGTTTATACCTACTTATTATTTGCTACTATTAAAGATAATACTTCAAACAATATTGCTATATTTCTAAAAAGCCAAGAAGCTTTGCCCTAGAGCAAAATGCAAGGATTCTTTCATAAAACTTTTCGTCTGAAAATATTTTGATGGCTCGCTGCAAGACGGAACTTTTCTTATGAGACGATAAAACTGAGTAGTTCAATGTATATTTTAACTGCACAGCTATAAAACTTGAGATGGAAGACTGGGTGCAGTTGATCACTGAAACTATATTCACTGTTAATAAAATTCGTCCTTGCCAACCAACTAAAGTTAACTTTCTACATGGAACAGCGTCAGTAATATGATGGTTTTATGTTTGACCTCTAGTTTGACAAATTAGCCAGTCAACGTGGTAGACAGAGGGAACCCAAGTATCTTTTTTTTAATTTATGTAAAACATACTAAGAATTTGGGCCATTGTGTATATGCCTTACATTTTTTTTCTATAATATAGTTTTTTATGCAATAACACTTATATATATGAAACACTTATATTGTGATATAATTTTCATATGACGCTCCCTTGTGCCTATTTGAAGTTCGAGTCTAATTCGAACACATTAAAAGTTATAACGTTGTCACAGATTTTCCGCCTTCAATTTTAATGAAAGTTAATATTAAAGTTAGTAAAATATGCTTGCTGTTTAAATTTTAGTTGTAAATAAATTTAGTAAAGAATAATGAATTAGAGGCCTGTCGTGGCGCAACGGCACAAGCGTGTGACTGTAACCGATAGGTTCTGGGTTCGATCCCCAGTCGAGGAAATGAAATATTTAATATTTTCAATTGAAATATTTAATGTTTTCATTTCTTCGTTCTGGTAACAAGGCAAACGCGGCGTTGAGTTCCGCCACTCAACACGCCATGCCTCAAATTCGGCGGAAAGTGGGGAACGGAAGCGGAACGGAGTGTCGCTAGTCGAGTTCCCTCTGCCTACCCTGCCTCGTGCGGGATACAGCGTGAAGCTAAAAAAATGAATTATCTTATGACATTGTATGTTTATTGATCGTTTTTAAGACAAACTGCTCATTTAACTTCTATTTATTTACTAGAAATGAATTCGAGATGTACTTATATTATTATTACATATTATTTACGACCTTTACGTTCTCTAAATAATGCAACAAGTCACAAATACTTAAAGCTTTTAGATCTTTGTGTGCTACGAAATGTACGGTTCACACAGTTAGTGTAGCTTTTCATTTATTTTCGCTCTTATGTTGAAAGCAGCAAGAGACAGTTGTGATAGTGATATATCGTGTAGAAATTCGAAGGGGTGGAATCTCAGCCCCTCTGTAAATAATTACGTCTGCCCACTACGACGCCACGAGGGCGCGTCCCCTCAGTTTGAGGCTTAGCTCCCTCGTCATGGCGTTTTTATGTTTCCTCTCCTTCGCATTTCGGCAATTCTACAGAATCCATTCGCCCCATAAGTAAGTGTACTAAACGTACAAATTTTAATTGTATCCAATATCTGTCTTGTTTATATTTAAAATTTACGGCAATTTACTCGATTTAATTACTCGCCTGTTCTATGTAGTGATGCCTCCACCGTTCACTTTTAGAAAATGAAATCGCATTTTCAAAGCTGTTTTTTCTGCGCGTTGTTATAAATTTGGTTTTGTTTGGTTATATTATGATGGCAAAAATATTCTTGTATTTCTACATTTCATATCTAAAGATCTTGCTTGCCACAAATAATTAAGCATCTTTTCCTTAATTGTCTCTTTATAATAGCTAAAGTAATTTTAATACTTCATCTGCCTAACATGAACTTTCTTAGGTAATATATCAGAATGGTATTTGCATTTCTCGTTCACACGGCAGAACATGTATCTTTGTGTTCGCTTGAAAACAGCTAGTTGATTCTCTTTTTGTTGCAAGAAATAGGTCAAAAGCTACCTGACGTAAAGTTATTTATTACTGACTACGAACCTTTTCTTTGGATCTACACCATTTGCTCTTGACTTTGTCTTAAATGTTTTATGAAACAATATTTTGTAGGTACTAAAAATTATTAATAAATTATTAATTTTTATTTTGAACAATTTGTATCTGAAATCTTAATTTAAATTAAGTAATTTAAATTTTGAATTACAGGTAATAATTAATTCATCTATAACGATTTTTCACTTAATTTTCATACGTATATTCAGCAATAAATCACCATAAGATCACCATAGGATGTTTTCACAGAAATAAGAAATTACAATGTTTTTTGAAAAATATTATGCTTCATCGTTATTTTTCTAATATTATAACGTAAGAAGCCTATCGCGGCGCAGGGATAAGAGCGTGTGACTGTAAACGCGACAGGTTGCGAGTTCGATTCCCATACGAAGAAATGAAATATTCAATATTTTTTATTTTTTGGTAATAAGTTAAAGCTCGGCGTGGAGTTACGTTCATTCAACATGCAATGTTTGGAATCCTGCGGAAAGTGAGGAATAATGAGAAGTGTCTTAACGGGATCGGAGCGTCTTAACAATAGGTTTCCTAGTTCTCTTTGCCTTTCCTGCCATGTGCGGAATACAGCGTGAAGCAAAACAAAATAGTTAAAAAAACGTCAAAAAGAATAAAAAGGAAACAAATAATATTTTGTTATCAACCAAACATCCTCATCCGCAGGGATTCTGACAGGATGATGTATCAGCGATATAACGTCACACCCGACTATCCTAACGACCGTAACTTGCCAGATCAAATGATAGCCTAGACCTTTACATAAATTCTGTTCATGAAGAAAATATGTATGTAAATATTTTAACAAGTGTCAAGGATAGTTGACCAAATATATATATGTATCTTAATACCATGATAGCAATGTGCTTCTGAGGATACATGTATAACATATTTACAGCTTTTACTACGAATGACAGCTGTAAATATGTTTCAGTATCTTTGTGAAGAATACTTTATTCTTTTTAAGCAATATTCTCTGAATATTATAATTTTGCTATATATTTCGGTCAAATAGTGGTTGGCTTTGTCTCGTTGAATTATAAATAAGTCCTTGTTGTAGAAATTTGCTCGTCATGGTACTAGTTGGAAAAAATATCTCTATTATTATACAGATTGAACCATATTTTAAGCAAATTATTACTGTAGTTTTTTTGATTTAGTAAAAGAAAAAAAAACATCCTTGTTAGTATTTGCTTTTTCCACGGTATACAGCAATTTATTTAAATTAGACAGCATTACTCTAGGGTTGAGTTTAGGAAGTAACCGCAACAAGTGCTGCACAATTTCGCAGGCAGCGTGTCCTTTAATTTGGGTAATGGCCATGAGAAGCGTACCTACCTAGCTTAGAGATAAGCGAGATAGCAGTGACGGCCGCCAGCCCTCAGAATTCCGTAAGGGAGGCGACATTCCTTATTCCATAGGAAACTCCCTTCGTGGGTGTTTAAATGACTCCTTACGGCTGTTGCCTACATACAATTCTACCTAAATTCGGTTGGTTTTGTGCTCATTAGCGTTGCCATCACGCTACGTGTTTGTTTGTGAGTGTACTGTTAACGCTCTAATGGACAAAACCGTTCCGAATTAATGCTACTATTGATTATGCGACAACTCATTGATGTGGCCATTGTAATTATGCATCTAATAGATATGTGTTATTATAATTCTATACATTTGTAATTACATTTGCACATGCGAAGCAGTGTATAGTATTATAAAATAATGATGTTCTACGTAACGTATTGTATTTTATTAAGGTATATTTATTATATTTTTATCTTTCGATGACTATGGTTAATACATACTGATTTTTTTTAAATATTTATATTGTTAGTTTTTAATATTTATCTCGTTTTGATTTCCTTAACCTCCAGTTATTAACAGTTATGTGATCACGGAGCTTCTACAGAGCGACTTGCACAAGATAATCGTGTCGCCGCAACACCTCTCAGCAGACCACATCAAAGTCTTCCTCTACCAGATACTCAGAGGTTTGTTTAATATTTCATTACAACGGAATGCCTTTGAACGCTCAAGCTGAAAGAATTTTTGGTAGTTATAGTTTATAGCTTGTAATAATTTAGCTTGGTTAATATTTGAATATTTGTTGTCTAAAGAATACACATATATACATATTATTGGTATAGCTTTGGACCTGAAGGTAATTTTATAATAATCCTTCAGATTTATCGGTGTAAAATTAAAAATCTTGAAATCTCTATATTTAGTATAAAAAATTAACAACATTGTCGTATTTCCTATACGTCCGTGAACTTTGGATATGTTTCAAATATTTTAACGGTTAACGGTTAAAGACATTTATTTTCTCAAAAGATTTACATTTAAATCACTTACAGAGAAAATTATAAAACATTAAGTAGACAAAAAAAAATCATCGAAAAGGCACAGTAATACACAGTAACACAGTTAGTTAAAACCAAACCAATAACCAGTACAATACAAACAAGGGTAGTTTGAAATAGTATTAGTAAAAATAGTAACAATAATTGCCTATGTACAAAGTTATGTATCTAAGGTAGATGACACATTAAATATTTTTACTGATGTTTTATTTCCGTTCATTTATTTATTCTGTGTAAATTATTTATTTGTTATAACAAATATTTTATTTTATAACAAATATTTTATTTTATATCTTTATGGTTTTATGCGCTCTAGCTACTCATGAAAATTTTTATTACTTTTTATAAGGTTTTTTTTGACAATAGGTGTACCTGTAAAGCTCAGTATAATGAAAGTGCTAAGAAATTAGATGATTTTACTACAATTTATTGAAAAACCGTAAAATAACGCAAAATTAGGAATATAAAAAGGAAAAACTTTACTTTAGGAAAAAAAGAAGTTACTTATTATATAACATAAATAGCTTGTATTAATATAAAATCTCAGGTCACCCCAGGCCTAGCAATTATCAATCACTTAACACTAGGTTAATATAAAATGATATCTTAAATGTACGTTATATAATAATTAATAACCATAAGAACTCTACCAGGATGTAGTTAACGCGTGCAAATGTTAAAATTATACTTATACTATTTTCTAGAAGAGAATACAAATAACAAAGCGAGGTAGTCCTTGAGAGTTTACCTCCGTAAATTTAAATGTAAAATAAACCACGTACCCGCGAGTGCGATTACGACAGTTCATGACCAGGTTGAAGTTAAAGTAAGTCTGGTTTTCTACCAGCTTTTTCCATTTCCATCTAGCTTAAATCAATTAAAACTAATAAGAGCCCAAACTTTTCAGCAACTTTTGCAGAAGCGCATCGATTTTTCTTTCCCACAACTTATATTGGGTATTCTTTTATAATAAATTCCGTTTTATTTCAATAATCATTTTAAAAGATTAAAAGCATTCGTTATACCGCCAGTCACCCGATTTTATATTATTAATTCTTGCAATTACTCTTACAACGCTAAGAAATTTCCCCTGAGTGTAACGCGCTAAGGGAATCCAGAAAAATGTGATCGTTAAGCTCAGACGCTCAGAGTTTAATTAAAAAGTTTACAGTTTCCAGTGGACCTTTCAGTCTCCTGTGAAAGGTTCTTTGGCGATGTTTGTGCTAGTGGTTAAAACTTAAGTGCCAATATTCCTTTTTTAATATGACCAATGAGGTTATAATGACGAAAAGTTTTATATGTATGCTGCCTGTGATATAAAAATCGAATCCCACGAGTTATGAAAAACTTGGCTAGTACAGGATTGGTCACGAACTTGCCAATTGTGTGTCTAATGCACGCATCAATGATTTCCGTTGGTCGATCCATACTGAAGGTAACCCTGCTAGGCACTAGGTATTCTAATGTAGTTCGGTCGCTGCGATATAAATAATGTATGCAGTATCCGCTCGTAACTATGAAGCCATCGTCAATGGATCCTAACTATAATATACAGAGAGGTACTTTAAGGATACGCTGAAGATCCTTGTATCCCTGACATACATTAAACATTCAAGGTTTTGTGTATGCGGTTTTGGTTTAACTTTGAGCATGTGGTATAAGGTTAAATTTAATTAATTTGTATATTTTCAACTTAAGACTTACGATTTCTATTAGCAGTTACTTTGATAAATTTATCGTGTTTTTAGTTGCTATTTTAGAATTGTGAGAGGATATTTTTAATTACGTGTTTCACATAATACGAAATCGCGTAATTGTTAAGTAAGGCCAGTAAAAAGGTTTAATTAATTTTGTTTATCAAACGAAACGAGGAGATATAATCGCAAAGCCTGAGCGGCGGTAACGAGCAAAATTATGGAAATGCGGCGCGGCTGGCGCTCCGGTCCTTTGCGAGTCGTACGTAGCTAGCGTTATTTATGCGCTACATTTTTTTTGCCTGCGAAATCTCTACACGACTCCTCGTACTACTAAAGAGCTTACCGTAATAGATGCCCTGTTCCGTACTCGTGTTTCTCATCGTAGCAAATTTGAAAATCAATTTCGATATGTGCGACGGCGATGGAATACGTAACGGCGGTATCTTAATGGCGTATTGTGTCGTAAGGGGAAATTAAGCTAGTCCTTTATGATTTTATGCACATATTTTTTATGTAAATAGGACAGATGCGTCTACGTAATGTTAATATTGCTTTAGTTTTTCTTTCCGAAACCTATAGCGTAACCATAAAAGAAACATAAAATTCTAGAATATCATTTTCAAAGTAAAATATAAGAAAACTTTAACTTTATTAAATAATTTCGAGTCATATATTTAGGGTGTTTTTTATTCCATATCGATCAAGTCTTATATAGTTTCATATACGAGTATACTTACGATATGATGAATTGGACTTATATTTTTTATTAGTTTTATAGATCAACAATTTTTTAATGGGAGGGAAGTGGAAAACGTGTTGATATAGAATTGTACATTGTTTTTTGTCCACTTTTTTAGTAATCAATATTCAGATACTCATTACGTATAGACTTATAATCAATTCGTGGGGAACGTAGGTTCCAAAGTTCCTTCTGCCTATCCTGCTTTGTGCGGAATACATCAGAAAGCTGGGTTGAGTGAGTTGAGTAACAGATCGATGTCTGTACATATGATATATAAGAAAAAATGTTGTTGGTGACATTTAAATATAAAAAATGTTGTCTCTTTCTCTGTGCGTTTGTACACGCTTATATTAGAGACAGCTTATCAAAGTGAACTGCAGTTTTCTTGTATTTTGGCAACCTTTCCTGAAAATTGTGTGATTGTTTGCTTCAATAGAATTATTTTTATTTACACTAATGAAAAAGTTATATAAATTTACTGTATGTCTGACTAAATTACTATAAGTTACTTTTTTATTGAAATGGTCGTAATTTTACTGTTCGATATAGTAATTTTTTTTTCAGCTTCACGCTGTATCCCGCACTAGGCAGGGTAGGCAGAGGGAAAGGAAGTGAAACCTAGTGTTATGACACTTCGTTTTACTTCCGTTCCCCACTTTCCGCCGAATTTGAGGCATTGCGTGTTGATTGCCGGAACTCAACGCCGCAATTGTAAAATATTATTTTTAAGATGATATTGTTATTAAAAAACTTAAGTAATGCAGACTAATAAATTAATAAATATTTACATTTATAATTAAAGTAGGCGAAGTCGCGAGCGGGTCGATATAGCATTATGTATTTGTGTGTGTAAATTATTCAATCTATTTCTTCAAACCTTTAATACATTTGAAGACAGTACCACGCTTTCGAGAAAGTATTTTTTTAAGCAAGCGCTACGGGGAAGCTTCCCAAACAGATTATAATTTTACTCGCTATAATTCCAAGTTGATATTGACAGACACTTGGGATTATTTGGTTGGATGTAGAATTGTACGTGATTAGGTAATCTATATGTTCAGCTTAATCTCTCACGTCAGTTACGGTCCGAATGTTCCGGTGGACACGGTGGACACGTTGTTGGTATATTCCGTTTAGTTTTGTTTTGTTTTATTTATTCAACTTACGCGTGATAGTTATTAATATATAAATGTGTGTAGTGAAATATGTGTTTTATATCACTTAAAGAAAGAGTAAATTTATATATTATAGTTAATTATATAATTTATATACTCAGCTTCACGCTGTATCAGAGGCAGGCAGAGGGAACTTGGGAACCTAGTGTTAATAATCCGTTCCACTTCCGTTGCCTCCTTTCTGCCGAAATTGACCTCCTCACACTTTGTCTGCCTGCCTTGTTACCAGAGCGAAGAAATGAAAACATTAAATATTTCATTTTCTCGAGTGGGGTTTGAACCCACAACGTGTCGTTTATATTCACACGCTTGTGCCGCTGCACTACGATGGTGGCGTGTTATGATATATATGATATTTTATAATGTTTGTCTGTGCAAATATTTTATTATTATGTATCAATTACTTCTGATTACTGGCTAGAATACCGTTACGGTGCTTTATTGTTATAACATTAATATTTAAAATTAATCTAACATATTTAATAAAACTAAAGTATCTAAAATATATTATTCTATTTATTGAAAAAAGTACAAAGGACTATGGGACAATGCTCGGTAACTGTAAAAGTTCCATTTTGGCGCGGTCACCCTAACGGTGCCTGGTGCAGGGCGTTAATTATGAAAGCCGTTCCATCCTCGTCGTGAGAGCGCGAGACCTTGTTTGCCACCAGCGCGAGCGCGTGAGCAAACATCACACCCCAATACTGTTATTCCTTATTATTCCGGGTTCAAACATACTCCGACTTGCTTAAGTTATTTAGGAGGAAAAAAAACTTTATTTTACGAATGTATACGTATTTATTACGAATGTATACGCAATACAGCAGTTGTAAATACCTTTAAATGTATGTAAAATTATTAGTTATTTAGGTGGTTAATCTAATTATGTGTTTTAAAAAGAAATACGTAAATATAGAAATGTATAAAGCTTATTGAAATCCATTTTGTATGCAAAAGTTTTGGTTAGTTTGAAATATATTGGGGACATTAGTGCTTCAACAAAATTGTCACAATATAATGCAAGGTTGTTGGCTGATTAATTAGCTACGTTGAAGCGAACTTTTAATTGTTTTAAATTGTTTTAAAAACCTTCTATAATTAGTTCTATGTTGACCGGTAGAGTCAAATGAGTAGTGCATTGTCCCCCCCAGTTAGCAATAAGGACTAGCGGGCGTCGCGGTCGGCTGCGCGCACGCACGGGCGACGACCTGCGCTTAGGTTGCTTGCTTTGAACGACATATTGCTCAGTTTTAGTGCACCTGTTGCTATAATTGTTATTGGTATCTTTGATTATATAGTAAAATATTCTAAAGATACTAAATAAAACGTAATAAAGGCCGTTAATACTTTATTGACCACCTAACTTTTACAGCAGCTGTAATGAAAATATTGTTTTTAATGTTATTAATATCTACGTACATAAGTGTTTGAAATCTTTCTGTTATACTGAATAGTTATAAATCATACTGGTTTGTCAATTAACTTGGCATGTTGAGAATTTAAAGAAGCTCGTGCAGCGTTGGCACGAAAGTGAATGCGGCGCATAGAGGCTCATACATCTTGATGCACCGCTGTGCGGGTGCCGTTAGGTTAATCGTCAGGTATAATATTGCAGGCTTAAACTGACGCATAGTGAAAAGACAAACTAAATTTTGGATCTAATGTCCACACTTAATGTGAGGAACTTGTTACATGAGATTGTTGGTCATAATATTATTTGGGGTACTGAGTGCTTGGTTGACATTTATACAATGTATGTATTGTATTTATTGCTATTATTTATAAACATCCTACAAAAGGCAGGTTAGGCAGAGGAAACTTGGGAACATAATGTTAAGACATTCCGTTCTTTTTCCCACTTTCCGCTGAATTTGAGGCATTTTGAGTTGAGTGGCGGAACTCAATGCCGCGCTTCGCCTTCTTACCAGAGCGAAGAAATGAAAATATTAAAATATTTTTCTTTTAAAAGAAGTAAGGTATTTTAATTATAAAGGTTATATTTTAACGTTGTATTAATAATATTAAAATATGAGTATAAAATATATTAAAATAAAGGTAGTCATGACAGATACCATTTTGAAAGATAGTTAACAGGGTTTAATATTTTTACATTAAGGTATAGTTTTGTGTCATTTTAACATATTAAAGATTTGCGTTATAGATAGCTTGATATAATTAAATTAATAACTTAAATATATTACGGACAATGAATTATTAATACGTATCTAAAAATTTCGATTTCATTTCATTATTTTTTATAATACGTACTTACAGATCATACTAATGAGAAAGCTAAATGGGTAGTTAACTTACAGAGATGGGTCTTTGAAAGTAATAAGGTTTTTGCCAAATTACAGCTGCTACATTTAGACAGTATACAGTACGTTTACCTTCACAATTAACATGAAAGTCAGGTATACGAAAACAGAACATCCTCGGGGAAATTAAACTCTGGGAGGTGGCGAGGTGTCGTTAATTTGTTTTGACGTCACAGCCAGCCGCTTTGAACAACGGTTGACGTGTTTCGCGTTCCTGCAGGGATTCCGCGCCTCTAATGCCTCGCCTCGCTACCAGTCTTAAAACCGCAAACTTATTTATGCTCATGAAAATTTCCTACGAAATAGCTATCGTGAGATTTTTGGGTTAAGATTTTGATAGTTTACGTTTTATGTAGTGGTTAGTGCTGTAAAAATTTTACTTTGTTACGTCTTTTGCCTTTTATTAAATTATCAACATTTTCGTATGTGAACTTCAACTAATAAAATCTATACTTGAAAGCCTAAGCTTTAGGAGTAAAAAGTAGGAATGTATAAGAATTTCGACAGTTTGATATATGTCAGATTGCTTTTATGTATTTATGTTATTAAAAATAGCTCGCTAAGTTATGTTTTAAATACAACATTAACATTTTTAAATATTTACACATTTTTAATATTTTATTTAGCTTCACGCTGTATCCCGCACATAGGCAGAGGGATCTTTGGAACCTAGTGTCAAGACACTCCGTTCCACTTCCGTTCCCCACTTTCCGCCGAATTTGAGGCATTTCGTGTTGAGTGGCGGAACTCAACGTCGCGTTTTGCCTTGTACCAGAGCGAATAATTGAAAACATTTAATATTTAAACTGAAAAAAATAAATGTTTCATTTCCTCGAGTGGGGATCAAACCAACAACCTGTCTGTTACAGTCACATGCTTGCGCCACGACAGGCCTCAATAATATTTTAATATTTTTAACTCAATAACAATTAAATATATTTAATATTCTTAACATTTTAATATTTTAAATTTATAAATTCTATCTCAAACATTGTTATAGGCATGGAATGAGCTTCATATAGCTTTACATTGCATATACGCTCAAATATGTTTTGCAGTATCTTTAAATTCCAGTATTGGCTCATCTGATGCGGCGGAAACTAGATTTGGATATGACGAAATGGATTTTTCTATTAAATCTAACTCAATGCAGTTTGTAGTAGATTTTGATAGAGCTTTATTTGTAATTTATGTATGTTTTAAATAGACTTCTCTATTGTGTACATAATGGAGCAATTACTTAATTGTCTCTGTAGGTTATTTTTTTATGTATATCTTATATATAGATAAAAAAATCTAGTGTTGTGTCTAATGTTACTAAATAAATTATATAAAAGAAATTCAATACGTTTCACAATCAGTACGAGTGAAATCTTCCTAATAAATATTTGTTCAAAATTATATCGTTTATAATGTAGAAAAAAAACATTTAGTCATTATTTTCTTGATATATTGGATAGGTCTATTAATCTTCTTTAACTAAACCAGTACAGTGTCATAGTTTGATATAATAAAATTAATTTATAATTATTTAAGATCATCGATTTTCAGGATTATTAAATATCTTAAATGAACAAATTTAACCAGATTCGAACCTGACGTCGAACACTTTACACTAGTCCCATGACCACAGACTTTTTCCTCGTAATTATGCAAATAGAATTGAGGAAAAAAAAATATTGTTTAGAAGTATGTAATGCACAGTAAGTAGGTACTGATTTTTTCAATATTAGATCCCTACTGCTGTTTGCAACATGCAGCGTAAAATGCATGTTTATATTAGATACCTACTTTAAAATACCCTTAAAATGATTATATTGTTTATTACTATTATTGATGTACTTAACTCAACTCACCTTCACACTGTATCCCGCACATGGCTGGGTAGGCAGAACTTGGGAGCCTAGTGTTAAGAATTTGAGGCATTACGTGTTGAGTGGCGGAAATCAACGCCGCGTTTGCCTTGTTACCGAAGCGAAGAAATGAAAACATTAAATATTTAATTTGAAAATATTAATTATTTCATTTCCTCGAGTGGGGATTGACCCTACAACTTGTCAGTTACAGTTACACGCTTGTGCCGTTGCGCCACGAAAGGCCTCAATTTTATTGATGTAAATAATAAATTATGTATTCACATATAACAGTTATATAAAATAGCTCGATTTATTGCAGGTTTGAAGTACCTACACTCAGCCCGCATTCTCCATCGAGACATCAAACCGGGTAATCTGTTGGTGAACAGTAATTGCGTGCTCAAGATATGCGACTTCGGTCTAGCCAGGGTCGAGGAACCAGACGCCACGAAAAACATGACGCAGGAGGTCGTTACACAGTATTACAGGTTAGTTACTTAGAGTGAGCTTCTTTTTTTCGTTTTTTAGTTTGAATTTCAGATTTTGTGTATCGTTAGCTATTTCAAATTAAAAAAATAGTTTAATATTGTCTTTTTGAACTTTTTTTTACAAAACATTTGATGTATAAAGTATTAAAATCAATTTTTACGGAGTCTCACTCTACTTTCCACATGGCAGAAAACTTGAGAATCTAGTGTTAAGACACTCCATTCCACTTCAATTTGAGAGATCGCATGATGAGTGGCAGAACTCAACGGCTTGCTTTGTCTTTTTACTGCGTCTCTACAGGCTAGGCAATAATAATATATAATGATATATGAAAACTATGCTAAAACTAAAACGAAATTTTTATAACTCCAAAAATCTCAGGTTCTATATAGAATCAGTTAAATAAAGGTAAATTTCGAAAATGTGAATACTTTTTATTATTAAATGTGATACTTTTGTTAAGAATTGTACTATCTATACAATAAAAAAAAGGCGTGTAACATACACATTTTGTTATTTTACTTGTTGTGTAGCTCCACTTAATTCAATTTGTTGCCTCTTCTTATAGCACTTTGTTTTTCTTGCGAGCTTCGTAAATTTACTGTATTAGTATTGGATAAGGACAATCAATCATTAAATTTACTTTACTTTCCTATCTATGTATATCTTATAAAAATCTATTTATATATATAAAAACACTTTTTTATTACTTAGTGATAGACAGACGATGTACAAACGAAACTACTGGACTAAGGAGTGAAATAGAAGTAGAAGGATGGAAGAGCTTTATTTATTTTTTACGCGTTCAGATTTCTTTATTTCACAACTCAAAGTCATGGGTGAAGAATTGTATATTTTTTTCTTATTATTAATATATACTTTATAATTCATAATTTTATTTCTTCGCTCTGGTTAGAAGGCAAAGTAGAGAGTTAAGTTCTGCCATTCGACACGGAATGCTGAAGCCAACGAGTGAACGGCGTGTCTTAACACTAAGGTTCCCTAGTTTACCTTGCCGTGCATGTGCGGGATACAGCTTCAAACTATGTGTAATATTTAGTTCAGTTGTCGTTGTATAGATTGTCTTAAAATTGATAACGTTATTAAGACACCAGTGTAATTGATATCAGTAAATAAAATAGTTTAGTCAAGCGAGGGAAGACACAAGCAGGAGAAGCCGCAGATAGGTCGCTAGTATGAAATAAATATTAGTAAACGTTAGATATGTTAATGTGTCTTGCAATATATTTGCATTATTCGTACATTTTATGTAATAAAATTATGTTAACTTATATACAAAGTATTAAATTGTATTATTTTTGTAACTATAAAACTATTTTCACCTTTGTGCTACACTTTAATTTATGTTTTATGTTTCGTTACTAAGCCCAAGTAGAGCTCATAAGCACGCAATATATACATATTTTTCAATTTACGGCGAGTGAGAAAAGCTGTGATTTATACCCGGTCTCTGCCTACCTCCCATTAATATATTTCTTATTACTTTTTTTTAATACACGATGTACCTAACGGCTACGCTAAAGCTCTAATAATATTATAATTATGTCTACTTACTAGTAATGCATCCTCTACTTTTATGAAGCTGTATAAACATAAAGCCGGTCCCCTTGCAGCATATCGTGATTGAATAGATGCAATTAGATCTTATTAGTTAACGGTGTCGTTTTTCCTGAAACTTTATACCACGTCTAATATTATGTTACTGGTTATTTGAAGGGGCGCTATAGATTTTATTGCTGGAGTTATCGTTGTTAAATTGAATTACTATCTAAAAACCGAACAAACTTATGTTCGTTAGTTTCCGGGAAAAATTACTTCTAAATCTGGATTAGAGTAAAAAGAAACCTTTTCTAATATGTAATACTTATCTTAATGTATCAAAATATTTACCGTTACGTAGATATATTAAATATCTGTTATTTATTCATCGATCGATCGAGAGAATAGGGAGAGATTTTTTTTATAGTAAATGAAAATATTTTTTTAGATTCTTTTTATTGTTGCATGACGAAATAAGGTTTATGAAATCCTTATCTTGGTATTTTGTATTCACATCGCGTTAGTTTAATTTTGAAGTAATCGTAAAGTGAGCGCGCGGAATGAATGAATGACCTTTGCTCCGTTGACCGCGGTTTTGAAAGTGGGCCACGGCTGGCTCATCTTGCTTTACGCGGTTAGTGCATAATATATCGCAAGTCGTGATTTCTGTCTAACTATTACGGTATTTTATACATTAAACGTGATTCCTACTGAAATCTAGACGTCTATAAACCGTTGCTAGGTCTTAAACTTGGCGTTAAGGTTGATTGAATACGCGATGGCGAGTCACGAGCAACCATGGAATATTTGCAATTTATTTATATATAGGAGATTTGTATAACAAAAACAAATGGTCGCATTGGCACCGTACTGCAGCGGCACAGCGACATATTTTGTATGCTAGGAATATAGGTTGGTATTGGAAGAAAAAAAATATTTTATCTCTTTGCTCTGGCAACCACGGTTCAGTACCTCTACCTACATTATTATCCCACTATAGCGTGAAATGATTATCAAAATTAATATAACATAAACGGATGATCACACCTTATCCGTAAAATGCTTAGCAAACTTTGTTAAAAGTTACCTACCTACTTAACATATATGTGTGTAATATTTTTTGTAATTATGCACCTGTTGGTAATAAATTTGTAAATGCTGTTACAAATTATGTTTAACTCTAATTTATGAATGTATTACGAAATAGCTATTTGATTGCGTTAAGAAAGACTTTATTTTTTTTTTGTAGTCTTGTATTATTCAATAATTATTACTTTTCATGATAAAGAAGGTATTTTGGTTTAGTTGATATATTAATTGTTCAGCATAAATATGTTTTTTGTTGTATAATTTTTGTAAAATAATTGAATTATAAATATTGTATGGATTTTCATATTGAGTGTTGTAATATTGTTAACCATGGGAGGCGTTCATGTCAGAGAAATTATTTAAATGCAAATATATAGTTGTCGTAGGAGTGACTTCTAGCAACAATAACATAATTTCGTACTTGAAAAACTAATTTAAAGCCTGAGCATCTCTTAGATAATAACAAAGGCAGAGTAATCTTGTACAAAAATGATGATTCTGCAATATCAAATTTTATTAGAAATGTATGAATGATACTTTGTTTACTTTATATTGTAGAGATGTTGCTGCATGGTATGGGACAAAACTCAACGAAGAACTTTCTTTAAACAGATGAAGGAAATATTTTTTACAACATACATATGTATGTGTAAAAGTTTACGTTGTAGAATATAAGTCATGCAGTTTTGCTTTCCTCTAAACCCTACGAACTTTCGCAAATATATGAATAGTCTTAAATATTAATGTACCTATTTCACTCAAGAATATTTATTTCATTAACGTTAAGAACTTTTATCAATATCTTCTAAAATTTCAGGGCGCCGGAAATCCTGATGGGCGCCAACCACTACACCGCGGCGGTCGACGTGTGGTCGGTTGGATGCATATTCGGCGAGCTGCTCGGTCGTCGTATTTTGTTCCAAGCCCAGAGTCCAGTACAGCAGGTATTATTGATTCTATATAGTAATAATTCTAAAAGTATGTGACAATTGACAAGTTTTAGTACAAAATACTATGTACAATTGAGAAACTCTGTCTTAAACCGATGCAGTCAATACGTTTTATTTTAAACACTTTTTTATTCTGCGTTCATAAGTTACGTCGCATGCGTTTTTATATTATCTTAGTAAATCGAATTTACATTATATGATAATAATAAATGTTAATTTATCCAATATGGTCAAGCGAAACAGGGACAAGTCGAATTTGGTAATTTAAATAATAAATTGGTTGAAAACGAAGGTGGTAACGCCTGTACATGTACTTATTGGTTATTTTCTCAAAAAGGTGTTTGTTAAAAGTTCTTATTTGGTGTTTATGTACATGTAGATTTATGTAGTTATAATAATAATAAAAAATAAATGAGATATAACGTGTCGTCAAATTGTATGAAGAATACAAAATTCAACTGACATTTATTTATCTACCTTTTATATAATTATATAGTATATGCTATAGACGAAGCTTAAATTACGCGCGTGGGAATGTTATCTATATTTAAAATGGATACGTTTCCCCTGAGTGGTGTTGTGGCTTTGGGTTCCGCCAGCTAATATATGATACATTTTATTTAATACTTGTGAAAATTGCGTATTAAGAGTATGTACATAGACAGAAATATTTAATATAACATACAAATTCTTTCTAGTTTTATCTGTAATATTTGAAATTGTTATACTAAGATTTACAATTGGAAAATTATATTTAAGCATGGCAACATGTAAACCTTAGTCTCTTGGAATCCTTTCTACACCTCTCAGCATTCTTATATGAATAAAATACTTTTGTAGTATTTTATTATGACTCATATGATTATATCATTATTATCTCTGTCAGGAACGCATTGAGAAACGTGGATCGAAATTCTATTAAGTACATGATTTATTTTATATTGCGTATTGTAAAAACAATGCGTTCATTAGGCACCGTTGAATAATTTATTATTTTTTTTCCTATAAATTACAGCTGGAACTCATAACCGAACTCCTCGGTACTCCGTCGCTAGAGGACATGAGGTACGCGTGCGCCGGCGCCCGCGCACATATGCTGCGACGCGCACCCCGCCCGCCGGCACTCGCCGCGCTGTACACGCTGTCTGTGCAGGCTACACACGAAGCTGTGCATTTGTTGGCACAGGTAAGCTAGTAAATAATACTATATGTTAATTACTGTCGCCTTAGAATATATTGGGACCGTTGGGTAGGTATAAATTGGACGCCGCGTTTAGCTGTTTAATAACGTTTCGTGACCTCTTGTGAGGTTGGAGGAAGTGGACTCTGATGGTGAAGGAAAATGACTCTATTTGATATATATAGAGTCATTTTCGATGATTTTATTTGATATATATCTTGTTAATAAAAGTATATATAACTACTTATATTAAAACTGTATATTATGCATAAAGTTATATAGATAATAAGTTCGTTTCCTAATTTTTCGATAGTTTTGAGGAGAGACTCAGCACAGTACTGCTGGCTGTCTAATATATATTTAGAGAAAACAAAACTTTAAATAAATATAATCAGAATATTAATATCTCGATGAGAACCGATTCACCATCTAACTACACACTAATTAAAACTGAATGCAAATTGAAGAATGGTCATTACTGTATATTACTTTTGTTACATTGAAGATTGGATATAGAAGAAAAATAGGAGAAATCTTCATCTAATCGGTGCCTATTTATTTTTTGTTTTAAAAATAACATCCAATGTTTACGAAAATGACAAGCAGTCGATTTCAATGTCCTAGAACGTGTCAGAAACACTAGCATTTGTCATTTATTCCTCATTTTTATTGAACAAGTTTTTCTGACATGCGTAGGCTGAGGGACATGTTTCCTGCCATGGAATTTGTTTTAAATATATCTTAATTGTGCAAACAATATACGTATATATTTTATAGTTATTTGTATGTGTAAAGATGACATCAGCTTTAGTTTAAATTAGATATAGTTAAAAGTAATATTAGGGTCGTTTAGAATGTGTAAAAACTTTGAAAAATATATTAATTAATATTTTCGAATTAGTTATGTATTTTCTTATGTAATATTAGTGTGAATGCTTTGAATGAAAATGTATGTTTTGAACTGATTTACTTACTAGAAAAACTGTTATGATTAAATTTATTCTGTTGATTCGTTCTATTTATGCATAGCAATCGCTTAAAAACTATTTTATTATCTCAATAAGACAGAATATTACCTACCAGATAGTCAAGCACTTGATGAAGGCTGAAGAATTGACCCAAAGCTATCTATCACTTTAGACACTAATTTAACTATCCTACGATACGTCAACAACGTAAGGATATTAATTCGTATACTATAAATAGTCGTTACCCCTAAGCGTACAAATTTACCCGTGGTGTAGAGCGAAAAGCACACATCCATCTCAATCTGTCTTGAATTTCCTGACTCTCCTATATAAAAGCTTGCCTTAACATTTTGTTTCACTTGTAACTTGTAGCAGTTGAGATTTACGTTTCGTTCGCGATCGTTTTATTTACTTACGTCCTACGTGTCACTTCGTTAAATTGATTTAATATAATATTGTGAGACACAAGCTTTTTCGGAAACGTATAAAAAATTTAAAAACAGCGGGGTTTAACCCTGTGATGGACGTGACTTTAGTGAAGACTGTTTTAAAACGGTTTTTTGTTTTTCGCCCTCTTAATCTTTGACGCGCTAACCCCACCTTAGGAAGTTTAAAGTACATTTTTACGCGTGTAAGTCCTCCAGCATAATTATGACAGCAAATAATTGTAAATTTCATCTCCAACTACAATATATTTTTTTTTATCCGCATTTCGTTATATACTACTATTAAGCTTGTAACACATGATACTTGTTACATATACGTTGAATGAAAAAAATATATTTAAATTATTTATAATCATATAACCATATATAATAAAACATTACAGATGCTAGTGTTCGATCCGGCCAAGCGTATATCCGTTGTGGACGCGCTAGCACACCCCTACCTCGAGGAGGGCCGCCTGCGCTACCACTCGTGTATGTGCAAGTGTTGCTACAGCGCCCCGCCCGCGGCGCGCCACTACTCGCCCGACTTGGAGCCCGTCGCGCCACACGCCTTCCACGACGGATGGGAACGGAAATTGACATCTGTGCATCAGGTTAAAGGTAATTGTTTTAAAATTATTATGTTGTTTTTAAGTTTATTCCAATTCAATTGAAGTTACGTCACTCCGTTCCCCATTTTTCAAGACATTCCGCGTCCAGTGACGGAGCGAAAGAATAAAAATATTCAATTATTATTTAGAATATTATTCATTCATCTGAGTGAGAATCGATCCTACAACCGTTGTGTTGCTATTGCGACTGCCACCGGCTCTAGCTTTTCAATATATGTTTACTTAAAATTAAGTTTTTCTAAATATACTCTTAAAAGTTATTTTATATAATCTCAACCAGTTAAGTATGTTAAGTAGTAAATGAGACTACGATTACCCGTAAGGAGCATGCCAATATTATTTAACTGAATAAATTATAAATTATTATTTTATTATACATAATATATAATAGTTCTACTAATCTAGTATAAACTTTTTTTGTACAAAAAAAATACGTTGATCTCAATAACTCTACGTGTTTTTGTACTAAAAACACATTATTTACAACAAACAGACTTGTTTTCTATAAGATTATTTACACAAAGTATTTAATTTAATGTGTTTGTTGTATCTTTGATCTCGTAATCGGAGTTGTTAAACGTAGTTCGAAACAAAACAAATTAGAAAATTCAAAATGACAATCCGAAAGTGCTTGTTAAAGCTTATTTGAATTACAAAGCGTTTTGTATCAGTGTCGAGTTTTAAAATTGAATCGTACATTAACAATGATGTTGGTATTTAAATGTTTAATTTTGATTATATGATACAGTGCACTGTTGTAGCATGATAGACGCGAAGATCGTGAGTACAAAGCCGGTTCAGGGGAATTATTATTTTCTTAGACAGCCTAGTCATGGCGTAGCGGCACAACCGTGTAACTGCGAACAACAAGTTGTGGGTTCGATCCCCACTCGGGGAAATGAAATATTTAACATTTTCAAATGAAATATTTAATGTTTTCGTTTCTTCGCTCTGGTAGCAAGGCAAAGCGCGGCGTTGAGCCCCGCCACTCAACATGCAATGCTTCAAATTCAAAAAGTGGAAAGTGGGGAACGGAAGTGGAACGCAGTGTGTTAACACAAGGTTCCCAGATTTCCTCTGTCTACCCTGCCATGTGCAGGATACAGCGTAAAGCTGAGTATGAGAGAGAGAGAGAGAGAGTAGACGAAGAGCGGTGCTAAGTTCCACCTTTCAACGCGTAATATCTCATTAATTTACCAGAATGTGTGGAACGGGGTGTCTTAACACTAGATTTCTTCTGCCCACCCTGTTGTGCTTTGTCGTGAAGCTCTGTTTTTTCAATAATATACACGTTTTCTTGGTCTGTACAGAATAATTGAACTTAGAATTTTGCAAATAGATTTTAATTTTAAATCACTACGTAATTGTATCGTATACTTCAAATGCCTGTTATATTTTTCCTTGTCTATCATATACGTGTTTTTTATAGCTTCACACTGTATTTTAGACTTAGCCGGGTAGGGTAGCTTGGCGACTTAACTCTACGTTTCCAAGTTACGTCACCACACGACGATGTTTCACCATTTTCCGTCCAACTGCTACAGTACTGTAAATGCCTATTAATATACACTACACATATATTTCCCATACAATCCACAGAGGAAATCCACAAGTTCATAGCGGAACAGCTGCAAACGTCGCGCGTGCCGCTCTGCATCAACCCGCAGTCCGCCGCGTTCAAGAGCTTCGCAAGGTAAGGCGACGCGCCGCATCCGAGACTAGGTGATTTCTTGATATAACCTAAACGTGCCTCTGTTTGTGCGGTCGATGATATTTGTTCATTTCAGATTGTTTTTTTTTATCATATTTTGAGATTGTGTTTTTTGTTTTGGAGTTTTTTTTTCTCGTGTAGTTCATAGCAGTTTTGTATTGATTTGATTTTGTTTTGGAACATATTTTGTATTATTTTTTTAATTTTTTATTTCTTTAAACCGAAAGACAATTTATAATTGTTATTGTATTTTTTTAAATATATATTTTTCAATTATTATTATCGACCGTTCAATATTGGCATTTTTTGCTGCTATTTAGCGACCACCCCGCACCCATAATCGGCCACGCTATTTTTTTATTTTTATGACGAGAAGACAATATTGACATTTGAGGACGTTTATGTAAAAGTGGCCTGACCTAAGTATATTTTTTTTAAATGCCGTTTTAATTATTTTGTACATAAATGTATTGACTGATATTGGATGAATTAATATATAGTTTTTCTATCAATAGCTTAATTTATTTATGACTGTAGGGAAAGTTTTAGTGAAATGTCGGTTCGGCCACTTCAGTTTAGACGACCTCGTTTGTTTTTTTTAATAAAATAATAGTTGATATATACTTTTTTATTTAAATATTGCTCTAATTACTACCAAAAGTTGTCTTCACGTCAACAAACGATAATAAAAGAAAGAACGAGCCTCATCACAACTAAACGTGCTAATAGAAGCACGACAGTTTGACTTAAGTATTGTTTACATACAAAAATAGTTTATCACAGGAAATAGCGATTGTAAACGGTGGTCGCAAACCAAACGAGATACCCGCAAAATCCCATCCCAGTAGTTGATTTTTTTTAGACTTTCCACCCATTTTGCATGAGATTTTTTACTTTTTATTTCAATTTTATTTTGTATTATTATTTCGCGTATCTCTAAATCACCGCAGTTCAAGTATCAACCCTCTTGAAACACGGTGTTTATTAAACGTTTTTGCTTTTTTTTTCTCCGCTATAGAGAGTGTAGAGCGAGTTCGAAAGCAAAAGTTTGTTCCCCTTTCAAGACTGCGGCAAAAATTCTGCTGCTCTCGCCTGTGATATTTCTTTGCGCTGCCTAGCGTAAGTCCAAGCGCACGTTGTGTTGTCCATTCTATGTACGTTCGGAAAGGCAATTATAATTTATTATTCGATAAACTGACTGGAAGGCGTTATGAAAATGGCCTAACACTTATTTATTTAAATTTATGCACCTATTTTAGAAAAACCGACACCGGTATGTTAATTTTCGAAACACCGTTGTTATCAAAATAATAAACTGTTTTAAATTATGATTAAATGTGAGTTAGGCCATTTTTGTGCTGACAGTTTTTGAACGTTCAATTAATGTTGTAGTTATCATATTTTTTAAATATTTTTTTGTTACATAAAAGAGTAAAATAATTTTATATAATCTATTTGGGGAATTGCCTTTTTATTTCGAGGGTATTTGTTGCCTTCGCGAACGTACGACGGTAATTTCAAAAGGGTTGATCGTTGGCTATATAGCGTCGGCAGCAACGGTTCCGTTGCATTGCATGAATTTTTATGAAAAATTCACTTTGAAAAATGTAAAAGCGGTCTTTATATCTAAAAATTTTATAGTTTAGTCAGAAGTAAAAACAAATAATTATACATTGAAATTGTAAAGTTCCTTTTAAATTTTTTTTTTGTATTTTTTACAATTACATGTTGTTGTTACCCAATACAAACCCAATTTATTTCTTTATATGCCTTGTTTTTTTATTTCTGTTTTAAATAATGTTTTCTTTAATAGAATAATAATTACATATAGATTAATTCTTTTGGACCTCAAAATTTAGCATAGGAAAAGCTATAACGACCGCTATTTATAAAAAAATCTAGTTGCATTCGAAAAAAGAAACGTATAGCAAGTTATATTTTTTCATTTGTGGGCCAATTTTTGTTTGGAATGAAATGTCGATTGGCAACTGCTTTCATCAACTATCGAATGTTAAAACTAAAAAATGAAGTTATTTCAATATAATCTAAGCTAGAATTTTTAATATAGAAAGCAGTTGCAAGTATTGTCCTTCGTCCTTTATTTGTCTCCGTAGTGCATGCGTAGCGAACAATGCCTACCGGTTGTGGTGGAAACGTAGTTAAAATCGTAGTTTGATTTGTGATGCAGTTTTGCCGTTCAAATCTTTATTATCATAGACAATTTACGATTCAATATATCGATGCATGGTCAGATTGTCTGTTGGATTTCTTTATTGAATCAGATTTTTATAATATTTTTTTGGTTAAACAATATAAAGGTTTATTTGCATGAGATATGAAATCCAGCATGCATATCGGGTGTGGGTATCGCATATATTATACATACTAATAGCATATATTTCGATATATTCAGTTCGACGGTTGCACACCCATCCGAGTTGCCGCCGTCGCCGCACCAGTGGGAATGACGCGAGTCAAAGCGCGGCTTCGATAAGAAACGCGCCATCTACACCGAAACGCGATAAACTTTTACTATAAATTGTATTTCATACCACACATAAGGGGGAAATTTCGTTGTTCCAACCTTAAGAAATTGCTTTTTAGTGCTTTTTATATTATCCGAATGATGAGAATTGATTGAAATGATGTTTTGATATCGATTTTGTAATTTAACTATTCGGTTGTAAACCTGTTTTATACATTCTTTATGTGTATACATTATAGAACATTATTAGACTGATCTCGTTGTTTCTTTTTTTTAAGTTAAAAAATCGATTTCACAATATCGATTCAGCGGAACATCGGTGTATGATGAAAATATGCTTCGATACGAGTTGTATAAGTAATTTCTTAGAACTTAGAATTTAAAGAAAGCTTGGAAAGAAGTGTCGCTTTCGATGGTCAGAAATAAAGTAGTGACAATTATGTGGTAAAAGCTTTGTAGGTGTGAATGAGAAATATAAGGAATGCTGAAGTAAATAATTCTTGGATTAAAACAAAAATATTGGCTTACTACTCAACGAAACAATTAAAACTGATGGTAACATAAAATAAAGGCTCAGTGAAATTATTTGTTGGATATATGTATTAGTAAAGGTCAAGAAATATATCTACTCATTTTTCTTATATATTCTGAAGTCTTCGAAAACATATGATATTGATCTCTCAGACGCTTGTTTATATTAAATACATAATGAGCGCATGGCCTGGAAAAGCTTGTGTCTTTAGAATCAAAGTAATTTGAAGAGTATAGACTACTCGTATAGATGTATTTGATCTTATATAATGACGTCACACAGCTTTTAATATTCAATAGTTCAACAGTTAAGAGCTATCACATAAAAATATCACCTTACTTTTCTAATATATAATGTATGTGAAAAACAAAACCACAACAAACTAAAGAATATCAAAATGATGTTCGCTAAAGAAACCTCTAAAGAATTGTTGGATAATTTGAAATAAAAAATGCAATTGTCGTGTTTTCAAAAGTAAATTTTTATATTATAATTAGGTTACGTTTTTGTGTATATATTATAAATTTAAGATAAAAAGGAAAAGGAAACGTCAAGGCAAAGAATAATGTGTAATATTTTAATAATTAGTTATGTTATAATGATTTATGTTAACTAAGATAGCTCAATCTTTTTTTTTTTCAATAATTATCAAGGTTTTTCTTTATTTTGTCAGTACTTAGTTCTTTACTTGGAAATGACATATATCTTAATTTGTTGAAAAGTTTCTCAAAATCGTTGCTATTTGCATAAATGGCCCCAAATATAAAAGAAAATAAGTATGTATTTTTCAAGGAAAGAACGTAAGTAAGTACTGATATTAAATACAAATAATATATATCCATACAACGAAAGGGAAGAGAAAAAAAGTATTCGAAGTTAAAGAATCGCTTTCTAGGAAATATGTGAGGTTCTAACTTTGTAGTTATTGGGTTTTGTTAAGCAATAAACATTGCAATAAATATTGCATAATTATAATTTTCATTTTTCATATATAAATTGTATTGTTTAGACATAGTTTAGAATTTTTTAAGGTAATCCAAAAAAAAAGTATAATATAATTGTATATTCTAGCTACGTCCTATATTTATGTGTTCTATGTTTGTAAGGTCATTTACAGATGTTTTTTTTTACGTAATTAATTGAGAATCTCGATTATCCATCGTCTGTACGTGGCCTTGCCTCTAATGTAAGTTTTGTACGTCGTTTAGTTTTGGTTGTTGATTTTGGTTAAGAGAAAACATAATTAATTGTTTCCATATTCGTGGCAAAATTCTCTCTTCTTACTCTCTTTTTTAAAACTTAAATTGATTGTAAAAGTGACTAAAAGTGTAACAAGTTATATTAACAAAATCAACAATATTTAACACTAAACGCTCCAAACACCATTGAATGTAACATCGACTGAACATTTTTATAGTTAGGTTATTATAGTGTAGAGGCGCAATGAAACAGACACAGTCGTAGTGTATATTGTGTATATTAATGAGTACAGCATTTATAGATTAGTACTGAGTGTTAGTGTGCGTATCATTTTAACTGTTAGATATTAACCGAAACTTTATATATTGTCCAAAAAAAAACTAAGTTTTTATTTTCTTCATTCACAAAAAAAAAGGTTTTTGATATATGACTTTTTAATTTAAAAGATTATTGGATGATTAGTTTTGTAACAACGCTGATATGTAATTACTTTGTGTGCGTGTCGACAGACGTAGCCTTAAACTAGTTCAAAGTTATATAAAGTGGAATGTGTATATAAATTTAGTTTTAGCTATAATTCGATTGAGCCGTTGGTAATAACCCGCACGATTGACGTGTTTTTATGTGCCGTTGTAAAGTTTGGTCGGAAGATTGATGGCTGTACAGCGGTACATGGAATTACGTTTGATGGTACAAAAGGAAGCGTTTCTTTAGTATATATCGTTACATAAGATTATTAGTGATGTAATTAAAAAATGTCGCTTACACAAGCTGATTCTTACATAAAGATTTTTTGTCCACTTTTCGTTTATAATGTCTTTTTTTTTTCTTTTCTTTTTATGGCCATGTTTTTCTTTATTTCCATCATACTAATATCATAAGTGTGAAAGCTTGTAGGGATGGATGTTTGTTCCAATTGAATTGATATATTTATTTTTTATTGCACACAAAAGAAGCAAATATTTAAATAAAAGAACAAACTTTTAAGTAATTTAGCTTATACATGAGAATAACACGTCGAATACATTTTCTAAGCCATAATATAAAAATAAGTCTATAATGATGTCATGTAACGATATAACGGAACGCAACGGACCCACCTTGCCTTAACTCAGAAAACTGTCACTGTGATTCGTTAGGCGTAATTATTGGACACACACATACTGTGTGATACACTCTTTGTAATAAACAACCAGGGATTGTAAACATTTTATTATAAAAAAAACAAACTATTCAATATGAAAATATTTCTCGATTTGGTTCAACATATTTGTTAGAGATAAAATGTTTACAACCGCTGTCTTACTCGATAGCCTTTGTAATCGCATATAATTAGTTCGTAATAGACTAAGTAGATGCGGTCGAAGTGTTTAGATGTACGTAGTTGTAAAGTTTTGTCCGCTGTACATATATATTGCTCTGACATCACGCTTCTTGTGTAATATAACGTCGCGACTCCAGACTTTCAGAGATCTCGTATAGTTTAAGTTTGTTTACGATTCATTAATTGGTTAGAAGCAGTGGATTATAGTCGTTAAGGCGTTGAAATGCATTTTCTTCGGTTTTACTTTTCGTCTCGCCCCGTGACGTCAGAGGTACGTCTTGCTAGGGACTGTATATATTAGGAAATGTGATTGATAAGACTTGATTTTTAAAACCTCTGCCCCATTTTTTGTGTTCTTTATTACTATTATTCTTATAAAACGGAAAAAAAAACACAAAATAAGTATACAGCTAAGGTGTTTTCGCGTAAGATTCATTTAATTATTATTATTTACCAATCTGTAAATATTAGATATTCGTGCACTGACAGTCGCGTTTAAGTAAACTAGGTTACAAATATGGCTGTTCGGTTAAAGCCCAAAACATGTTCACTTTAGTGACGTTCGCTTCGCGTAAATAAACGTATACAAGCGTAAATAAACGTTCACTATGTATAGTTTCATTTTGTCAAAACATTTTGTGGTTTCATTTTGACATTTACAAGAGAACGGACTCGGAAAACGGAAACGGAATGTAAATATATTTGTACCGCGTTTCTGTCTTGCATTTTACCATATGCGAACTGCCAAAAGTAATGTAATTTTGTAGATCGACCGCACGGATGTTACAACCTGTCTGACCATTTCACATGTTACTTTCAAATTATTGATTAAAGACTTGTAAAAATATGCAATTTACGTTGTTCTGGCCAATTTCGAATAGAATATCTCAATACAGACTCAGCTATTTGTAACGTTTATTTTGCATTTACTATCTCGTTAAATGGCTGAGCGATGTATAACGATTTTATAAAAAAAATGCCGGTTTATTTAGGTTTTATTTGACTAAAGTAAATGTCAAAGTGACATTTGACAAACGTCAACGAAACATCTAAAACAAAACATTGTATGTAAATGGTTGACATATTAATTGTTACTGGATAGTAATCTAGAATAAGTATATGTGTAAATGTGTCTAGATCTATTGTAAACATGGTTAGTAATCGAATATTCTATTTATTGTCAGACTAATCGATTTTTCAACCAATTAATTGATTTAAAATCGATATTTCTATATAGTTTGGTTTTTAATATTTTGATGTTGTTCAAAATTTAAACATTTTTGCTACAGTCGGCAATAAATAGTTTGTTTGATGATGGCAAGACGGTTTGTAGTTATCTGTGTAGTCGGTAGTGTAGCGAGCCCGTAGCGATGTAACACCAGGGCTCGACACTGTAACAATAAACTGCATAAATATGTATATGAAGTTTTATTTATTTCTTCACCCTTTCAATACTTTAGTCAAGTTTTTGGTTATAATAAAAAATATATATTAGTGTAGATTAATGTATTTTAAAATTCTGATTTATTTTCAAATTTTCAAATATTTTTTATATTATTATTTATAGTGAATAAATAATAACTAGAAAACATAACGACTTGTAAAGGCCTGTCATGGCTCAGCGGTACAAGTGTGAAACTGTAAATGGGACAAGTTGTGGATTCGACCTCTATTTGAGGATATATAATGTAATATTTTCATTTGTATCCTCTGGTAACAAGGAAAAGCGCATCGTTGAGTTCCGAAAAGGAATGTCTTAACAGTAGGTCTCAAAATTCTCTCTGCCTACACTATCATGTGCGGAATACAGCGTGAAGCTGATGAAAATTCTAATATAACGTGTCAACAGAATTAATGACATTTTAACTGCGAATCCATCCTGCTAACGTGCTGATACCGCACACTGGAATTTTCCACAAATTTTGACGATAATAATGTCTTGGAGTTACGTCACCGGTGGTCTGCATATATATGTTTTCCTTTAAATAAAATGAAACCTTAATATATTTATAAATATATTTGTTTATTCAGAAACATTTTTTTTAATAAGGAACAATCAATCAGGAGCATATGTTGATTAAATAAATAAGTACACCAGCATAACAATAGTATTATTGTAGTCAGCTCATTATTATGTAAATTGTACTAGTTTCAAAGCCAATATGAGTGGATAAGGATATATTGGTAAATAAAAATGTTAATAATAAATTAATCTGTGACATTATTGTGTTATCTTTAATAAAAGTAAAGAATAATAATAATATTTTGTAAAGTGGCTAAAATAGGTAAGCTTATAAGTTTTACTTGCCTCATCAAGAGAGTGGCTGAAAATAAATAATTTTGTCTTTACCAAAAATCTTCACATTGTTTTGCTAAGTCGATTAGGCAGTAAGGTCGATGAGTCGTTTCAAAAACTTTACTTAGGAAGAAAGTAATAAAAAGTTAAAATAAAGGTGGCCACGACTCGCCTAACTTACTGTACATCAAGTACAAAATTATATTAAACTCAATGTTATAAATAAATTTATTAACTAAAAAATCAGTTACTCTTTGTTGTAACAGAAAACTTAAAGAACGTAAGTATAAACATTTTATTATTTTATTAATTTGACTTAAATATTTTGTTTTGTTTATAATTTCACAAACTGCTCATCTGTTATCGCTAATTGCAAGAAATATAAATTACGTTTATCGGACTCGCCCTCAGACGTTTTTCTCCATATGTATGACATATATCGAATGATAAGCACAAAGTTAACATGTATTATACAAAGTATTTAATAATTTTAATAATACTTAGTACTGGTAAGTTATATATTAATAATTATGTAGCATATATATTTTTAATGTAAAATTCTAAATGAAAAACTTTTATACGAAGGGTCAGATGCAAAACAATATAGATTAGACTATATTTACAACCGAAAAGTGGATGCGTTTTACAAGTTTCACATAGAAGATGTTTTGCTTAGTCGCGCTAGAATTATATGTGAGATTGAAGGAGCAAAACTTATGGAGCCTTCGAGTGAAGAAGATATTTCTGTAGCGCATGGGATGTTTAAACAGTTCCCTGACATATCAGATTCCGCTCGGATAGGTAATAAAGATGACGAGCATTTCGCAAGCTTTTGTAAGTACTCTTATGATATATTAATTATTTAAAAAAAAGTGTCAAAACTAAATTAACTATTAAATTGTAACACAACCATACATTCTAATTAAACAATGTTGTTGGAATTAACGTCTTACTAGCTCTTAAATTTCTGTCTTAGTATCGAGAACTTTTAGCCTTATTTATTTTTATTTAAAATTTGTTTATATTCACAGATCGAAACAAATGTAGCGTTATTACAAGAGATGGCGAGATACTAAATACAGCGTGTAATGAAAAGTTGCCCTTCTTTTGTAAAGTTGATGCCCAAGATGCATTCTATGATACAGTCTGTAAAGTATATGGAAAAGGTGAGATTGATAAAATTTATTTGGATATAGCAAAAACGTTGGTGAGTTAACATAATCTCAAGTGTGACTTCCAATTTAATCAAATACTTTAAAAATTTATGTTATATTATTATAAAAAATGAATTTCAGTTTTATTAGTGCGTAGTTTCATCAAAATCGGTTCAGTAAGTTTTGGATGAAAGTACAGCAAATATCTATCCAAAAACATTCACACTCATTAGTACGTAAAGGTACGTGCCGGGTTCCCCGCTGAGCAGCCCGGAAGGCAGACCGGCACTCAGTATTGTACTATCAGTGTATTTACGCACCAAAGACGCTATGACACGCTCGAGGGTGCTAGTCAGAGGAACCATGAGGGAAGACTATAGATATAAAGTGTGGCAGCTACGGGCTTGGGGTTGCTATACTTTTATTTATAAAAACTAAATAATTACAATTCTTTTATTGGAGTATTGAGCTTGACACAACCTCTTCAAAGCATCGGTAATATTTTTATGCTTATTATTTTTGGAGTCCCATATTTGTGATTCTCCTTTGTAACTCTCCACGAAGTAGAAATGGTCCTTAGACCATTCCAACATAGGCACAAATGCTCTATTGTCGAAATCTCGAATTAATATGTAATTCTAGATCAAGTAAGACACACGCTCTATATTTTTTTATAATTTTTACTCGAAAAACATATATATATATTAACACATATATATTAATTAGCGACCCGCCCGATACTTAAAAATAACTATCCTCTATTTGGGTCGGACAGGTGTCTGTTACATATTATAAGTAAACTTATTTCACTTCACTAAGCTTCACGCAATGTCCCTAGCGGGATAAGCAGACAGAACGGAGCGCCAAACGCTATGGTATCGGCATATCTCTTTTGTCTCGTCCACAATCAACATCTCTCCACACATGCCTCCCGAGGGGCCTCCTCATGCTGAAGGTCCACCGAGTTTTCCCCGCTCCTTCTCTTACCACTCAGTTTTCCTTCATAAATATTTTTTGCTATTCTTTCTTCATTCATTCGCTCGACGTGCCTAAACAACCTGAGCACAGTCTTGGATATGCGATCAGCTAAGCTGAATCCGCATATCTTACGAAAAAATCACATCTTGACAGTATTCATCTTTCTTACAATACATATATATATATATACTCTCCAGATATATTACCTCATTCACTTGTTCGAATATCTAATTACTTACACTGACTTTGCGTTCTGTCCTTTCAGAACAAATTTAATAATTCCAAATATCAGAACCTTCATCTTACTCGTATTCAGACTTAGACCATTATTTGCACACCCTTCTTTAAAAGTGGTAATCAATGCGTGTAACTCGTTTTCTGACGATACAATAAGCATTGCATCATTTGCGTAAAGCAGGCAATTACCTAATTTCACTCCCCTGTCCTTTTGTCTCACTACTTGAAGACAGCTAGCCAAGTACAAATTTAACAACCAAGCTGACATTGCGCAACCTTGTTTAACACCCGATTGGATGTCAAACCAAGGCATGCTAGCTCATTCTTGCACACATGCTGAGTGAACTCTGTAAAGAGATTTAACAGCCAGTAGCAAGGGGTAGCATCTCCCATAATTTCTTCCTTATAACCCTGTCAAACGCCTTTTCCAAGTCCACAAAAGCACCGAAAACTTTTTGGTTTACTGTCAATATTTTTTCCGTGTTCATGTGGAGAGGGCTGGCAGGGCTCGCTGCAAGCCACCCATCCCCATCAATCCCATATTATTTGATGTAGTAAAAGTATAACTCACATGTATTAAATATAATTATTTGTAAATTAATAACAATTTTATTACGTAATCGCTACCATTATTATAAAGAAAAATATTATAATAAATATTTTGGACTTAATAGAAAAAGTGTGGCGTGAAGCCAAGTGAAGCTATTTCTTGTACATAAATAGATTTAAATTATTTCTAAAATAAAATATAATATCCACCTAAAAGGAGTGATCACAATGGAAGAATACTTGAGCGTTCAATGTTTCGGCACGGCTCGATAAGTTATATATTTCACTTATTTACTATTCGATTTCAGATTTCCATTTCTATGAAAATGTAGGCAGTTGCTATAAAATTCCGCAAATCGCCTATTCTTGGAACCAAGCGTACGATGAATGTTACAATGTGGGGTCGCACTTGGTTATTTTAAACTCGGAACTAGAACATCAAGTGGTACAGAACCTTACGAAAGAAGCTCCCATTATTAATGGAGTTAAAACAACTTGGTCATTTTATGCAGGAATTAGAGCTGCGATACCAAAGGACGGGGAACCTGTTGTATACAAAACCGTATTAAGTAAGTACATTTTTAAACTCAGTATGAATATAAAATACAAATTATTACATAATTAAACAATATCATATACTTAATTATATATAAATTGCACTTTTGAAGGAATAACTTTATTAAAACAGCTTATGTAAAGGTCTGTGTTTATTATTTCATATTGGTACAAAAAAACACCACATTGAGCTGATTATAAGAAATGTGTAACTTTATTTTTTTCGCTCTGGTAACAATGCAAAGCCCGGCAAAGTGGAGAACGGAACGGAGTGTTATAACTCTAGATTCCCAAATTTACTCTGCCTACCCAGTCATGTGTGTGAAGCCATGTGTGTGCCAGCGTAAAGCTAAAAAAAAGTATATTATAACATTTTACGTAAAAAATCCAGATCAAACTTTAGACGAGGCAGGCTACAGCCAGTGGTCTGCCAACGAGCCAAACAACTACGAAGGGAAAGAATACTGTGGATCTATATTCAAGAATGATGGGAAATATAATGACCTCGAGTGTTCACACTTTTATGGTTTCATCTGTGAGAAAGAAATGGTGAACAGTACCTAATAGTAACCTCTACGTTATTTCGGAAGTTAAAAGTCACCTTTATAATTTAGTCACGATCGATAGATGTCGCTGTTTAATTATAAATATTTTAAAACATAATACTGTCAGCATTTAATTGTTAAATATATTTTATATTTTTTTTACGATTTACTTGATTTCAAATGCATTGTCAAAATGTTTGTATCTATATTTTAATATGGATTAGATTTTTTATGTCATTCTTTCTTATGTAATTCTATATATATATAACATTATGTATATTTTTTTCTATTATTTTTTAACAATATATTATTAATAATTATTTAAGTCATAAAATTATGTAACGGTTTTTGGACACTACAATTAATATATCATACTTTGTGGGAAATTGAAATAAGTTTACAGTTTACTATTTTTTATTTATTAATTAAGCGCTTATAAATTTATTTATCTCATTTATTGTAATATTTGTAATAAATTTTAAGAATAAAAAATAACTGATATTTTGTTATCATTGGGTGATCAACTTTATAGGGCAAATTAATAAGAAGCATACTTTGTTCTTAGATTATGTGTTAGGAGTATATAACTCTCCTTTACGTTTATATGAAAGTAAAGTATATTTTTCGTTAAGCGATAAATATTTTTGTACCTGGCCAATGTTAATTATGTTACCGGTAATAGTAGGATACATAAGAGCCTGATTTCTTAACAATAGCTTCGCAAACCTTCCTTGTAAGGGATAGAGTGTTAAGTTGAAGTATAACAGTTCAATTCGAATTTCACTTTCTTTTTTTATGAAAATAACCAATTTCACATTTCAACCATTGTGCTTAGTTCAAACTAATATTGTGATACATTTTCCTGGAGAACGAAACGGAGTTCATGTTGATGATCTATCTAGGAAGACTTGAAGTGGAAATTAATAGTAGGACAGATAAGAGCCTGATTTTTTTTTAATTTAATATGTTATTACTTTGCTAAAATTAGCAAAGTAATAACATAATAAATAAAATAAATAGCTTCACGCTGTATCCCGCACGAGGCAAGGCAATCAGAGGGAACTATACTAACTAAATGTTAAGACACTCCGTTCCACTTCCGTTTCCCACTTTCCGCCGAATTTGAGGCATTGCGTGTCGAGTGGCGAAACTCAACGCCGCGCTTTGCCCTATTACCAAATATTAATAACATAATGTAGTTCGTTTCATATAATATGAGAGCATACGCCAGCACACTTAAGTTTAATTTTTACTCATTGCTTCATTAAAACTCAGCTTCACGCTGTATCCCGCACGAGGCAGGGTAGGCAGAGGGAACCCGGGAACCTAGTGTAAAGACACTCCGTTCCACTTCTGTTCCCCACTTTCCGCCGAATTTGAGCCATTGCGTGTTGAGTGGCGGAACTCAACGCCGCGCTTTTGCCTTATTACCAGAGCGAAGAATTGAAACATTAAATATTTAAATTGAAAATAAATATTTCATTTCCTCGACTGGGGATCGAACCCAGAACTTATCGGTTACAGTCACTCTCTTGTGCCGCTGCGCCACGACAGGCCTCAAAAAACTCATAGCGTAAGTAGTATAATTGCAACTGTGTAGCCTGCAATTATAAAATTGGACTAAAAGTGAGAAGTTGCTGTAAAAATAAAAGAAACCAATCGAAAAATAGAGATTTATATTTATAATACAGAGTATAGCCTTATATATAATGTACAATAATTGTCCACTTTCATAGATTTTATCTTTCATTGATCTGGTCCTGGTGTGGAGTTCACGATGATCGAGTCTGACACTCACTAGACCGATTTTTTTTATCTGCCTCCATCTGTTCGGCAACCTGACTATGCCCTTGACTGGTACGGTTCAGGTTGCTATACTAGAATAACATCAAAAAATAGCTTTTTAGATTAATAAACATTTTAAGAGTCAATGAATGTCATCATCATGACAAATTTAGTATTTACTTTAATTAATCGTGGTTGCGGGTTATATGAAACTTATATGTCTGCTTACCGGAAGTCTTAAAACAACCGTTCTTCAATTTCTGTGTAGAAAAGAAATACAAGTGGCGAAACTCAACATCGCGTTATGTGACATGCCTCTTTTTGTTTTGTGCATTATTTTGTACATTTTTCTGTTAATTTTAATATTTTTTTCTTGGAAAAACATATTTAATAGTCTTTTTATGTGATATGTCACATAAAAGTAGCTAATTACATAATTATAATAAATACTTACTGTACTTCGCATTCTAATTGACTTCTTTAGTTCTTTTAAATTCTTTTTATTTTCTCGGTGGAAGCAGTTACGCTGAAAAAAGTATATATAAATTAAGTACTGTTTTGTTCTGTTACTTTTATAATTAAAATATTTTCTTTAGTCTTACATCTAATTATAGCTTCAGTATACAAACTGATTTATATAAAACAAAAAATAGGCCTTAATTATAAGTACTTGTTTGAAAAATTAAAATAAAATCTGAAAGGTGGAGACGTCGAAATTGGAATATAAGATACACTTTCTTACATGTGCATTTTATGAAAGGATCTGTATATTTGTATAAAAGTAACTCGTATTTTATATATTCATATTAATTTATTAAGGAGAATAATAATGAGGCCAGTCGTGGCGCACGGGCACAAGCGTGCGACTATTAACGCGACGGGTTATGAGTTTGAAGCCGATTCGAGGAAATGAAAAATTTTGGTAATATTTTAATTTTCCCTTATCTGGTTTAGAATTTGGCAGTGAGTGGGGAACGGAAGTAACCAAATATGTAGGGACACTTCCTTTCCTTTTTAGATTTAACGGCAGGTTACCTCTGCTAATAATTTCGATTAAATAACACTTGAGAAAATCGATGCATAGTATCCTACCATCAGATTGCAAGGCAGCTGGCATGCGCATGGTAGTAATGTCCCATTTCTACTAAGGGCCATAAATTATTATCATTTCATCGCTCTGACCAACAAAGACAAAGCATAGTGTTGAGTTCCGCCACTCAATATTCAATGCTTTACACATAGCGGAGCAAGAATAAAAAATGCATCAAATTCTTACCTCTCGTAATATAAGTATTATTATAACTAACAAAAACAGTGCTAGAAGAATAGAAAATATCCACAGCCAGGTGGGTAAGTCCGTTGTTTCCAATAAAAGTGTAGTCGTTGTGCTGTTAAAAAAAAAATTAAAAGTTAAGTGGGATAGTGGTGTGAAGATGACATTTTATGTTCACGCTGTATCCCGCACAGCAGGAACTTGGGAACCTAATGTTAAGACGTTGGTTAAAATCACAAAAAAATAATACTAACCGTATATTTTAAAATGTTGAAATTACAAATACTGTAAAGAACATTTATATTCTAAAAGAACATGCTTAAATTAGTTGTCTGTTCCTCATTCCACATTACTAGTTATTCTGTTAATCGATAATATGTGCTAATTTCATTTAGACCTTAGTAAATGTTATAAATTAATCTTGTAAGAAACAATGTCGTGAGTCATAAGCATGTGACTATAAACGTCACAGGTTGTTGGTTTGATCCTCACTAGAGGAAATGAAATATTTAATGTTTTCAAATTAAATATATAATATTTTTATATCTTAGCTCTGGTAACGAGGCAAAGCGTGGCGCTGAGTTCCGCCAGTCAACACACAATGCCCAAATTTGGCGGAAAGTTCTCTCTGCCTACCCTGTCATGAGCGCGATATAGGGTGAAGCTGAAAAATAATGGATATACCTAAATGAAAATAAAATACTGTAAGTAAGTAATGTTAACGCCATTACGTAAATGTTACATTTCTCTTATTTATTTCACAAAAACACCGAATACGTAAAGAAGAAAAACCATATTAAAATATTTTATATATTAAAATATTTTATATATTTAAGGTAAATTTATGATAACACTCACCTCACGATTTTATGATACACTGTATTATCATTGCTCGGTATTTGTAAATCAATACTTGTAAAAACAGTGCCATTCTCGGTTCTTATTGCTCCTGGAATAAAATAATATTTTTCATTAATATAAAATATACTGTATCGCTAGCCTGCGAATATATTTTTTTTAACAGATATTGTGTTATTTTTTAATATTTGTTACTTTATGGGGAGGTACGTGGAGAAAATTTGGAGAAGGCACATAAGTCAACTCTGCACTTTGCCTAAATTTTTTTTCATTTTGTTTCATTCTCACAAACACACTTATTAAGAAAGCATATAAAAGTTCGAATATAGGCACGGATTTGAACCTGCACCTCATTGAATCTTTCGAAGAAGCGCAGGTTCGAATCCCGTTACGTTAAAATGGAATAGCTTTACCTCTGTGTAAGTGAATACTTTCGAAACGGCAAAAATGTTACAAGCACATTATTCTTATTTACATGACAGCGAACTTCCTAGAAATTGTATATGCGGCGGAACTCAACGCCGTGTTTTGTATACAGGGAAAATGAAAATAATTAAAATATAATCATTTCCCAGAGAAGTGATGGAACCCAGACTCGTCGCTTTTACAGAAAAAAAGACCCATTGCGTCAAAGCGGCCACTACGTTAGAGATATATTATGATAAATAAATACTTTTATATATGTACACACCAAAATTATACGGCAGAATCTGTAAAGGCAATACTATGGACGTCTCGCTGCGTTTCGGCAGAATGCTGATGTTGCAGACAATGCGCACAAAGTCCTCGGTTTCTTTCTCTTCATTGATAGCACACGTTTCCAATAACGTATCAAGATTATCTTTTTGCTGTGTCTATATTTATAAAAATAGATGTTAACATCATTAAAATATTGTTTTTTCTTTAAATATTTCCTTTTTTTAATATTATGAAAAACTTAAGAAATAAATGCAGTTTTAAAATTCAGAAAGATGAGCGGTCTGAATATTTTTATATTAGAATAAGAATGTATATTTGAATGAAGGAAAAATTTGACGCTTTTCCCCGCTTAATAGGATAGCTAGAGGGAATCAGACAAGATTTATATGTAAATTAAGAATAATACAGATATGAGCTATATCAGAATGTATATACTAATAAATATAGTAAATAGTAATAAATATGTTACATATACTAATAAATAATAATAATATGTATATATTAATAAATATATTACATTTGAATGCAAAATATTTTTTATTTCGATATACTATTGCAAACACTGGAGAATAATGAACATATAAAAGTACCACCGGCTCGGAAGTCAGGTCTGTTGAGAAGAGCCGGTAATTTTTTGTGTAATTTGGCTATAATATAATCTACACTTACAATTCTATATACTAAAATTGTAACTGATCTATATATATTTATTTGTTTTATTGGTGTGTCTGTGTGTCTGTGTGTGTGTCAAAAATACAAAAAATATTTGAAAAATTGAATTTGGCGGGTTGCTAATAATATAAGCTTAAACAGGCAAACCCGAGTTTTGGGAATTGAACTTATTCTTTAAATGAAGTAAGTAAACGAACGGAATAATCGAATAGAGTGCATATAATAATTATATGTATTATGATATTCACCATTTTCGGTGTACTGTATTCAAGATAACTTTTCTTATGTATTGTAATTTCACATGTGACATCCACTAAATCTACGGGGCCATTGTTGCTTATCTGAAACATGAATAAAGAAATTATTATATATTTTTTAAAATACATTTTATCCTATATATAAAAGAACTGACTTCAAAACTATACTAAACTCATGTACGTAGTCTGGCAATACACACCGTTATAAATAAATATAAACAAAGAATACTTTTGAATTTGGAATCTATCATTTTTGTACGATTGTTTATTGTGTTTTTTTTATAAACGCTCAAAATATTTTAAAATATTTTGAGAAATTAATAGAAGTAGGGTGATTAAGAAAATCGATTTTATGCCTTGTTATGGTTCAGGCTTAGAATAGGATAACCCTGAAACTGATGGTGGCGAAAGTACGTGTCAGAGAGTCACTTTGTCAGCAATCGCAACACACATGGACAGACTCTACATTACAATTTAAAACCGGCGTTACGTAGTGGCTTTGGCCACTAAGATATACAAAACTTTGCGTTGTATCCTGCTCATAGCAGGGTATCCATAGATGGAAACCTAGACTAAGAGTGTTGAAGAAAGACAATGTTTCCGAAATTGGTTAAAAGGTAGTTTCGTCTATGCACTGTGTGCCAGTCATTCAGTAATAAAAGAGTTGTTACATAAATATAAATAAATATTTACACTGTAAGCATGCTGAAAGTATTTTCCTTTCGTAACGTCTTGACCTGTGACATTTAGAACTTTACCCGAGCTTGAAGCCCTGAAACACAGAAAAAAAATGGTTACTGTAGAATATGTTGTTATTGATTAACGTTTAATTTTTCAGGCAGAGGAGAAAAAGTTAACCTTGTGAATTTGAGGCATTGTGCGATGAGACGCGGAACATAACGTCACGATTTGCCCTGATACCAGAGTTAAGTAATGAAAATATTAAATATTTCATTTCTTCGATTTGGGATCTAACCCACAACCTGTCGGACACGCTGGGTGTCTATTGACCTCTTTGCCTCGTCCACTATCATTAATCATATCATCGTTTTTCCGGAAGGTCCTTTCTACGTTAAAGTTCCAGTATCAGCGACGCTTTGTATTCAAAGGTTAACTGAGGTTTAATTAGTTTGAACAATATAATATTACTCTAATGATGTGACGCTATAGAAACTTTTAAAATGGTTTGATTTAGGTTATGTATTACTTTTTAGAAAGAAGCCGATCAAGGGCGCCCAAGAGTTGCAGTTTTACATCTCTTAGCTTCACGCTGTATCCCGCATAGGGCAGGGTTTTAAATCTCTATTTTATGACCGTTTACCTTACAAAATAAAAATATATTTTATCAATGGCTTACCCTATAACATCGATGTCAGTGAACGAGAAAAGTAATTGAATTACGTAATCTTTGCTTTGCTTCTCTTCATCGTCCCCACAATGGCTGTAGACATCATAATGTATATTGATATTATGATCTTTATTTGTTACGGAGTTCATTTCGATTTCAATATTATTAAGTTCCTGAAAGAAAAAAAATAATTAATAGTAAATCATTAGTTTAATGAGAGAGTGAGTGTGATTACAACGCGACGGTCATGGGTTCGACTTTCAATTGGAGGAATGAATTATTATCTTTTTTTATTTTCCCCTATTATCAAGACAGCATGGCGTTAAGTTTTCGCTTCTGGGTATGAGAAGCAGAGTCTCTAAGCACCATTTTCTTGACCTTTGACATGCGCGGTAAGTAAAAGTTTAACGGGCTTTAGTCCGACTATCACTTGTTATAACAAATGACAGTTACAGGGCTGATTCTCACTTGAGACGATTTAACATCTTATATCTTTAAAATCTGTATAAAATCAAGAAACATTTACCCTGTTTTTTATTATAGGATGCGAAAGAAGTTTGAAAGTAAAAGAAAATATGTTAATTTTACCCAAACTCCGCCTGGTAGAATCCATCGGCATGGTTTACATATGAATTGTTTTCCAGTAATGTTGCGACTGCACTCGGGTGGTACATATCGGACTGACGCGGGCGCCACTGACACTACAGCACATGCGTTATAGGCTATCTCTCGAGAGTTTGCAATGGTTAAATTGATTTTTTCGGTATTTCTTAAGCCTACTTTGTATGGAACACTGAAATTTATACTTATATTTAAAGAATATACACTAGAAAAAATATTACACACTACACTGCTGTGTTAATAAAGTACCGATATTATAAGCCCTGCCTGCATATAGCATAATAAGATGGACCATACCAACCAGTTTTTATATGAATTTGTGGCATTGGACGTTGAGTGGCAGAACTCAACACTATTAATTTTTTTTTAATGGGAACTGGAGTTCACAACCTTATCAATATAATAGTAAAATTATACTTACGTCAGGTCACTGGTCATTGAAACTTCCAGTTTCGGTTTACAACGTCCATATTGTAATGTACAATTTGCAATCCAAAGATTCTCTTTCAAAGACGTAACGCTTCTGTCGCTTAAAATCGTAGGTAAAGTTCTGTCACTTGAAGGTTTTAAAGTAGCTGAGATGTCTAATTTTAGGTGTTCATCGTAGTTACCCTCCTAAAGAACATAAAGTAACATATTTAAATATATATTTTAAGGCATATGATTGTATATGCTTATCTGGGGTTTTTTATTCATTTTTGGGAATATACTGAAGGTCATCCAAGATGTTCAACTAGTATCTGAAACTAAGGTTGCGGTCCCAGTTAAAGCTGGAACTATGGAACTATAGGATCTGAATTTAAACAGAATAAAAAAATCGTGCGATACTGTAAAAACATATATAACCTCAATACTGAAAACATAGTGGAGGGGGACGTAAATATCTGGCGCTTATGGTGGGAAAACATCAAAGAGTATGAAACAGAAAGAAATCACTGTGCATTTTTAAATTAAATGGAGTTTCACCTTCTAAACAATAGTGACAAAACAACGATTGAAACATTAAAAATGGCAGGATGTATGCGAGCATTATAGACGTCACCGCGTTCAATGAACCGATGTTGGCTAAATATGAAGACTAGAAAGTAAACATTAGCCTAATTACATAAGATCATAATACAATTACGTTCACCCTGAGATCTAGAGGCTCTCAAAAGAAATTCAAAAGAAATTTAAGTAAAAAGAGACGAACGAATACAGCTCCTTCAAGAAGAAATCGTGTAATAAAAGTATGTAAATATGCAATCTCCTGACAAAAACTCTCTACCCTAACAAAAATGTGACGATGGACCAGGCTGATCATTACAAATCAGAGCGCAGACGAATGCCGATGTAATTAAAGGATGATGAACACAGATGACCCACTGTTCACTACGGAAGAGTTAGAATCTGTAAGAATTACTGAGAATCCGAAAAAAGCCAGATATCTGCATCACGGCAACCCGCTGCGATAGTGAGTCATTTCTAGCCTAACGAAAGGTAAATAGCGCACATGATCATTCTGAGAAAACTCGGAAAAAACGCAGTGAACATTGAGGACGCATTGTACAATCTGGTTGGAAATTTACAATAATAAATTGAAAACAAAAAGATCGTAATACTGTCTCACTAGATATAGAAGACGTCTTCTATAATGCGTTGCCTACCTTAAAATTTGTCATAAGAGAGTAAAAGTGTCCCCGTAACCTATATGCTTCTGTCTGCTCCTGACGAGTGTTTGTCTGACAGAAAGGTCCTAGTCAATTACACAGGTGCAGCATGCAAGAGATACACAACAGCCTTACACACGGTAGAGCTTGAGGTCGAAGTGAGCTACCTTCCCAAGCCACACCTGTCAACACAGATAGCTATTGTAAAATTGAGAGGAGAGGCATGTCGTAGCGCAGCAGCACAAGAGTGTGACTGTAACTGACAGGTTCTGGGTCGATCCCCACTCGATGAAATGAAATATTTAATATTTTCAATTTAAATATTTAGTATTTTCATTTCTTCCCTCTGCCTACCCTGCCATGTGCGGGATACAGCGTGAAGCTGAGTGAGATAGAGGAAAGTCGGAGCAGCTCAGACACGATGGGATAATGGAAAGGCTCTTTTGAAACGAAAGTGTCGAAGAACTAGCAAACGCAACAGAACTTTCAGGCACTGCCCAAGACTACTATAAAATTAGTACTATAAAATTCTACTGTCATATGTTCAAAGGATAATTAGTAAAGGGTCCATCCGTATGTGCAAGGATAGATGGGAAACATCCCGGACACGAGGAGTTATGAGATTACTCCCAGACGTAGAGCTGGTATTATGATACATATGACAGAATAACGAGGACGACATTTATTACACAGTTCCATGTCCAGATTTTAACGCGTCATGGCGGAATCGTAGAATATTTATATAGGTTCAAATTAAAAAAATCCCTTCGCTGCAAATGTGATCATTGCTCGAAACACCTGAGTCGGTAAATCACATATTATTGGAATGTCCGAGAATTGCTACATACTGGTTTGAGCTCCAAGCACAAGTGATGGACTTGACAGAGGCCAGTCTTCTAGCATTAAGGAGGATCTTAGCTTTCGAAAGGCCCTTCTCGACTTTACCCAAAGGGCTTTCGGCATCCTCCATATCTAGTGAGAAAGCTGGCTTAAAAGTGCTGACATTTCACGATTCTGACTAGCGCAACTGTTGTTGTTGTAAACAACAAATAGTCGTGGCAATATCGCAGCACGCTGACAGCTAAACATACTACAGCGAAAGCAAAGATAACGACACGGTCAAAATGCTAATTCGGAACGCTAAGGGGGTGCAAAACGTATCGTTGAATATAATTTAAGGATGGCTTTAAAAGAGTCGTTCTAAGTAACGTTTTGTAGAATTGCGAAAAAAATTTATATTGTCTACTAGTATTTTTATATATTATATATAAAATAAATAAATATTTGTCTACTAAGTAACTCTACTAATATTTATTTTAAGATCGCATGGAGCTAAAATTAATGTCAAATATCCAAGTCTACCCTATGTCTTAAACTTGTAAGAGTCCAAGCCATCGTTGGCTTGTCATTGTATAGGCAACAAGTATAAAAGTTAGTGCTGAGAACGTTAGCACAGTGGGATTGCATCTATCTTTATGTACATTGGTTGTGGGTCTCATTCCTACTTAAGAGAACAAATTAATATAGCGTAGGTTTTTCTGCCTGGTGTGCTGTAATGAGAGAGTGTGCTAAAAGGACAATAGTGATTCCGTAATGAGCGGCTGACTACAATATCGCTTTGTTTAACTAGACCAGCATATACGAGTACTATTATAGGCAATAAACAAATAATAACATACGATTGGTGTCAAAATTTTATATGTTTCACAAAATTTCGGCAATTTATTTTTTAACGGTATCACTATTTCTCCTTTGTTTTTTTCTAATGTTGCAGCGGTGTGTGATAAGTCAACGTTGATCTGAATTTCTGGAAAAAAAAATGTTACATTTAATTTTTTCTTGTCATCATACAATATAATATGTACGTATATTTTAAAATTAAAATCAAAATATTTCTTATAGGTCATCTCAAACAGTTTTGAATAGTTAAGTTACATAGAAATGTCTGTAGTGTCAGTGTCAGTCGAATAGGATGTAACTCAACAGTTGCTGGTACTAATGACAGAACGTCAGAATACTAATGGACGAACCATATGAGAACGAATTATACATAATTTACATAACTAATGTGAATTTTACGTCAGAGCCGTTTAAAGTCACAGGGTTTCGAAAAAAAAAAAAACATTTTGCGACTCCATATATCTATTATTTATTTATTCGCATAATTATGCAAGTACTTTCTTTCTTGCAAAATAACATACACTTAACTTAATCTTAAATATTATGTATAATATTTTTTACGTTATGTATTATTATTTCTTTTAAAGTTAGGCAAGGGAAATAAAGTCAACGTTGGCGTTTAGCCAACATTAATAATAATTAAAAGTAAAATAATGTTAGTAAATATGGGTACGTCAAATTGTAAAAATATGGGTACAGCATTGAAATCAGATAATGATATAGACGACCTGTTGAGTTGAGGTTGAGTTGAAGTTGAGTTGAGGCCTGTCGTGGCGCAGCGGCACAAACGTGTGACTGTAACCGACAGGTTCTGGGTTCGATCCCCAGCCGAGGAAATGAAATATTTAATATTTTCAATTTAAATATTTAATGTTTCATTTCTTCGCTCTGGTAATAAGGCAAAGTGCGGCGTTGAGTTCCGCCACTCAACACGCAATGCCTCAAATTTGGCGGAAAGTGGGGAACGGAAGTGGAACGGAGTGTCTTGACACTAGGTTCGCAGGTTCCCTCTGCCTACCCTGCCTCGGATACAGCGTGAAGCTAAAAAAAAAAAAGAAAAAAAAAGATATAGACGACATTCAGCATATAAATGAAACGAAGCTAAATGTATTTTTATCAACATATGTCTGAACTTCCTTTATAATAACTTAATGGTAACAAAAGTTACAGTGATGTATAAATAGTAAAATATTTCGTTTCTGATGATATACAGAATTCCTTTGAAGACGAACGATTATATTTAAATATTTTTTTCAACTAATTGAGTATACTATATCGAGTTCCGTTCAGTTTGAGGCGCTAGTCTGGGACCGTTTTGCCACAACACCCATCGGTGAGCAATTTTCTGAGCAATGTCGGTGGCATTTATTCTTATTCGAGTGTCTCATTTCTAAATCTATCATTTATATATATAGCGATCATTATTCTTTAAATTGCTCACATTGTGTGACCTTTTTGTATGACCCTGGGTCTTCTCATGATATATGTGGCAAGTACCCACTTTTAGCTCTTGTATGTCGTCACTGAAAACATATACTGGTCAAAAATTTTTCGTCTTGAGACACAAAAATGTTGTTTGCCGATGGCTGCCAATCTTTGATAGATTCGCCGAGAATTATCTCTGTCTGAGACTGGACTGTGTGTAGGCAACATAAATTCACTTTCTGGAACACTGTCAGCGAAGCATGATGAATTTTAGAAGGCAGTGTACAACGAGCAACTGTTGAGTTTGAAAAGAGAAATTGTCGAGTTTCTTGCCGGCTCCTCTCAGCAAATTGCCTTCTGGGCCGTTGGTAGCTTTTATTGTATATTTATTTAACGGTTTAAAAGTGCTAACAATAGTCTATATAAGTAAATAATAATTTAAATTTGATTATTGACAGTAGGAATGTGCAAGATTAAAGCGTTTTATACTGTTCATAAAGCTTGAAGGTAGGGACAGAATCAGATACTATACTTGGTAAGTAATTATATAATAAAATAATTGTTTCTAAAAAATAATTAAAAAACATTGTGTTGCTATTATCTTATAACTTATTACGCATTTATAATTTCATAAAATTTTGTTTTTCATGGGTAAACGTGGTCTTTACTGTGTAAACTTAATTTCATTAAAATTTATTATTTATTATTTTTCGATTCATTAAAATGTTACAATAATCGTCAAGATGTTTTTTTTTATTTCAAACTGTCATAGTTTATATTTATGTATGTATATAAAAGTTCAAACTAATTCAATCACACGACGAACTACTAACTGTTTAGCTAAAATCAACGTAAATACACACATATAGTAAAAAAAATAAGTTAGGAAAAAATAAGTGTGATAAAATGGCTTTAACGATTCAATAATATACCATTAACATAACATTAAAAAAAATAGTAGTCAGTTTTTAGAATACTTACGTAATATATTATGGATGGGTCTTATATTTAAACATACATCAAATGCGTAATACGAAAAATTCGATCGAAGCTGAAAATAAAATAAAAGATGTAATTCTTTGAAATATTTTATTAAAGTCTCTCGGTCATCTGACATATTTTTAGCTTCACATAATATCGCATAATAGTAATGTATTCAAAGTGAACTTTGTGCTAGAACAGAGAACGACGTTCCACATTTTTTTTTCGAAATCTCAAGTCATTGCATGTTGAATGGCGGAACTCAATGCAATGTTTCTACTTTTTATCAAAGTGAAGAAATTAAAATATTATATAATTAATTTCGCCAAAGGATTACAGTAGAAGATTATGATGATTTTATGATCTGTTTGATTTGTTTAAGTTGAATATCTAATTGCTATGTAAAACATGTCTTTATCTTTATATATATATATATATATATATATATATATATATATATATATATATATATATATATATATATATATATATATACATATATATATATATATATATATATATATATATATATATATATTATATATATATATATATATATATATATATATATCAACTCACACACACATAGAGGGGCTCTCTACGTGGAAAACATGAAACATAAAAAAATATAAAAAAAATATTTTACATACCTTTAAATCTGGGTGTACTGTGTACAATTGGATGGTAGTAACTGGCAAGCATTTCAAAATGAAGGCGCGATTGCTTAAAGGTGCACCGATGCCTAAATCTTCAATCAAAATGTAGAGATATATCGTAAATTAATAAATGAAATAAAGGAATGTAATAGAAATGAATTACAGAATGAAATGACGTTAATAAAGCTAAAGTTACGATACTTATTACTTTATTGAATTCAAGATCTTACATTAAAACTTGGAGCGGTGCCTGGACTTGCCACCCACGTATAGGCCACAGGGGTCCCTTTACAATGCACTAACAATTGCCTTAACCTCTCCCACCCAATATAATGAAAGATCAGCTTCATGTAGTTATAAATAGGTCTTAACCACATTTATAACTAAAATGATAATTAATTGATCAAACAAGCCTTATTGATCATGTCGTGGCGAAAGGGGAAAGCCTTGTGTGACTGTAAACACGATAATTTGTGGGATTGATCCCCACTCGAAGATAAGATATATTGAATATTTTCAAATTATATACTTAATATTTTTATTTCGTCGCTTTGGTAACAAGGCAAAGTGCTGCGTTCGTCATTCAACACGCAATGCTTAAAATTTGGTAGAAAGTGGGGAACAGACTTCCAAGTTCCTTTGCCCTCAGTGCCATGTGCGGGACATACAGTGTAAAAAAATATCCAAAGAGTCGACGCTAGACTACGCTAGACTACGAGTAGTGTACCTTTTATATAGTCATTTACAAGTATGTTGTCAGGTGGATGTATATTGGAACTTTTACGATATACTGACAGATATATTATGCTTTTATATTAACAACATAAGTAAATCAAGTCAAGCTTATAAGAATTTCACCAGAGTTCCATAAGAGCGTATGGGTTCATTGGCGTACTACTGTCGTATGCTGAAGAACGTACTTAGTTAGTCAGAGCCCATGGACGGTTTCCAAAGAGGCGCGGCGTGGGTTCAAATTCTAATACGTTATAATTTTTATACGTTTTCTAAAAGTATTTTTCTTTCCTAAATGTAGAATATAATTTTAGAATTTTAGGCTTCTGCCTTGTCAAATAATAATCCTAAGTAATCACATTTGGGTAGCGAAAATTTGTAAAAATAAATAAGTTATAATAAGCTTGTAAGAATTTCGACATAGCTGGATCAGAGCGACTTGGACATTTCCTAAATAGGCGCCGGTTCAAATCTCGTTATGTTCAAATTATTATACGTTTTCGAAAAAAAAAAAACTATTATACATTTAGAAATAAGGTAAATAAAGAATATTTGAAAAATAAATTAATTTCTTAAATGCCTTAATTAATTATGTTTTCAATAAGAACACTATAATGTTGATATAATAATATGGCATCATTATCAAATCAGGAGTTTATAATAATAATAAACTATCAATATGTTTTTTTTAACTTTAAATGTATACGTACCATTACAACCTATTTTATGGATGCTGGGTATAGGAACCAAGCTAAAACCAAAAGAGTTAAAAGTTTCCGGTTGAATTTTTCGCCACCATGTTTTGCCGGAAAGTATACCGAACCCTGTATAAATATACACCACTCCTTTCCCTTCGTATGGTGCCCCAATTGCGAAATCTAAAAAGAAAAACGTTAAAATTTTCAATAGCTATCTTTAAATATTGTATTATCATTAGATTAGGATACCTGTGTAACTGTCACTTGAGGCCTGTTGTGGTGCAACGGCACAAGCGTGTTACTGTAACCGACAGGTTCTGGGGTCGAGGAAATGAAATATTTAATATTTTCAATTTAAATATTTAATGTTTCATTTGATGAAAGTGGGGAACGGAAGTGGAACGGAGTGTTTTAACACTAGGTTCTCGGGTTCCCTCTGCCTAACCTGCCTCGCGCGGGATAGCGTGAACCTAAAAAAAGAACCTTAAAGATTTTATAATAAGAAAGGATATATGTATAGATGTGGATAAAAGGGTAAAAATAAGGCTACTTACCGTCTATTACATCGGCATCCAAGTCTCCAATATTTGCTATACAGCTACCAAAGTGACCACCGCTTGCTGTTCCTTTAAGTATTCGCTAGAAAATAAAATGTTGCTGCTATAAAATGTAAATTATAATACGATTAGTGCTTTAGAATTTTCATTCTACGTAAGGTTGGCTGTAAAAGTAATCATGTTTAGTAATAAGCTTGAACGATTTTGTACGTAATTGTCAAATTATTATAAAGGGCCGGATTTAGACATGCGAGGGCTCCGTGACGTATTATTTTCAAATAAAAGAATTAATTTCAAATAAAATATTTATTGACTACACATAAAAGATTTAAAAAAAATATATTACGTCATTGATTTGGACACGGAGGCCAATGATGGAAGATTCTTCGTGATTCATGCCAGCTTTTTATAGCGCCACAACACTCCATTTCCATAAACATAAGCACAAGAGTGTAATAGGTGGCGTCATCGTAAATATAAGATGATGGATAGAGTAAACGATGAAGGAACTATTATAACCAGCCGCGGCGGATCGCTTATACTAGTGCATTATGACATATGATGTAAATTGCGACCAGATATAACGGCTCTTTCTGACAAACGGACGTTGAATGAATCAGCGTTTATCAACGTTACATTGTTTATAATTCTTTAGTAAAATCTAACCTGCTTTATTTGATAGAAATATGGGGAAACACGGCGAAAACAAGATTAGGCGATATCCAAGTTTTACAAAACAAAATATCCAGTTTTACAAAACAAAATAATTAAAATACTTTTTCATTATAACTTTTTAACTTCAAATTCGATTATATATAAAGAAACCAATTTAATGACCCTAAAACAATTGTATATTAATAGCACGTGCCTACTTGTGAAAAAATATTAAGCAACTCGATCCATACTAACTTAGCCTTTGTAAAACTAAAATGTACAATAAAACGTTCTTTGCGGTTGCGGCGTGCGTGTTATCTAGTTTTACCTAAAACCAGGACATAGGTTGGAAAAAAAATGCTTACCTGTGAGGGGGCACGAATTTATAATAATTTACCAGCTACTTTAAAAACTGTAAGTTCATTTGATGCATTTAAAACACAGCTTTCTGAGTACATATTTAAAAACTCCCACCTTAAAAAAATATAAGTAATAAATGCATCAAATAAGCAAATAAATAAATAAATATATTATTTAGTGTTGAATAATGTATGATCGACATCTATGTATTATTTATGTAAAATAATGTTTTCCATGTAAGTGACTTATGTCTGTAATGGGAAATAAATATTATTAACCAATAAAAACTAGAGTTGGTGTTAAGAGACGTACATCAGTTAACCTTTCAGAACACAGTATAGCTAATTTTAAATGAAGGTCAAGTTAAAAATATGAAATACACGTATGATGGCAAATATGAAAAGATTGATGCCAGTGGACAAGGCGCAAGAGATATGTGATCGACGACATATGATCGTTTATTCGAAATTAGAATTTGATAAATCAATTTCTAGATTTAGGGTAAATACGTATGAAATTAACTACTAACACAAGATTGAAAAAAAGCCAATAAGCTGTCGAATTGGGGCTTTTCCGTGTAGATAAAATGAATTCTGACTTCCTGATGAATTCAATAACTGTAGATAGAACGGAACAAACGAACTAGAACGGAAGTACCCAAAAGGTTTTAATTATGTGACCGATTTCACACAATATGTACAAATTGATTTAGAAGTATATTTTTCTGTATTCTTAGGGACTGTAGACCTATTTGACATTAATTTCAGTTTAATATGATTCGATTTAAAAAAGGAGTCTTGATAGACAGACGAGCATACAGACATACTATAACTAGGAATATGACGTAAGAAACCATATAAAAGCAAAAATAGTATTTATTTTATTTTTCTAACACAGTGTTTGGTTTTCTTAACCTTTGTCAATATTTGAGTTCTTATTAAATAATTTTTGGCCTTTAATAATATAGAACGTTTGTAATAATACATACAAAAATATTTTTGAATTTCACTATAGAATGCCATACAACGACGCAGAAACGACAAAGAAACAATTAATGATAACATTCGTTATGTCAACAATAACTATTACCTACATCCAATAACATTTTTCTTGATTTTTCGTTTAGTATAAACGTCTTCATCACCATAGATTTTATTCGATACGGTAAAGTAGACAGAAGAAACTTGGGAACGTACTAAAATTGTTGAATAGCGTGTTGAATTGCGCGTTAAATAGTAGAAATCAACGCCACGCTTTGCCTTGACACCGGAGCGAATAAATGTAAATATTAAATATATCATTTACATATTATATATACGTATATCGTAGTTAAAAAAAATATTAACATACCTTTAACACAAATTTTGTTTCATTCACAGGTACGTACACATACACCGCGCCTGTATCATATCCACTGCCTGCCCATGTGGGTGCCCCGACTAGCAGAGAAGCACGAATGTCCGTTAGACTGGATGAAGCTAATGCTGCCCCATACATAGACCCCACTTCGTCACTATTAAGTTTGTCTTTAACAGCCAAGTTATCATCGAAAAAGAGTATCTGTAATCAATATTTTTTTAATTGTTATCTCCCTACACATGGTAGGGTAGGCAGAGGGAACTAAGGAACCTAGCGTGTTCATTCTCGTCGTTCATAGTGTTTAAATTAATACCCCATTTTTTTTAATTTTGTAAATTTTCACGTGCTAGTGCTTAAAATAACGTTAAGACACCTTTTCCTTTGTCATCATACATCTATACCTACTGTCTAAAATATACAACTAATAAAAATCAAAGTGATTTCGCTGACACTCTTCCAAGAAACTGACAGTTCGCGGGTTCAAATACCGCTACGTTAAAATGCTTATACGTTTTTAATTAAATATTTTGATTTCCTAAGTGTGGACTAACATTTAAAAAAACAGTAAAAATATTTATTTTCATATTACTTCGCCTTCTCCGTAGTCCCCATATGTAGTACTCACTGCGTACACATCATACATATCAGAGAAAAAATTTCCGCTTACTATACTGTAACCTGAAATAACAATATTGATATCAGGTATTTTTTTGGCAGTTATATATATATATATATATATATATATATATATATATATATATATATATATATATGTATATTGCTTGTTAGCTAGTCTCATAGTTGCTGTCAAAACCTTATTGTTATTTCCTTTTGGCGGCCATTTTAGATTAACTTTTAATATTGATTGATTCCAATATAATAAAAGTGTATCGTTATCAGAACTGCACACCATATTTTAGTCACTTTATTGGACGATTTTAGTCATTTTAAACACATTAAATGTAGTTCGCAAGAAAATATAAGCTTAAAATAACTTGAAGATTTTCAAGAACTTTTCTTAACTTATGCACTTACCAAGGTTTAATTTATTCTTTATTGTTGGTAATTTTGGCTCCAGAAATTGATTGTAATAAAATTGAAGACCACCTACAAGAAATAGATAAAAATTATAATATAATATTTATCGTAAGCAGAATCATTATTAAAACTTACAAAGTGTAAGAAGTACCGAATTAAAATCTCATATATTATGGCTTAAGAGCGAATAAGAGGGTCATAGGCAGCACTAGTTTTTAATTATGAGGTGACATGTACGCCCGATATTCATAAAAAAAAAATACATTTGGATACATATATAGTATATACACATACTGTTTTTATCTTTGATTATTGCGGGACCACCGACCAGAATTTGGTTAAATTTATCCACTTCTATACTCCAACCAAAGCTGTCAATACCTCCATCTGAAAATCAGAAAAGTATATAAAAGATACCAATAATTTATAAATAACCATCATATATTAGAAAATAACTAAAAAGTCTATATAATATAGCCTAGTCGATATTTCAAATATACCAAGGTAAATTACCTAAAGAAAACATCGTACGAGCTTGTTATGTATTCGGATATGCGTGCATATTATGTTATCAAAACGGACATCAATGAGAAGCAAAAGAAGCTATTTCGCAAGTCTAGCATGTGACATAATTGACATTTCCAGACTTGCCCGCAAGGCCACCTCCTTGCGTCTCTTGTGTCATAAATATTTAACTACTATAAATTAACTTATAAATTAAAATATTGTCTTTTCTATATACAATAATTTTGATAAGGGCGATGTGACACGTCACAAACGCACCGGCGGCTATAGCTAAGACAAAATCTTCCTATATTCGATCTTTTGTTTACAGATTTTGATCTTTCTTTTTGAGGTTTTTAAAATAGAATTACCCTACATTATTGTTTCTCAATTGTTTATTTCCTAATGAAATAATATATAAGTGAATAATTTTTTTAATTTTTTTTAGCTTCATGCTGTATCCCACACTAGGCAGGGTAAGCCGAGGGAACCCGGAAACCTAGTGTTAAGACACTCCGTTCCACTTCCGTTCCCCACTTTCCGCCGAATTTGAGGCATTGCGTGTTGAGTGGTGGAACTCAACGCCACTCTTTGACTTATTACCAGAGCGAAGAAATGAAACATTAAATATTTAAATTGAAAATATTAAATATTTCATTTCCTTGACTGGGGATCGAACGCAGAATCTGTCGGTTATAGTCACACACTTGTACGCCACGGCAGGCCTCATTAAAGTAAAATATTGATAAGAAATTTTTTATATATATTTATTATTATTACTTACTAAATTCCGTTAAATTTGATTTTTTTAACATAGGTAGTTGATTGATACGTAAACTGTTGTCTTGAAAAATCTGAATACACCTTCCTGACGTAACTCTGTTTTGACCTATAATAATAAATTTAATTTTACTCCTTTAAGTTTAATCCCTACTTCTTATACATTGTCAACTATCATTAACCTATTTATACATCTGAAGGGCTCCCCCGCAACGCCCAATCGTAGTTGATGTTCCAGAGGATCGGACCGAACATCGAACTTTGTGAAACTTTTGCCGTGTGATCCCGGCTTAGAATGTATCACCCTGGTACTGTTGGTGTCGTAAGAGGCAACTAAAGTGCGTGTGGTAGAGTCACGTTGCCAGTAATGGCAACACGCATGGGCAGACTCGACCGGATTATTAGCACCCCCGGCATTTAGGACCGGCGTTCAGTAGTGGCTTTGGCCACTGCGTTTCGCATTAGGTAATGCCGGGCCCCGGTGCCCTTCCACCTTAAAGGACGGCAACGCTCCTGTAGCTCCTCTGGAGCTACTCGGGGCCGTGGGCGACGGTGTTCACTTACCATCAGGTGACTCGTACGTTTGTTTGCCGTCCTTTCCATAAAAAAAAAAAACTCGCGATCCGTCGTGGACTGCATCCCGCGAACCATCTTGATAAATCCTAGATCAACGCTTAACGTTGTCTATCGCATTTGATCATTCAGAAAGTAACTCCATCTGTTGCCGCTGCCGCTTTCATTTCAAACTTCGCACAGCATTCTCAACTACTTTTAGACTAATTTCGCTATCGGGTTAGTTCAGACACATTCATGACATTCATACATCTCCTAAAATAACGTTGACCACAGAATCAAAACATATGGGAGTTTGGCTAAGATATAGTCATCGATTATCGTTCGTAAGTAGTTTTTTCATTTCACAGGTAAAAGAATACCAAAAACTCGCTAATCTAAGCAAGCGGTAAAGCTAAGTGTTTCCCAGGAAGTTGTTAGTTTAACTTAAATGTCTTTGATTATCTAAGGTTAATTGCTAAACCATTCTTATTAGTGCTTTCGTTTGGTGCTTCTCCTAGATTAACATGCACATGGTTGCTTGAAAAATCTATCCTTATATTCATTTATGATCAGTGGTTTTTATGATAATTCAATTTCAAGCTTAGGCACGACTACGTCGTCGTCATATGGCTGCACCAACCTACAAACAAATCCGATATTCCAGAAATGACTAGATAAGGGTCTGTTTGCAGGTTAACACCCTTAAATACTAGCGTGGCCATAAGTTGACTTAGAATGTGCTGATCAATTTAGAAGCAATCAATCGATTATATTTTTCCCTTCCGATCGCTCTCATATATATTCATGTGAATTTATATGAACAAAGATCGCTCTATAGAATAAATATTCCTCTTTTAACAAAATAGATTTTTGTAAAATAAATATTCGTATCACCTCACGCACCACGAGTTTGTCTCCAGGTCCCAACTGTTAAACTCTGGGTGAGTTCTTATGGGACTGAGAGATCCCAGTACTATTCAATATTTACAGCGTGTTAGAAATACTATGTGACCACATTTGCCTTTAATTTTCACTATATACTATGTTATTATTTTTTAAATAAATATTTTATTATTTTCAAGTAGAAAAGTATATATCTTTCAACGAAAATTCAAGCCTAAATACTACACATACGTATACATATGTATGTATGTCTGTCTACAGGAAAACAAGAAGACTTTTAGTTTAAAACTGAAATATTATCTGCATATTAATGACTCACCATACATATATGGAGCTCGCGGTGCACATATCTGAAATTTGTATTAAGGATAATTTAAATATAAAAGAGGAAAATATAACTTGATATCAACCGTTTGTTACAAAGCATAAAAAGTTATGCTTGTGTCAATGCGCATGTCATAAAATATATGTTTTTAATTGTATATCCGAAATTATAACACTTGAAATCAATATAAGGAATTAAAGTATCTCTTACTACTAAAAACGAAGATCCACTTTTAATGGAAGCTCCAAACCAGTTTTGAATTTCTAATTTCTTAGGAATATCTGTAAAGAACGTTCAAATTAACAGCGCTATGCAATCTATACTTATAATAAATCTGTTACTAAAAAAAATATCGCAAGGGACGCTTATTTATTATTAGTGTAATAGAGTCCAAAATAGTATAGTCGTTTTTTTGTCTGTGCGTTTGTAGGCACGTGTCCCGAAAACGGCCAGCCAGATTTAAATATAGCATTCATATTTTTTAGCAATCTTCCTTAAACATTAGGTGTTTGTATTATTAAAATCGGTTGATAGATAAACACATTACGGTAATTTTATTTTTCCAAGCTCCATCATATTAGTTATAATTTTTCTTAAAGTAGAGTAAATAGAGGCTACTTTCCACAAGAGTTGGACAATCAGTAGTAAAAGACAGTAAAGCACCGTTTGAATTACCCCATTCAACAAGCAAAGAAAACTTGAGCATAGACTAACTTGATACTAAGTGCTCTCTGCCGTACCTGATGTAGAATAAAGCGTTAAATAAAAAAAAAAAATATTTTTATAAATTCTAACAGCCTTATAACTCTTACGCGACCAACTCAGAAGCTAGTATATAACAACACCGTGCCAATACAATTAGGTTCTGTAATACAAATATTTCTTACGCATTATTGGTTTCAATTCCAGATCAAGTTTGGTAAGCGCCATAGAAGTAATATTATATTTGTAGATTTGGCTGCCGTCGTCCGCTGCTGGTGCAGATATATATAGTCTGAAGTATAAATACTTTACGATATATTAATATTATAAGACTGAAAACTTACATATATCATAGAAACTACTGGTTGAAATAGTTTTTGTTTTGTGAACATTTATCGAGGAAGTTTATTTCCTATATTATATGTCGCTATTAATTTCGATATAATATACACTATACCTATAAAATTGTTAGAGTCCTCTTGTCCTTCCATTTAATCAATGGGTTTTGGAGAGAAGGTTCATAAAGAATTTGTATTTTCCAGCTTCATGCTGTATCCCGCACTAGGCAGGGTAGGCAGAGGGAACGGAAGTGAAACCTAGTATTATAACACTCCGTTCCACTTCCGTTCCCCACTTTCCGCCGAATTTGAGGCATTGCGTGTTGAGTGGCGGAACTCAACGCCGCGCTTTTGCCTTATTACCAGAGCGAAGAAATTAAACATTAAATATTTAAATTGAAAATATTAAATATTTCATTTCCTCGACTGGGGATCGAACCCAGAACACTCCACACCCACACTTTTGTGCCGCTGCGCCACGACAGGCCTCTCCTTTCATATAGAATTTGTATTATATAATCGTTTCGACATAAGTATTAATTTGCGATTATATGGTAACCAACCAAAACACGGCGTTCAGCTCTCATTTCTTAAGATGTAATGCCTCTGGAATTCGCCGGAAAGTGAGGAGCCTACGTTTTTAATCGGAACGAAGTATCTATGTACCATCTGTCTACCGAGCTGTGGTTGTAGAGAAAAAACTTAAATAAATTAAAATTAATTAAATAAATAAATTTAAACTTAAATTTAGTATTTTCTGTTATAAGTGTGGAATAACACTTAAAAAAATAGTAAAATATTTAGACACTATTTATATTACTCACTCTTCATTTAAACATCCTATGCTAAAGCCGAAGTGTGAGTTATGTTTAGGTTTATATATATCTGGATTTATAACATCCATGTACTTATCATCGTAGACAGCCACGACCGTCGATATCCAAATATATAGAATTATTACTTTTAACGTTCCTGAAAATATGGATAGATAACGTTTTTCTAAGGAAAATAACTTTATTATGTTAAGTTATTCGTATAGCTTATATTATACACATTAAGGGTTGTGGGTTCGATTCCCAACTCAGGGAAAAGAAATATTTATAATTGTATTTTTTGAGGCTTGTCGTGGCGCAGCGGCACAGTCGTGTGACTGTAAATGACAGGTTGTGGGTTCGATCTCTACTCGAAGAAATGAAATGTTCGCTCTGGCAAAAGATCAAGCACGCCGTTGAGTTTCGCCTTTCAACACGCATTGCCTCAAATTCGGCGGAAAGTGGGGAAAAGAAGTAAAACCAAGTGTCTTAACACTAGGTTCCTAAGTTATCTGTGCCTACCCTGCGGGATACACCGTGAAGCTGATAAAAAAATCTCTTTGACAACGAGGTAAGGTCCTCAACTCAACATGCAATGCCTCGAGATATTACAACAGGTTTACAAGGGATTTCTGCTTAGCCTACCGTGCGGGATACAGTGTGTTATAAATAAAAAAAAAAAAACTTTTATCTTCTCGGTACTTACTCATTTTTATGATATGAATTATTTCGTGAATTTCCTGTTTAAACTATTCACTTATTGACTTACTTACTTGAATTCATTAATATTTAAATAATTTAATTGCGTAACTTTTTAATTAACTTTCCTAAGCATTTGAATACATTTTGTTATTTCAACCTTAATTCTAAAGTGACACGTGAACAGTTAGGAGCTTTATAGAATTATGACTAAATACTTAGTAACTATAAGATATTTATATACCAGCACACTAATGTTGTGTGCTTTATCAATGCATTAGTTTTACCTTGTATTTTTAGGTTGGTTTAGCTTAGCTTGATGCTGTCTCTGTACCTACACGGCAGAACAGCGGGATACTTTGTTCTGTTTCCCACTTTCTGTTGCCATTATGCGTGTTGAGTGGCGGAACTCAACGCACGCTTTGGCTTGTTACCAGAGAGAATATATGAGAATTTTAAATATTTTATAATATTGTTTTTGATTTTCGCCATTGTTACACATTTTAAATGAAACACTTTTATAGGGATTAATCGCGTATATTGAATGGTAAACATTTTTGGGAAACCCGACGTTTCGAACACTTTACAGTAGTCGGTAGTCTACCCGTGCCTACGGTCCAGTGTAAAGTGTTCGAAACGTCGGGATACGCGATTAATCCGGTTAAAAGTGTTTCTTTTAAAATTAAACATTCTAATTGAAAATATTAAATATATCCTAGACGACGTGATAGGTTGTGTGTTCGATCGTACGGATACGATCGAACACACAACCTACCACGTTTAGAGTCACATGCTTGTGCCACGAGAGGCCTTATATTTTTTATAAGAAATATTCGTTATCTGTAAATTATTGTTATTTTGTTTATTTTTATAATACGCGTTAATTGTGTCGTTATAATTCGACAGCAATATCATGAAAATTTAAAAAGTTTTTACCACACGCATTAAATAGTTTTTACCACAATTTTAAAGTCCACGAAAATTATTCTACATAACAAAGGTAGCAACAATTTTGACAATTGTAACAATATTCAATTGAAACAGTTTTGTTGGAGCTAAGCTTGGCAATGTAAAAACAAATTATTTAAATAAATGAAAGAAACAAAATGAATTTCTTAAATAAAGAGACCTGTCGTGGCGAAGCGGCACAAACTTGGTAATGTGACCGACAGGTTCTTGGGTCGATCCCCAGTCGAGGAAATTAAATATTTAATATTTTCAATTTAAATATTTAATATTTCATTTCTTCGCTCTGCTTATGAGGCAAAGCGCGGCGTTGAGTTCCGCCACCCAACACGCAATGTCTCAAATTCGGCGGAAAGTGGGGACCGGAATTGGAACGGCGTGTCTTAACACTAGGTTCCCAGGTTCCCTCTGTATACCCTGCAAAATAAAATCTTTCAAGCAGAAGTAACCGTAAAGTCACTGAGAGGTGCCCAAATTTTAGTTTTTCATGGACCAACTTTCAAAACGTAGCTATTCCCCTTCAGCTACAATAAATGGATAATAGAAGATATTGTCTTTTTGTTCATCAGAATTGTGTTTTTGTTAGTTTGTTTGCTAATCACGTAAAAACTGAAATTAATGATTTTTTGTATTTAGTGTTTGTTCTTCTTCTGCTTAGCTTCACGCTGTATCTCGCATAAGGCAAGGTAGTTTCACTTTCCGCCAAATTTGAGGCATTGCACGTTGAGCAGTGAAACTCAAAGCCGCGCTTTGCCTTGTTATCAGAGCGAAGAAATGAAAACATTTAATATTTAAATTGAAAATATTAAATATTTCATTTCCTCCAGTGGGGATCGAATTCACAACCTATTGTTTACAATTACACGCATATGCCACCACAGACCCTGAAGTGTTTTTAGGAACATTTTTTTAGGTTTTATTCTAAAGACAAACTGTTTTAAATATTGATAACTAAATAAAAGTGAATGAATTTTGGCTTCGTAATAGATTAGGCCTACAGCTACTATTACATAGTTGTCATTCATTTGGTACACAATGCTTGCTGTTTTTAAACAAAAATAAAATATATACACAGTGAAATAACGTCGATGTCTCATAATTAAAGTTATTTTATATAATTTAAATAAACTATAAAATTAATTACGATATTCTTAGATAATTATAGCAATCATTTATGTTTCTCGTAATCTTCTTCGTATGTTTCTCGTAATTCATATTTTGGCTTTTTTTTAATAATTTCAATTAATCGTTTTTTTATATAGTTGATTAAAATGTTTTATTTTAAAATATTCTAATAAAGTAACGATCACAGCGCGGCTTCGTTTTCTTGAATTCGTTGATTATTTTAATATGAATAACTATATTTGCAATTTTGCAGTTAATATTTTTAATATTTTATATATATATATATATATATATATATATATATATATATATATATACATATACATATACATATACATATACATATACATATACATATACATATACATATACATATACATATACATATACATATACATATACATATACATATACATATACATATACATATACATATACATATACATATACATATACATATACATATACATATACATATACATATACATATACATATACATATACATATACATATACATATACATATACATATATATATATATATATATATATATATATATATATATATATATATATATAGGTTTGGGGTAGAGGCATTTTATATAAAGAAAATAATGGTCTGACTATTGTGGTGGAAAAGACCGCTGCGTTTCTACCTTTTAAAGCTATCTTTAAATTATATTCGCTGATGCATTTTGTCTATGCCAACGTTGCTTTCCAAAGTAGTATTTTGACCGCGTCATCTTTGAATCCGCTGTAGTATGTGCTGTCGGTGTGCCGCGATATTGCTACGACGGCGTGAGAAACGCTATCATGTAGCTAGAGTTTAACCAATTTGGTGCTTTCAACGACGATATTAGCGCTGGTTAGACACTGAGCCTCGTGAATTGTCAGCACTTTCGAGCCAGTTTCTCTACCACATACCTGGGTCATGTTGGTAGAGTTTCCATCTCCTTCTGGGTAAACGTGAGGTACAGAGTTGTTTAAGATCTTTCAGCGCTGGTGTTTTCTATGTGTTCTGGTCTTTTCTTGTTTCTTCTAATTTAATTGTATTATATTTGTTACTTTTAATAATAAAAATAAAAGGAAAAGCTTTAAGAACATAAAACAAAAAAAGCATATTTTTAAATTACGAAATATATTTAATAATATCTTTTATTAAGTTAATAAATATTTTTTACAATGGTTTATTCTTCGAACACTCCCCCGAATTCAGGAAAATCACGTCCTCTGAGCTCTTTCGAGTTGTAGTCGCACGTATACTTTCGCGCATCGCTATACGTTTCTAAAGAAAATATTAACAGTTAATACCCCACCTTTTCAGCCTCACGTTATACACCGTTCATGAAAGGGTAGGCAGAAGGAACTTGGGAACCTAGTTTTAAGATATTCCGCTCCGTTCTCAACTTTCTACCGAATTTAAGTATTGCGTACGAGTGGTGGAACCCAACGCCGCGTTTGTTACCAGACCGAAGTCATGAAAATATATCTATATATCTATATATCTATATCGTCACAAAAACATATATTATTTCTGCTGTAATACAATAACAAAATAAAATTACCATACTCTGTCGGTACACCGACTTTCTCAATTTCACTAATTGATCTTTATTTTTTCTTTTCAAGAAACCATTCTGGAAAAAAAAATACGAAATACATACGAAGAAATAAAATGTTCGAAAAGTATATGTACCATACGTACAAAATACAAGAAATACAAAGAAATAAAATATTCGTAAAGTACAAATGCATACATAAATAAAACGGGCACAATAGTCAATTAACTGTAAACGTAACGGATACAATTCTTACTCAGGCGAATAATTATATTTATATTATTGTAATTTCCACACTCTGATAGATAAAACGAAAATCTGACTTTTATTATTCACTACGCATGTTCTTGAAAACTACACAAAATGAGACAGGATGAACACTTGGTACCCTCTGTCTAACAGATTATGCGCAGAAAAACGTTATATTTTATATAGACAATACAGTAACTTTAATTCTCTCACTCTCAGCTTCACGCTGTATCCCGCACATGGCAGGGTAGGCAGAGAGAATCCGGGAACCCAGTGTTAAGACGCTCCGTTCTACTTTTGTTTCCCACTGTCCGCCGAATTTTAGAGGCATAGCGTGCTGAGTGACGGAACTCAACGCTGCGTTTTGCCTTGTACCAGAGTGAGGAAACGAAAATATTAAATATTTCGTTTTCTCGAGTGGGGATCGAACCCACAGCCCATCGGTAACAGACACACGTTTTGTGTCGCTGCGCCACGACAGGCCTCAAGTAACTTTAATAAAGATAAAATAAAGTAATAAAAAAATAAATTCCTAAAAATATATAATTAAACTTATGAATGTACCTTATAAAGAATGAAGGAAATAATACCGACGAGTATCAAGCCGATAATTGAGGATATAATTATTACCCATAAAGGAAATTCACTTCTTTGAACTCGCAATATTGTTTGAAGACTGTAAAATAAATATCGCTAGTTAATCATTTTGTAACTTTTCATTACCCATTGACAATCGTTTTCAAGGCGGCGAGATTTTAAAGTTATAACTTTTTAATAACGCTTCGAAATCTGATGGCGCGCTACAAAATCCACCAAATGATAATAAATTAAATATAAACATATATGTACAGTTCCACGATAGTGTAATATTCTTATAAGGTTTTCGTAGAGCTAATTTCGTTGTAAATATTAAATCAGTTTGATACAAGCAATTAAAAAAGTTAGCTGTACTTATGCTTGTGAGTGCATAAGTATGACCTATTTACGCTGCCATAATACCTATACTTACCTTAAATATTTGTTTTGCTCTTTCATTATTAAATTTATCGCCGTAGTCACAGTGAAGTTGTTATTATAGTCACTTTTACCTAAAACAATATGTTTATTCTATAAAAGTTTTATTTTGGAATGCTATAAATTTTAAGTAAAAACTTTTTTGTATCAAGTTGAAAAATGTTCCCGTGTTGATCCAGCTACAGAGTACGTACCTACTAAGGATGATATAAAATTATAAAAAAAAAAGTATAAAAATATTTATTTTACATTTTTTTTCAGGTTCACGCTGTATCCTGCACATGGCAGGGTAGGCAGAGGAAACTTTGAAACCTAGTGTTAGGACACTCCGTTTCGTTCCCAACTTTCCACCAAATATGAGGCATTGCGTATTGACCGACAAAACTCAATGCCGCGCTTTGCCATTTTACTAAAGAGAAGAAATGTAAATAAAAAACAATTAATTTCCTGAGGATCGAACCTATAACCTCGAGACATGACCTAGACCATGTTTTTACCTTTAAAATATAAAAAAACGATAAAATATACAGTTTCCATACCTATAACATTCGGTGGAATTTTAATGGCGATAGCAATTGTTACTTTGTCATTTATTCTTAAATCACCGATATCACATGGAACGGTAATGTTCTCTTTTGTCTCGTTGGCGTTTGATATAGGACATTGTATAAGCGACGAGCCAGTGTTGATCTAGAGAAAAAATATTAAGTAATGAACAATGTACCTAATTACGAAAATAATATATATGAAAATAATTTAAATGATTTTCATAGTTATTGCAAATTTACAGATTATATAAAATTATTACTGTACATCATCTAAGAGAATGATGAGTTCGTTAAAAGTATTATCTACTTAAACAGGTCTCAATTTTAACTATAATTTTTATTGTGTTAGATGAAGTACTCTCAATACTCAAAACAAATAAAGTAATGATGTTTTTAATAATCATCGTGATATTTAATTTTTTTGCATACTTTGTGCGTCCTTTCCGAGCTTAGGTAAGATATAGTATTGCCTTGAAGTTGAATATTCAATATTTACAAGTTTTTTTTTAGTTTCAGTTTACAGCGCGTGGCAGGGTAGGCAAAGTGGCCATGTAAACCTGTAAGTGACACCCCGTTTCGTTTTCAATTTTTCGCCGAAATTGAGGCCTCGCTTGTTGAGTGGCGGAACTCAACACTGCGCCTTGCCTTGTTACTAGAGCGAAGAAATGAAAATATATATATATTTTACTTCTTCAAGTTGGGATCGAACCAAAGCCTGTCATTTACAGTCACACGCTTATGCCTCATAAGCGTGTGTTATAAAGAAAATCGATAGTAATAGCATACCGTAATATAAGTTTCTGAATAGTTAACAAAGTGGCTGTTTTCTAATAATATCTCACTTTGCATGTTGATCCAGTTAGTTTTTCCATTATTATGTAGCTGTAAAATAAATTATTATTCTTTGTATGAATTTTAAATAACTAATTTTTAATAAATATCTCCGATGGACATTATTTTCTTTTGTTTTTTAACGGAACAAAAAATTGACTCATGAGAACAAGTATGAATACTTTCATTTCTGTTCCTCGACTTCAAAAGAAAGAAAGAGGTGTATGAAACACAAATGTTGTAAAATTGGACTGTTTGTCTGTGTCTCTAACTGTGGCTGTAAAATATTTAACTAAATGAGTATGTTTTTTTTGTTAAGAGGAGATTGTTTGGAATTTTCTGTGTCGGAGTATTTTTCATTTTCTATTTTGTTTGCTTTTGATGTATTTTGCACTGTATTTACATGTATGACTTACAATATAACGATGTTCAATAATTTTTCCATGCTGAAGGTCATTCATGGTCATATTGACAATTTGTTCAGGAATTATTTCTCTGAAATGATAAAGAAAATAAACATATCAATACGATAACTTTCAAAGTGTTGTAAATTGTCTAGTTTATATCTAGTCTACGGTCCCTATTGTGTTTAACGGAAACAAATATTTTCGTAGACTTGATATATATTTCATATTAATTTCAGTTATACTTCAACTTGATGGCCTGTCGTGGCGCAGCGGCACAAGAGTGTGACTGTAACCGACAGGTTCTGGGTTCGATCCCCGGTGGAGGAAATGAAATATTTAATATTTTCAATTTAAATATTTAATGTTTCATTTCTTCACTCTGGTAAAAAGGCAAAGCGCGGCGTTGAGTTCCGCCACTCAACACGCAATGCCTTAAATTCGGCGGAAAGTGGGGAACGGAAGTGGAACGGAGTGTCTTTACACTAGGTTCCCGAGTTCCCTCTGCCTACCCTGCCTCGTGCGGGATATAGCGTGAAGCTGAGTTCAAATTGATCTAGAGATAAACGGTATCGACAGAAAAAAGCAGACCGACAACTAACTTCACTAAGGATTCGGTTTTATACTCTTAGGGACGGAGCCCTTAACTTCTTTGACCGTACATACTTTATTATTAATGCTTGTGATATCTTAGAGGCAATTCGTGGCGCAGGGATGCAAGCCTGCGACTAGTTGTGAGTTTGGTCTCTACGCGACGTAATTTATACGTATAATTAATCTGTAATTAATCACTGTCTGTACATGGAAGATATATTAAAAAAAAATTATATAGGGCAGACTAGAATGAACGTAATTAATACCTATCCAAAAAAGTGGTTTTTAATTTTTTTATCTGTTTTTCTCTACGCGGTAATCTCAGAAACTCCTAATTAGATTAAAATGCACTTTTTACTATTATATTAAAGCTAACTGTTTTTTTTTATATAAATTAAAAAATAAAAATATTACGCAAATTGAAAACATTAATAAGGTAAAAGATAGAATCCATTGCCACAAAATTTTTATTCTTTTGGCTGAAATTTTTGTATTTATTGTTAAAAGATATTGCCTTAAAGGTGATAATGCTATTAGTACAAGAAAGTAATTGAAATAAGTAAATAAAATAGTCTAACTGAAGAAGTGACCTGTGGTGTGTCTCGTTTTCTGAATTAATTATATTTATAATCAAAACGAATAAAGAAAGTTATATATTATATCCTACTTACCCTCTAATGAATACTCCATCGTAGTCACTTATTAACCTAAAGTTCTCAACGTGCGTTTTATAAGTAGATAGATCACTGCAACTGTCAGATAATTCGTAAGTAATATCTAAAGTATCGTCGAGACTAGTCAAGTATGTTGTGTCCAATAATATATCTTTTATAATCTGTAATAAATAAGTTTTTTTTACATAAAGTTAAGGGCAGCCAAGTTAAGAAAAGGGCAGCCAAGTTCTACAAAGAAGAGGTACAACAGGTTAAAGGTCCGAGCGCTCCTAGAGGGCTTATTATTTTTCATAGTTTATTCCGAATTTCGGAGATATTGCGTGTTGAATTGCTAAACTCAACACCGCGTTTTGCCTTGTTATCAGAGTTAGAAAAGGATAATATTATATAAATAATTTTCATGACTGAAAATAGAAACTGGGACCGGTTTGTTGTTCGGTGTCAAACAAACGGTGGCAAAGGCTAGACATTTGTAGAAATGTGTGATAATTAAAAGTAATAATATAAAAGAAGTAAAGCACAAGCTTTCGAGGAAATAAAAAAATTTTTTTTTTTCATTTCCTATCTCAAGTTATAAGACAAAGCACGGCATGGTGTTCCGTCACTCAACAAGCTGTGACTCAAATATGGCGGACAGTAGGGAACGCAACAGAGCATTTTTACAATAGACTCCCAAGTTCCGTCAACCGACCTTGCTTTGTACGTAATAAAAAAACAAATAAAAACACTTACCCAGTTGCTATCGCTTTTTAATGGTAAACGAGGCATGCAAATTAATTTGTTAGATAATTGTATGGAGCATTCTTGTGGGTATCGCAAGAATCGAGACTTGGATACAGTTACTATAATACACGAACTGTACGCTGTATCCCCCGAATTGCTGACAGATAAGGTAAGGGTTTCTGTATCTGTCGAACCAATGGCATAGGGAGTCCTTAAAAAAATAAATTTAAATTAATTAAAATTGTGTTTTCTGTTTGAGACGTTTTATTTCGCGGGGGCACAGGGGTTTGACTGTAAATGCTATAGTTTGTGGGTTTGACCTCTATTCGAAACCGTGAAAGATTTAATATTTTCATTTTCTTCCCTCTAGTAACAAGGTAAAGCGCGGCGTTGAGTTCCGCCACTGAACACTCAATGGCAAATGTCAATCTTAGCGGAAAGTGGGGAATTGAAAAGAGTGTCTTAACACTAGGTTCCCGAATTCCCTCTGCTACCCTGCGATGTGCGGGAATCTAAGAACAACAAGAGAAAAATCTGTTGTAACTTCTTAGCTTTCAATTAATTTTTATTATTGATTTTTCTCGACAACTAGAACAAGGTCTACGCTACATAAAATTAAAATTTTAGCAGCGTCGAGCCTATTATGTTTAATTGATCTTAGATACACTAGCAGTGATGTGTCGCTCCGCCCGCGTGGTCGAATGAAATTAACAAAAATTTTGGCAATTTTGATCTCTAACCAGATATACAATGGATGAACTCGGTATGACTAACGGTTAATCATGCTTGAACAACACAAACATCCTTATTTCGATAGAATTGACTGCTGGAGACTGTTTACCTAGGACCTATTCTTAGAAACTTCTTAAAAAAATCTAGAAAAAGAAGTCACAATCCCACCACAACAGAGGGCGAGATAGATTCAACTCATTCTGCAAGATACTATGCAGTATTAGAGGCTTGTCGTGGCGCAGCTGCACTGCGACAGGTTGTGAGCTCGACCCCCACTCGAATATTAATATTTCATATCAATATTAAAGATTTAATGTTATCATTTATTCGCTCTGGTAACATAACTAAATATATACGATTCTCAAATGAATCCGGTTAAAATATTTTTATTTAAATTATACGCAAAATTTTAAAGATTCTTTTACTAGTAACATCTGAAGACTTTTATATAGAAAAGCCTAGGCTACGTCAAGTTTGATGATGATACAATTAGATCAAGTAAGTCGTATTCAATTACGGGCATAAGGATGTTAAAAATGGGAAGATTAAAGCCAGCCGAATACTTACAAGATGGAGAAATTTGTAGCTAGAACTAGATTAGGCATACAGCGGCCGCCGTCGCAAATACCTGTATATATAGAATTTTCTATAATCAGCTCGCTGTTTTCACTTAACAATACTCTTGATATTTTAAAATCATTCATATGTTGTGGATTCACTTTTTGTTTTGCTGATATTTTATATGACAACAGTAAGTTGTGCTCTTCCTCCTGGAAATTTATTAACCATTTTAATTTACTCTTGTTAGTTTAATGTTTCTAATTTAAAGTGATTCTTAGCTTGATGTAACAATTACAAGGCAGGTCTTATTGTATTTATTGTTAAGCATTTGAATTACTTAGGTATATTATTTATTTTTAGCTGTAATTCAAAATGAGTCCAGTAACCAACGCGCGACATCAATTCGGGCTGAAAATGCAGGTCGGAGTGCCACTAGGTTTTCTTTATATTTAAAAATCTTCTATTATAACAACTAAGTATCAGGAGTTTAAACAAGTTCAAAATGTTCTATCATACATCCCACACATAGCATGGTACGGACAGGCAACTTGGGAACCTAGTGTTAAGAAACTCCATTACCATTTTCTCGCCGTTTCTCATTCAATGCCGGCTTTGCCTCAATATCAGAGAGAAAAAACGAAAGTATAAAATATTTTATTCCTCCGAATTCAAATCAAATTTGTCCCTGCATTATATAGAATTGGAGACTCAGTTATTTATCATCATACACACTACGTTCTTCATCATACACAATGTAGTGTGTGTACAATATAATGTGTTAAACTAAACATACCTTAACCAAGGACGTTTTAACACCAATTTTTTCGCAATAAGGTGTTTTTTTTGTTTTAAGTGACTGTTCATATACTAGTTCAGATCCCTCAACTTCAATCCTACTTAATGTTGCATTTGGGAATTTGCTTTGTACTGTTATGATCAGATCTATAATTTGAAAAAAAAATTTTATTAATAAAGTGAAATACCAACAAAGTACCAATAAAATATACCAAAAATTTAAATGTTTTTAGTAAAAAGTACAAATGATATACATTTCTGACCCTTAACATGTCAAATAAAATAAATTTTATTGACTTTATAAATTAGTGTCTTAAAAATATTAAAATACATTTTATAAAGAATACATTTACCACTCTCTATTTCTTGCAATTTCGTTGGATAGATAACATCAACACAAGATTTAAACTCGAAATATTCGCCAATTGTGATATTCTGTAAGAAAATAAAAAGAATCATATTTTAACAACTTTAGCCTTTTTTCTGCTGGCACCTATACGAGACACCGTAATCTTGCCCTGATCATTAATTATATTAAAGTTTTTGAAAGACTTTATTATGCGACTTTTATTAGAATAAATTAAAATAATTATAATTTCTAAATACTAAAACTTGTAATACCTTAGGAAATACAGCTCGTAACTTTACTGTTATAAATGCAAAACTTTTGAGCATAACTATTTTATCGCTGCGCGGTGATGATACAGCCAATTCTGTTAAGAAAGAAAAGTAATTGTACTAGCTTATCCAATTTTTAGTGTTTGAAAACAAAATAATATATAAAACGACACTTTGGCTATTTTGTGTGCCTAAGGATGTAGGAAATTCGTCACCAAGGTCTTCCTTCTTATATATCTAGAAGCTTAAACCGTCTTATTTTAAAGAAGTTATACAAGTAAATGGAACTAACCAAAGACCCGAGCGAAGGATACGTTAAGAGTTCATATGTGCGCGGGAGTAAATTTTTGGCTGAATGCACATTTAAAAGGCCTCTATAAACCTACTCTTGGGTCGTAAGACACACTACAAGGTAACGGATCCGGCAACATATCGGTAAATCCATTGTATGCTAAGTATATACTTATTATGTAGAAAATATGGGACTTTGGGTTAGTAAACCACGACACCATTTTGTCCTTTAGGATATTAGAATTGGAGATCTCCTACTGATTACAGGAGATCTCCTGCTGTGATCGCCAGCCCTGTAGTCAAAATACACACTCCTACAAATAGTAGGAGTAATATCCTGGGGTTATTTTTTATAACCGGGTAGGATTTGGCTGCCACAAACCAAAAATGAGTTAGTGGGCTATCCGAAGTGCAACACGATAATCCTCAATTTTGGTAACTTGCTGCACTTTCCGGATAACGAAAAAACTTAATGCCAGTAGCTATAGGCGGCTATATAGGTAGATTTTAAAGTCTATAACATATAACGTTCGCCTATTGAATTCGACTAGTATTAAAAAGACCAAGGCTCTAAAGTGTTTGAAATGGTTTAAAATTGACTGAAAAGACTCTAGTGACCATAGACAAATAATAAATAAGATATATAAATATATTCGTATATACGATAAAGAAGACTATAATTTGCAAATATTCTTGGCGGTTTATGGATTTTTAATAAGATATTTCATATACTTCACATATATTTTTAAGTCACCAGTTAATTTGTTATAAAATGTACAAATAAATTCAATATACTTATTTGTTTTTATATCCATGATTCCTCAATGAAATACTTGCTTATTATTTTTTCATGACAACTTAGCTGATTTACGCTTAAAAACTAAATATATATTTTTTTCTATATAAGAAAATAAACAACTAAGCTTTAATTCTTTGGCATAGTACCATTGCATCCATTGCCATCATAATCTCGTACAGCTGTCATGCTGAAGCCGAAATTCTTGAACCCATCTAATTGAATCCTTTGTGTATATTTGCCCTCCAAAATACCTTTGCCAGTATAAATATAAATGGCGCCGTTGCCTCCGTTTTCATATGGAGCTGATATTGCCACTTCTAAAATTGTAATTCAAACAATTTTGTTGAATTTTAAGCAAATTTAAGAAGTAAAAACTCATAAAGCAAGTAAAAAATTAGAAAAACTTACTATTCTTTACATTAAAACCATTGAGGTGGTCGTGGTTGGGTGACTGAAATTTTTAACACTTTCAAAACGCAGGTTTCCTCTGACTACCATGATGTTAAACGCGGGATAAAGCGTGAAGCTAAAAAGAAATATATCCACTATATCCATTTTGGCACTTTTATCGTCTATAATACTATTTCGTGATCTGAATTATTATGCGAAGATATTTGTACATACACACATATGCTAAAGTTAGGACAATATTTTGCAATACACAAACTCGAACTGTCTGGTAGGTATGTAAATATAATACCATCGTTGTTATCTTTCACCGTACATACCATCAATGGTTTTGCCATTGGTTATACAATTCTTATTGTATTTTTGAAAAACAAGCTTTTTTGAAAATAAAGTAAATATTTGTTATTCTTATTATTATTATACCATCGTATGAATCTCCATTTAAATCTCCAAGATTAAATATGGAATTTCCGAAGTAACCGCCACTTGAGTTTCCTATAATTTTCTGTTTTAGAAACATTTCCTGAAATATATAAATACATAGAGTATAAATATAAATACATTAAAAACAATAAGATAAATATTTTTTATGATCGTATCGCAATGAGGGGCATCTGTAAATGCATCGGTTGTATGTTCTTAGTTGGTGTAACGATTTTTTTTTTCTTTTTGTTTTTAGTTTAACGATGTATTATGCACATGACAGGATAGACAGAGAAAGCTTGGGCTGAATTTGAGAAATTTCAAGCTGCGTGGCGAAAGTCAACGCCAAGCAGCGATAAATGTAAATTAAAATACTAAATAATATATTATCTCGAGTGGAGATCGAACCCACAACGTGACACATTTAGAATCACACTTGTGCCCCTGGGTTACGGCAAGAGGCAAACAGTTATATAGTTCTATTAGTCTAAAAAATTTGAGCTAACAATAACCAAGTATCGATTTTTTTTAATTATTTATTATCAAAAGGCATCACTTGCATTTTTCTACAAATGTTTGTACTGAATGGAATTTTCACATGAAATAATTAATATGTTCTTTTATTTGCTCTGGTAACAAGGCAAAGCGTACGTAGAATTCTGCCACACGCAATACCTCAAATATGGCGGTAAGAGGGAAACTGTAGTTTCCCAAGTTTCCTCTGTCTACCCTGCCATGTTCGGAATACAGTGTTAAGCTGAAAAAAAAACAACATTAAATGTTGATGAAACCTTACGCAGTGATATGTTTAATCAAACATTTCCACGAATAACCAACCACCACGCCTAGTCGGGCACTTCAATCGTCACAATATTAATATATAACACTTACTTTAGTATTAAATTCTGTGTCAGCCATATAAATATACACAGCACCCACATCATATTTAGTATTACTCTCACTGAAAACTGGAGCACCCACAATTAAGGCACTAATAGGCAGCTTAGCTGAACATAAGGTAGCTCCGAACATAGAACTAAAGGTATTGTCGTTTATCGCCCCAATATTATCTAGTTTTGAATTGAAAAAATATACCTGTAAAATTAATATTATTTATGACACATGTAGCAAGAGGGAAGGCAACGGAATAATAAATTAACAAATTGATTACATTCATTGAGACGCCCAAACGCCTTTCAAACGTCCTCAAGAGCTGTTCATCACAATAAATAAAAGCACGGAACAGAGGGCACGCGTGATAAGCGTAAACGTTATATTACTTATAACAAAGAAGAAGTGGCAACCCGGTTGGAATGCCTAAAAGCCTCAGAACTGCACGAGAGGTTATATCTAAGTGCACGTGAGTAAGTGAATCCTCCAAGATTTGGAGACGGCTTGAGACGGCAAGATGCTACGACAACTATAGCATATCTAGTCTCGGCATCGTCGTGAAACGGTGTTGATTTTCTTAATTGCAACGGTAACTTAATCCGTCTAAGTAACTTAATTTCAATTAAATATATTCTTAGTTTTAATTCAATAAAATATGAACAATCGTTTGAAGATCATAATCAGTTTTTATTAGCTTGTTAACTTTTTAAAGCTTTACTACTACGAGTATAATGTTTATTCTCTGACTGTTAATATGGTGCTAAAAGTAATACTTCCGCCGCTAGCATTCTGAGATAGACTGACGAATGACTTTAACAAAAATCATTGACGAATGGCTTAAACAAAAATCAATTAAATTTTATGGGAACAGCGAGATTTGTGATGTCAGTGGTTTCGTATAAATAATTATATATATACCTTTCCAAATCCAATGTTTCCGAAAGTTGTGCTCACAGCATAACTAATTTCTGGACCAAAAAAATTTCCACTTGCAATACTGTAACCTAAAATAGTTTTTTTAATAGTAAATAATAGTTTATATATATATATATATACATATATTTTATAGTAAGCTCAAATCACTTTTCATGGAAGCTGTTTCTGAATGATTTTCTTCTGTTTTATTTTGATTTCTTTTTGATTAACTGTACATCTAGCTATTTTTTTTGTACTTTTTTATGTGAAGATGTTTTCATTGGTTACTATAAACTACTACTGTAAAACTGTATGTCTTCCTTAATAAATAAATAAATAAAACTTAGAGCTGGTTTTTTTAATTATAATCAACAAATTAATATTTTTGACGATTAAGTATTCAATTTATACTAATCCTCATGATAATTATGTAATCATTTGGAAAAAAGAAAAAACGAACTGTTTAAGCCAAAACCGAATTATCAAAAACTTTGGAATAAACTGAAAGAATATTACTATTTAATATGAATTTAAATAGTTTGTTGTTAAAAATTTTACTAGGTTAATTGATAGTGCACTAGTTGGATACAAATTTTGTGCAGAAATGGTAGTTTACTTACCAAAATTATACGTGACCGGGTTGCTGTGGCTAATTTTATTGAACAATTTTGGATAATTTCGACTCCAAGGCGAATGATGCTTTATGACTCGTCCTGTAAAGTAACGTTTATTTACATAATGAGGCCAGTCGTGGACCAGGAGCAAAAGAATGTGACTGTGAACGCTATAGGTTAGAGTCGATTTCCACTCAAGGGTATGAAATATCTCTCATATATATATATATATATATATATATATATATATATATATATATATATATATATATATATATATATATATATATATATATATATATATATATATATATATATATATATATATATATATATTTAAGAATAACCAAACAGTTCAGAAATGTTATGAGTATTGAAAAATTATTGCCACCATTTACCTGTACTGACAGCTGGACCGCCTACTAGTATTTCGTTTTGGGATGTTATATGTGTGCTCCAACCAAAAGAATCCATTAACGCTGAAATTACACAGTTTAAAATTTATAAGCAAAATTATATAATGAGGTCGTCATAGTGCAAAGGTTATGAAATTAAGGAGAAAATTAATTTATAATTATTTATATTTTTTTGTAAAGCGCGAGTTTCAGTTTCACTATCCCGCGGAGTTGAGACATAATATCTCAAAAATTCGGATGAAAGTAGGATACGGAGTATTTTAGCACTGGGACCCCTGTCCGTAGTATATGAAAAAATTGCGTTTGTTTTACAAAAATAATATTCCTTTTGACAGTCATACCCGCTTGTCTCTTTTCGGTGCGTAGACGATCTTCATTTGATAAAGTTGGTAATCTTCGGAATGCGCTATTGTATCCTTTTAAATAGCAGAGACCTACTGAAGCGGATGTTACTTTTTTGCCTAAAGTTTTTAATTCCGTATATCGAGGGGCACAAGCCTAAAATAACACAAGTGCAAGTCAGATTCGCCTTCAAAGGGTTCCGTACCAATTTCAGGATTGTGAATACCCAATGAAGAGATACACAGATTGGTAGGTACTAGCGTGGATGTAACAGTAATAAATGAAGAAGAATGTGCTCAGGTGGTTTGGGCACGTCGAGCGAATGAGTGAATAAAGAATGGCAAAAAAGATTTATGAAGGAAAAGTCAGTGGTAAGAGAGAGAGGGGGAGACCTCGGTTGACATTCAAAAACACAGTATCGACGATACTGGAGGCAGGTCACTTAAGAGGAAAGAGGACCCCCCAGAGGTAGAGGCCATGTATAAAGAGGTTGAGGACAATGGACGAGGCGAAAGAAGTATGCCGAGACCGCAGCGCTTGGCGCTCCGTTCTCTCTGTCTACCCTGCTATGGAAATAGCGTGAAGTTAAGTTAAGAATATTTTATTACTATAGGTAATTAAAGCGTTTTAAAACAATAAAGATCCTTAATGTTAGTTTTCAGTTATAATCCACATGAAAATCAAATGTTTACCTGTACTAAATAATATTTATATAATATATAAGTATATTCTAATAAGTATTTGACCAACTTTTTACTTAATATAATTAGGTATAATCATGAAGTGAAAGAAAAAAAAAGATTGAGATGATGAGTTCTGACTTCTCCACTTGGGTTTAGAAATCAAAAAAATAGTTCCATACTTACCATAAAAAAATCATTATTGGCTACAACAGACGCCCCAAACCAATACTCTGGCTTTACATATTTTTTCTTATCAGATATTAATTTTTGCTCTGAAATTGTTAAGTGATACTTATTAAATGAGTTATTTCAAATTAAATGGGTTATTACAACCAAATAAGTATTAAATTTATATAAAACTTTTATATGGCTAATTGTAAACGTGGGCCACTTGAGGAAATTATTTTTTTTAGCTTCAAGCTAAATCCAGCACATAAGAGGCTTGGAGACGGAATTATGGATCCCAGATTTAAATCACTGAGACTTGACACATATTGATCTCTTTCCTCCAAACTTTTAAGGCATTGCGTGTTGATTGGCAGTACTGAATGTCGCATCATTGCCTTAGCAGAGCGAAGAAATAAAATTTTTAAATATTTCATTCTCCCGTATGGGAGTCAAACCAATCGTCTAGTTTACTTCAGCTGGCCTAAAATGAATATTATATTGTGGAAATGCTTATTATATTTATTTGTATTTTGGTAAACATGAAATAGCTCAAATGGAGAACAATGAGTCTCAGAACGTGGCTCCATTTGTTTACCCTATGCAGGAACAAAAGTGAAACTTTATAGGATTTTAATCGTTTGAAGGGTATAAATAAAAAATTGTGACTGTGAGAATGTGCTTATCTGATGATAATCGATTTTATTTCGAAATAAAAAAAATCTAAGTGTGTAAATAGTTACAATTACTAATAATTATTAATAACAATTTGTATCGACTAGTTTTTTTTACATATAAGTCAAGTAAGACTTAAAAGTATTGAATATAAAGCGTAATTTGTATACTTCTCAATTCGTCTACCGAAACAGCCAGCGCACTTGAGTTGCCATCAGGTTTATCGATATCAATGATGTAGAGGCTTCCAATGCCATTGACAATCGGATCAGATACTATTAAGCTGTAAATATGTGATTTCTCTTTTTATATTATAATACTGTATATTTATTTGTGTCTTTGTTGTAATAATAAATTTAAACTAGCTAACTATATAAATGAAACGCTTACGAGATTATAGGTGATTATTAAGCAGTACTGAATCAATGTGATAATTAAACAGAACGGAATTACAATGTGATTATTAAAAAGTATTGAATTACATATACAACAATATTGAAGTACTTTTGCAGTCACACTAGCGCCACCTTAGGCAGTGAATTTCCAAAATCAATTTATTTCTTCATTAGGTCCGATTACCACCAGGCAGATTTATAATGTTAAGATAAGCTTAAAGTAAGCAAGTGCAATAATCGTTTGAATATTAGGTAAAGTGTCATTTTATTGATATATTTACACATTTAACAATACGTTAATCAAACACCAATGAAGGAATAATGAGAGAAGTGTGTATATCGCACGGTGGCGCCAACGTGATATAGCTATGAACAGATGCAGAGCAGAAATTCTCAAAATTATTCTCTAGAGCAAGAATAAATTAACATACTTATATAAAAGAGGAAAGTGACCAAATATGAAATATCATTTTGTTTAATTTTTTTGGATAATTTGCACAAACGTTATTAATAAAAATCTTTTTGGAGTCATTAATTATTTACAATTATATGTTAGGGCTTGTAGAAGACTGCAAGTATCACTTCAACTGAAAAAACAATCAATACGGCAAGAAATCACTGCAGAAGACATTTCTCAACAATATTTAAACGTGAGTGTTTTGTTTGACCCTTTGAGGCTATATAAAATTCATCTGTCACCTTTCAAATTATAAACAAAGACGAAGTGAACAACGGAACAAGTTTACTTTGCAAATCAGAGATACCAACCTAATAACATAAAATTAAAAAACGTCCCGATACACACTATCAGTATCAAGACGTTTGGTTATTGCTAATTACCATGACTTCACCAACCGCAGAAATGACAACAAAGTTGATGAATATGATGAAACAAGAATTTGAAAAACAAACTATTGCAATTACCAACTCGGTTTCTGCTAACGTGATGCATATGATTGATGAAAAAATAAAACCGATAATAGAAGAAAATAATCAACTCAAGGTAGAAATACAAGCACTAAACAAAAAAATCAACTACTTGGAAAATATGTACAGGAAGAATAATATAATAATCCACGGTATAGAAGAAACCGAAAACAACTACACAGACCTAGTTAAAATTATGTCAGAAATATTTCTGAAGCTAGGAATAGAGGTCGAGTCATACGATATTAATAAAATGCATAGACTTGGAAGAAAAACTACTGGAAAGATAAGGCCAATTCTAGCTTCACTAACTACCCTCAATAAAAAAATAGAAATTTAAAAATGTAAATAGAATATGCCATTGAATACTTATGTAACCGAAGATTTTTCAAAAGAAATCCTCATGATACGCAAAGAGTTACAACAACAAATCGAAAAGGAGAAAGAGAAGGGCAATGAAGCTTACATTAAAAACAACAAGCTCATCGTGAAACAAAATGACAAAAGAAAACGGGATGACTCAGTATCACCCTCGACTCCTTATCAAGGACCCCAAAAAGTGGTCATAGCTCCAGCCAAAATGCAAAAAACTGATCCATTTACATACATGAGCTCTAGGTCGCATTGTCTAACTGAGAAGACTAAATCTAAAGCATAGGATCTAACAGACATCGGTAAACGAAGAAAGACGCAAATAATAAACAAAAAACATATAAAGAAACAACAAAGCCCCAATCCGGCTGGTCACCATGGGGTTAACGACCAAAACCCCCCAGATTCTAAAAATCAAACACAACCAATGTATATTGCAACACTAAATACGAGAACACTCAAGTCACCTGAATCATTATATGAACTAGAGCAGGCACTCCAACCTATTAAATGGGATATAATAGGCTTATGCGAAGTTCGACGTTCAGAAGAAAAAATAGAAGATCATGGCACCTTTTTACTTTACTATAAAAATGTAACACCTGGACAATACGGAGTAGGATTTTTAATAAAAGAAAAACTCAAACCTAGGATAGAAGAGTTCATTGGAGTGTCAGATAGGATAGCTGTTCTAAATATAACCCTTCCGGGCTACAAGCAACCAGTATCGATTGTTCAAGCATATGCTCCTACAGAGGCAAGTAATGTAGAAATCAAAGAGACATTTTACAACAAATTAAGGTTAACAATGGAGAATCTTCACACCACAATATTTGTAATTGGCGACTTCAACTGCCAAATAGGCAAAAGAAATAATAACGAAAGCAAATTTTTGGGACAATATACGACGGGAAAACGTAATGAAAATGGTCAAATGCTTATGGATTTCGTGCATGAACACAACTTCTATATTATGAACAGTTTTTTTAATAAAAACCCATACAAAAGATGGACATGGATATCTTCAAATAGCAATGTGAAAAACGAAATTGACTTCATTATTACGAATAAACCGAATATGATCATGGACGTTAATGTTATTAAAAATCTAAACTTCAACACTGATCACAGAATGGTCCGTGGGAAAATTCAAGGAAATCAACCAAAAATAATAAGAAAACGCGTGACTAGCACACAGAAACAAAAACATTTACCAATACCAGAAGAGACTCTTATTTCCATTGAAACATTGCTATACAACTTAGACACAAATAAAAGTATGCAGGAAAAATATACTATTATAGAAAACCAATTACGAGAAATAGAAAAAAGCTCCACAACATTAAAATCAAATAGAGACAGGATAGGTGAAAAAGCCAGAGAGTTAATAAAAAAACGCAAAGCATTACAACAGCAAACGCCTAGAGACAGAAAAGAGATAGCAAGTACCAGCAAAAAGATCAAAGAAAGTATAAGAACACATAAACAAAAATCTAGAACAGAAAGAATAATTTACCACATAAAAACTACAGGAGGAGTGAAAAAAGCTTGGAAAGAGTTACGAGAAAAAACAGAATGGATTCCTAAATTACACGACCAAAAAAGCAAAAAAGATAGGCCAAAGAGAATTGACATACTAAATATAGCAACAGATTTCTACAGAACCTTGTACAGTGAGTCGAATGAAAACACATTTCCTACAAATACCCTAGAACATCACTGACGATGAAAGCGTTCCACCCATTTTAAACGAGGAAATCTGTAAATCTGTACGATCACAAAAGAATGAGAAATCACCAGGCGAGGATGGAATAACCAACGAAATCTTGAAAGGCTCAATCAATGCTTTACTGAAATCTTTGAACAACCTGTTTAATGAGATACTAGACAAAGAGCAAATACCTTCTCAATGGTCAACTTCAACAATTATTCTACTGCACAAAAAGGGCAATAAAGATGACATAACCAACTATAGACCAATAAGCTTGATGTCCAACTTGTATAAAACCTCATTTTAATCGCCAGCAATTCAAACCAATTACTGGAAATGCTTACACAACTAGTAGCGGAAAGTAATAAAGTAGGACTCCAAATGAATACATCTAAAACTAAGCTGATGACTAACAGCAATAAAACACCCATCATAATGAATAACAACCCCATAGAGTACGTAGAAGAGTACATATACCTTGGACAAACAATCTCCCCAGGACAACTTACTATTAAAGAAATACAAACTAGAATTAACTCATCCTGGAGAAGATATTCAACACTAAAAGAAATCTTAAAGAATCCACAAATACCGCTCAGTATAAAAAGACAAGCATACGACTCATGTATCTTCCCTGTCATGACATACGATTGTCAAACATGGCCACTGACAAACGAAAATATCAAAAAATTAGAAGTATGTCAACACAACATGGAGAGAAGCATTCTTTACTTAAAGAAAAAAGATAAAGTTCCACTGAAGTCCATAAGAGAAAAAACTAAGATGACAGATGTTACCCTTATAATAAAACGACTGAAGTGGAGATGGGCTGGTCATACTATCAGATGCAGGAAAGGAAAGTGGGCCAAAGATATAACAGAATGGTACCCGAGAGAAGGAAAACGTAAGAGAGGAAGACCAACACGCAGATGGGAGGATGATCTAAAAGCAACAGCAGGTGGGACATGGATGAGGAAAGCTCGTGATCGCGAGTTGTGGAAAGGTCTGGGGGAGGCCTATGCTGAAAAGCAAAACAAACACCCGAATACCGATGTCTAGCATAAGAATATATATTTTTTTGTAACATTTAGTTTGTTAATAAAGGCTATTATTATTATGTACGTACTTTTTGCTCAAAACATTGTTTTGGTGTTAAGTGAAATACGCGGGCCAAAGCCAAGAGTACTTCACTGCATTTAATCGGCGTCTTGTAGAAACTTTCTGACAATTCGGCAAGTATTTAAGATGGCAGATTTTTGCATAGTATAATAAGTGTTATCGGGCAAATCTATTGTTTTGAGAGCTTCATGTAAGTATTTTGGAATAACACCTGTGCTGGATAGCACCAACGGCACAATGTACACTTTGTTCATTTTCCAGATTCTGATTATTTCCTCTTTAAGTTCTGTATATTTTTGTATTTTTTCAGTTATTGTTTTTTGTATGTTATGAGTATTTGGTATTGCAACATCTATAAAGTGAACTATTTTTTTTCTTTATCAATTAAAGTTATATCTGGTCTATTGTTATGTATTGTCCTATCTGTTAATATAGTTCTGTCAAAATACATCTTGTGACTGGTACTCTCCAACACAGGAGAGGGTGTGTATTTATAATATGGAAGAGGTTTCTTTTCTGTCAGTTTATGTTTGATGGCTAATTTTTGATGGATTATATTGCAAACTTGATTATGACGATGACAGTAATCAGATTGAGTTAACGAAGAGCATGCTCCTGTAATGTGTTGAATAGTTTCAGATTGCTTTAAACATTTTCTACATCTATCTGTCTTTAATTTTGGATCTTTAAGTATATATTTTTTGTAATTTCTAGTATTGATAACTTGATCTTGAATAGCTATTGCAAATCCTTCAGTTTCTGGAAAGAGTGAACCTAATTTTAACCATTTGTTTGATGCTTCTAAGTCTATACTTGAATTTTCAAGATCATGTAAGTGGCGTCCATGCAATTCTTTTTTCCTCCAAGTTTCTATTTTCTTATTCTGAGAATCAGTTTTACTGTCATATTGCATACTTTTATCCTTAAGGTTTAGTGGGGTGAATTTTTTATCTGTTTCTGTTACTGCTAGATGTATTTTACTGTCATTGGCTTTTTCAAAAAAGAATGTACGTAAATTTATTTATTATTATTATTATTATTATTATTATATGTTAGGGCATTATTTTGTAATAAGTTTTGGTTACAAATATTATTTTATATGAGATATTTATAAAAAAAACTTAAAAAAGATAATGAATTCTATAAGCACCATCCAATACATACGTTAACTTACATAAAACAGAGAAAGTAATCAAAATTACTTGCAAACATCATTCTTGTATTTTTTATATACCTCAGAAAGTTATGTAGAAAAGACAAAACAAATCACGACATTAACGACGTAGGCAGGACATGTTACAAGCACTACACAAAAACATTATTTATTGGTTTGTTGCGTGTATAGTTTCCCATTTGAAAGAATTGCCAGTATTCCATATGTGGTCACTTTCCTCTATAGTTGTTATAACACAAAAACTACTGAATTTATTTAAGTACAGATAGTAATGTTTAAGGTTTTATTTTTATAACAACTTAGACCGTTATTTGTCAATATAAAATCCTAATAAAAATTTTATAAAGTAAAATCTAGCTTTCCCACTACAAACAGCTAAAATGCTATGGCATATACCTATTACAATTTTAAAACATTTCATTTTTAGTGTGTTAATTAAAAATATGGTAGGTTATAGTAGTAGTAGTATATTTAGTAGGTAGTATATTAAGAAGTCCTCTTTACCTATGGTTTTGGTACGCAATACTGTAGCCGAACAAGGAATTCTCCGATAAAAACGATGGTCTTTTATAAATTTTAACAGAAGGCTCATGAAATATTCCTTGCACGAAAATATATTGACATAATACCGATATAATACCTAAAACTGAAACAAAAAAAAAACACTTTTTATTGATTTGTTTTGTGCTGAAAACATTTTTAAATATATAGAAACAATAATTTCCATTATTTACGCCTTAAGGTCTTAATATGTAAATATTTTATCGTATCGTATATCGTTTCCAAAAGTCTTTTACGTGTCAAATTTATGTTTTTGAACTTCACATGCAATTAATACACATCAAAATATTTAATATGTACAATATTTTATTTGTGATCACTTCTTCGGGTCGTGTCAATATTTTATGATTTAGCATTGGGCGGCGTAGAACTAACAATAATATAACTTTAAATTTGTGGGACAGTAAAAAATATATCCTTCCTTACAAAGACCCACAAAGAAAATAATAAGAAACAAGTTATCGTTGCAGTTATTTATAAGCTATAGAACGCAGGATAGATGTCAAAGAAAGTATGATAATGACCGAACATCACATCATATGCATGTTTTCATAAGCAAAACTGTAAATGTATAAACAAGTAGATAATTTCGTTATTAAAATGATTATTACAAACTTACATGACATAATTATTTGCACTAATTACTTCGACATTGATTTTAATTAACTAGCGAGAATAATAATATATTCGGACAAACTTCTGGACAAACATGGAAGATACGTAGAACAAAATAGAATAAAATATTTATGTATTTTAAAGTAACACAATGGTGTATAAGATTTAGATTTTCCTTAATTTTGTACAAATATAACAATTACTATTATCGGTTAAGGAAAATTAATGACGACGTAGTGTTATTGTTACATATGCCTCTCAGTGTGATTAACAATTATATTTATTTATAACATGCTTCTATCTGCAACTCTGTTTGTGTGGACTTAATAATCCATGCCAAGCCAATCTGTTTCACCATCCTTGCACAAGACAAAAACAGAGATAGGCAAAAAGAAGAGACACAAAATAATCCGTCCTCCGCTTCCCACTGAAATTATGTATGTGTATGTTAATTGGTGAAACGTAACGCCGCGCTTAGTTGTTTCGGTGAAGGGCAATAAAATAGTTTTAATAAAAGACCTAACCAGCCTAATGTGCCACAACGGTTTCAATTTTCAATAAGTTTTATTTTTCAATACTTGAAACATATCTACTAAGGGGCCTTTCCATTATATCTTATGGTAAAGATGTACAATACGATTTGTCTATCACACTGAATATTTTTTTCCAGCTTCACGTTTTATCCCATGGCAGGGTAAGCAGAGGGAACTTGTTAAGACACTCCACTCTAAGAATTTCAGACTTTGTGTGTTGAGTTGCGGAACTTAACGTCGCGCTTTGCCATGTACCAGAGCGAAGAAATTAAAATATTCAGTTTGAAAATATCAAATATTTCATTTCTTCGAGGGAAATCGATCATGTACGGATCGAATCCACAACCTGTCTTTAGAGTCTGGAGCTAGAGCGTGTCGAGTAACACGCTTGTGTCGCTGCGTCACGACTGTTGGAGGAGTGGCTGGAGTATGCCACCAAATTGCGTATAAGAAGACCGCATGTTCAGAGGATCCTGTGGCGTCTCACGAAAAATAATGTTTTCGCTGAAGTTAAGAGAGTGTTATCGGAATTTATGTCGAAGTCTTCCACAATATTATCTGCTTGTAGGGCTGACCTGTTCTCTACATGGTTGGTCTGCGTAAAAACATTTTCCATTGTTAAAATGCCACCTATGTTAGGTAAATAAATGATAGCCTTGACCCTCCCTATCCTATTCAACATAAAAATATTCGTCCCGTAGTACGGAAAATGTGGCTATACAAAGCAAGATATGGAATTAATCAGATTATGAAATATGAAACTACATTTGCAAACAAATATAACGTTATATAGAGAAATCAATAATTTATCTATATAAAATGCATTTTATATAAGCTATCTCTATATTGATTATCGCTCTGGTAACGAAGCAAAATGCGCCTTTGAGTTAGAGAGAGCCACTCAACACGCAATACTTTCAGAATTTGGCGCAAAGTGAAGAACAGAACTGTCTCAACTAGAACGGAGTGTCTTAATAATAATGGTTATTAACATACCAATGAATAGAATAGAGATAAATTGTTTGGTAAATAAGTTCCATCAGCTTTACGACAAAAAACATATCAATTACATATTACATATTTTGGGCGAACCTAGTGTTAGGACACTTTATTCTCCGCTTTTTACCCAAAATTAAGGAGATAGGGCGTCAACAAGTAAATGAAAATAGTTAATTCCCTTTGTAGGATCGGATTCGCAATATTGTTTTTGCACGTCAACCAGAAAATTCATTCTTCATTTGAAATTTTTTAAAAGTTAGAATTACATAGTTTGATAATGCTTTATATACGCCAATGCGATTGGGTATTCACACAGCCAATTTGTTATACATCTATTAAGCATTATTATTTAGTGATTTTCCTTTAATTATAAATATTTGCTTACAGTTGTTAATGTCGTGTTAATGTGTCAATATGGATAGTAAGTACACTTTTCATTCAATTCACTTTTTATTTTATACCAATTCTTGTTTCGTTTTTTAAATATAAAATGTAATGTTTCATATTTTTAAAAATCGTCTCATGAAGACATAATATAAAATTAATTTGTATAAGATCTAATATCTTATGGTATTTTTAAAAGCAATTATTAATTTTACGGGAATTCATTTAAGTATTTATGACTCAGTGTATGACTCAGTGTATTTATGACTCTGTATCCCGCACACGGCAGGGTAAGCAGGGGGAACTTCGGAACCTAGTGTTAAGGCTCTCCGTTCCACTTTCAATCCCCACTTTCCGTCGAATTTGAAGAATTGTGTGTTGAGTGTCGGAACTCAACGCCGTGCTTTGTCTTGATAACACTAGGTGATAAATAATAAAGGAAACTAATATTAGATGAAAGAGTGAATAAGAGAGGCAAGGTGGATTACTGAAGGCAGTTCACGTAACGTTTGCTCTATTTTCTCTGGTTATCTTCACTAGCGATTAAAAAGCTTAGAAAGTTAAGAAATAAAATGTATACTGGAACGAACGATGCTTCACATAAGAATATTTTTTTTAATTTGCTTTTAAATTGATAAATTCAACATTTTGTTTTTACAGGTTTTTCAATAAACAGTATTTTGCTTATGCTTACGATCCATGGGTGTTTGGCATACTTTCACATACCGTCATACTTGGAATTTCAATCACCAGAAGCTTCAAATAGTTTTGGGTACTCCATTGGTTACTTACCTAGTTCAAATAGCTTAGGTAAGTTTTTTTTTAAACTCTAAAGATAAATAAAAAACTTTTCTTTTCACTTGTTTAAATCAGAAGGTTAGTAATAAAAGGCCTGTCGTGGCGCAGCGGCACCAACGTGTGACTGTTACCGATGGGTTGTGGGTTCGATCCCCACTCGAGAAAATGAAATATTTTATATTTTCAATTTAAATATTTAATGTTTTTATTTCTTTGCTCTGTTACAAGGCAAAATGCGGCGTTGAGTTCCGCCACTCAACATGCTCAGCCTCAAACTTCGGCGGAAAGTGGGGAACGGAAGTGGAACGGAGTGTCTTAACACTAGGTTCCCAAGTTCCCTCTGCCAACCCTGCCATGTGCGGGATACAGCGTGAAGCTGAGTGAGTGAGTGAGAGAGTAATAAAAGGCGTTTATGACTTTCTGGTTAATATATTAAGTTCGGTCTAGAAATTTAAACTAATATACCTCATAGTGCTTACTCTGTATTGCCTAGATAAAGGTTTATTATATACAATAATACAAATGTATTATAGGTATATTATATTTTAGGGTTTCGTGAAAAAGAAAGAAGAACTACTTTATAAGATCGCTTTGTTGTCCTTCTGTTTGTCTGTAAAACCGTTTATATCGAGATTGTGTAAACAAGCTTAAATTAATATCAAATAGTCAAGGCTATAATAGCTAGACTTTTAGAGATTAAAATTACAGGAAAAATAAAGCTTTTCTGTCAGCGCAACCACGACATAAGAGCACTTATGCATGGTTTTTTCTATATTGTGTAATATATTTGTCAACCTGTGTAAGCTCCACTTTCAATGAACAAATCTGACTCTTATATGACCGGTGTTTTTAAATATAAACTAATTAGTATATTTATATGTAAGTAGCGGTACTGGAACCCGAACCTCTTAATAGCTTGGTGGGTTCTCAAGAGGCGTGAGTTTAAATCTTGCTACTCATATAATTTTTTATGTGCTTTCTAAAATATTCTACGATTCTTAGTAATATTGAAAAAAATAATATTATACAATATCTAATTATTGCTTAGTTAACTTTTAAAATAGCCATCTCAAAAATATTTTACATTTTTAGTGGTGGGTGATCCTCTTAATGGTGAAGATGGTAAAGTGTACTCCTGCGCTATTACTGATCTTGAAAGAAAATCATCAACTTGTAAAAATTTGGAAATTAATATGGACAAATACGCCGGAAATTACAACAGAAGTAAGATAATTTTACTAAGTGCTCAAGTTTGAAGTAACTGATTACATTCCCTGTTGCTCCACTGGTGGTACACGGGGTCGTGGACGACAGTTACATTAGGTGACCCGTACGCTTGTTTGTCCTTCTTTTACATAAAAGGAATAGTGGGACAATCAATTGACCTCAACTCTGATAAAGCAAAAACTACCGTTTTTTTTCGTCGAGAAAACGCTTAATCTTGAATATATTGTATAATGTCTCTGGTAAAATTTTATTCTAATCAAATTTTCGTATTTTTGATAGTTTTTATTTAAATTTCAGGTAAGAGTCCCGGACAAAAGTTTTGCCTTGGAGCATCTATATCAGTTACACATGATTATTTTTTAGTAAGTATTTTTGTTGTATTTCGTTATGTTATTCCATTTTTTATGTTATGCCTCAGAATCTAGTGCCACTAGACACTCCCTTTACACTCTCTGTTCCGTTCCCCGTTTATTATTCTCAAAAATTTTAGCTATCTTAATAAAATTCAAGATAAATCTGTTGAATCACTTTAGTAATCACTTTTAAAGCTGATGTACCTAAAATAACAATATATAGAAAGGTAATAATTAAATTATAATAATTTGAACCTCTCGTCTGAATCTATGAATGCCTGCACGATAAAAAGCATGACTTATTGTCACGTTCCACCGGAGCTAAGTTTATAAGCTAAAAAAGTTGACACCTGCAATAGAGAGGCACGATCTGTATCTCCTAAGTGCGTGCAGAAATAATGTTTCGTAGTTCTGGTGCTTGCCTCCCACTTGAGAAAAAGAAATATTTAGTATTGTGACGATTTTTGTCCAAATGTGACGCTAACGCCATACAAAAATTAAATAATGTTAAAATATTTGAAATGAAACAAATTTAACCCAGTAAAAGTTAAGTTAAAGTGCCGGGCTCTGCACTGTAGCGGGTGGTCTCGTCGTCCTCTAGGTGTTCAGTTTCTGCAATTTTACCGTATGTGAAGGGAGTTACAGAAAAGATTGTCTTTGGATCTTAAGAAAAGCCTCCAATAAAATTATTTTCAAGCTTAACAAGAAAGTGAGCCTTTTCTTGAGACATTGAAATTCGGCTTCAGGTACCAAGTCAAAAAGTTCTCCAGACTCCAGACAGACCCCGTGATATATGCGGTAGAGAACGCATAGTGAAGATACGTTGCTACGCAAAGCCAAAGCGTCAAGCCCCTTATAGATCATTGGGTGCCCCTTACAGATCATCGGGAAAACATTGAAGGAATATATCTTCGATATCAAGAACATGTATCGAAGTCTGCAGTGTGTTGCTCAGACACTACAGCATATAAGCAAACCACAAGGTACATCAGGTTTGATAAACCCCATATTCTCACTAAAGGAACATCTCTAGATATATTTCTAGAATAATCCGTGTGGCTATTGAAATACAAGGACATCCTAACTTCAATATAGAAGACGATTGAAAACTTTCTACTACCTGGGACCCACTAATAAAAAAAATAAAGTCTCAAACCCACACTAAAAGACACGATACGGTCAACTCATTCTGAAAGAGAAAACATGAGACAGACGGATGCCAACCTTAGTCTACTCGTGACCATGGACTACTGCAAAGTGTACGAAACGTCGGGTTAACTTTGTTTCATTTAAAATATGTAGTAATCGCGAAAATTAAAAATGTATGTTGTTATAATGATGAAATATTGAATAATCAACGCTATCTTGCTTAATTATTATTCTTAAGAATTATTGTAGGATCGTCTTTGGGAGACGTGGGTTTAAGTCCTCCAACGATTAAATTTTATATGTATTCTAAAACATAAAACAAATAATGTACATTTTTCTGGCAGACCTGTGCTCCTCTTTGGTCATCGTATTCTGCTTCTTCAAAATTTGGAGCATTAGGGACCTGCTTCATATCTAATGGGACTTACATAGAAAGATATTTTGGTTTAACGGAACAAAATTACAAAAGGCTCTATGGAACTAAACTTAGTATGTATATATTTTTATATTTTCACTTATCTGTCTTATAATTGTGGTTAAAATAAGAATAGAATGGAGGATGAATGGATTCAAGAAAAGTTAGCGCTGAGTGTCAGGGGTCAAAACTTTGTCTTTGACCGTCTCTGGTTTAGGTAGACAGGGAAAATCGAAATTATTTGGTTTACTATTAATACTATTTTAAAAAATATTTTCAGCGGATATATACGGTGGTATCGGCTGGAATACGTTATCGGATCAACAAAATAAAATTATTCTTATTGCCAAGCCTTCTCTTGAAAGTAGTATTAGCTACATACAAATGGATCAACCGATGAAACCAGCTGCCGTTATCGATTTGAAAGAGGTGATCGTCACGTTTAGATATATTGGTAATTTATTGATATTTGAAATATTTATGACAATAATTTATTTACTGGTTAATGGTTCGCTAAATGCGAAGAATCTGAGATTGAACTCAGTGGCGTGCTATGGGAGAAGCCTTTGTCCAAAAGTGCACGAGGACACCCTATTGATGATGGTTATGATTTAATGACTAAACATAGGCCTTAGAAGTCTATCGTGGCCAAGCTCATAAACATGTGACAGTGAACGCAACAGCCTGCGAGTTCAATCGTTAGCCGAGGAAATGAAATATCTAATATTTTCATTTTGTCGCTCTGGTAAAAACACAAAGCATAGTTTTAAGTTCCGAGATCAGAATAGAGTATCTCAATACTTCTCAAGCTCCCTCAGTCTATACTGCCATGTGTGAGATATAGAGTGAAGCTAAAAAAAAGAAGAGATTAATGATAACTTCTGAGGTGATTTGGTAGTCTAATAGACACAATTCAGAAATATCATAATATAGCTACTGGATTGATGGTAGGCAGAGGAAGCCTAATGTTAATAACTCAAGGCTCATCGTGTGACATATTTTGAGAAAATAGCGCACCTTATATGCCAGAACAGGAAAAAGTAGGAATTGCTCGCCAAGCGCTGTCCCCACTATGTAAAACACCTTTTCACCTCCATGCTATATTTTGTACATGGCAGGGTAGGCAGAGAAAACCTAATAATCAGTAGTTCTTTTTTTTAATAAAATTTTACCTTTTCCACCAAATTGTATAGGTATTGTATATTGATTAGTGGAACTCGACGTCATTTGCCATCGATCTGGTAAAGAGCGAGAAGATAAAAATATTATATATTTCTTGAATATGAAATTAACTTACCACCAGTCGCATTTACAGTCGCACGCTGGCTACAAATGGGGGACTATGACAACTATTTAACATTCAGTTTATATATTGCAGGACAAGGTTTTGCAATGGGAACTTTTTTCGGTACACAAACGTTGTACGCTGTTGGCATGATTAGCAGTACTAAAAATACTGGAGCCGTAAGTTTTCGCTGTTTTGTTATACATGTTCTTAATACCTTTAACATAGAGTTCTCTTTTTTAGGGTTCCGTACCTAAAAATGAAAACAGCGGAACTCCTATAAGATTACTTGTCCGTCTGTCTGTCTAGGCCATTTATCTTGACATTGCATTTCATGGAGGTATCACTTTGAAATTAATTTAATTTAATATCAAAGCGAAACGACTAACGAAAAGTTAGAAGTTGGTCAACTTTATTTCCTGCGTAATGAGTTGTCATTATGCAGGAAATAAAGCAAAGCCTTTAGGTTTCTAAAGACTGCTTTTCCTTAAGTTTGTTACATTTAGTAATAACATACAGTACAAAAAAGTTGCAAAGTTTATAATGCAGATAAAAACGACAGTTTATTTGATATAAAACAAGTAAATTGAACTTTTCATCAACCTACAATTCTAAAATTGTTACGGGACCCTCGATTGGCGAGTACGACTGATACATTTGAATTTAGCTTTTTAGCACAGGTTTTTTATTAAGCTTAATATATACACATATCTCGCTCTTCGATTTTTTTAAGTGTTTAAACTGCTTCGTCTAAAAGTCTTAACAGATTTTAGACAGGTTTTTAAATTAAAAAACAGACTGAGAAACTTTTGGGTGTCAAACGTAATATTTAAAAAAAAAACACTTGTTGATACCGATCAAATGGACCATTGAAATACAGGGAGCCTCTTTACGTAAAAAGACTATCTTTGACAAATATATTTTTGTCAATAATCTTCTATTACCTTACGATCACTCTGTTCTTATATTTTATAACTAGGATATCTTTTCTTTACATGTCGTAAAGGCAATTTTAATTTTTATAAATCACAATTTATATAAACTCATTTAAATGGAAATGGAAAACACCCCGATACGTTTTGAAACTTTGTAAAACGTAAAAATGGTTACTGTGAGAGGTCCTAAAGAGATAGTTTATATACAACTTTTAAAGGTGAACATTTCTGTCATATATAATTAGAGTAGCTTCAATAACTTAAAGCTTATGGTTCTTTGCCACAATTGATCTCAATAATATTACAGTTTATGATTTTCTTATAATCCTTTTAGATAATGTTCTTATATAACGATACCGAAACAGAAGTACTAAAAATATGTTCAAATGAATATGGCGAACCCATGCTCATCGAAGACAGCGCTGTAGACTCATTGTACGGTGTAACACTACGTGATGCTAATTTGAATTTTGATAATTTCACCGAATTGTTAGTAGGAGCGCCTGCGCAATGCAATACCGGGGGTGGATATGAACAAGGTGCAGTTCATATTTATATAGGAGAAGCTACTGTAAGTATATAGAAATTACAAAATAATTGCTATAGTGGTTATGATATCTAAAATAATGTTATACGTTTATTAATATACGAGTAATAGGGTCTATTACTCGTATATTAATAAACGTATATATATATATATATATATATATATATATATATATATATATATATATATATATATATATATATATATATATATATATATATATATATATATATATATATATATATATATATATATATATATATATATATATATATATATATATATATATATATATAGTGATTTTTTAAATTTTGATCTGTTTGTCTGTGCGTTTGTTCGTGCCAATCTGGAAAGAGGAAAGGAAAGTTTCACTATTATATTTTGGCGACTTTCCTTCAATATATGTTGTATGTTTAATTTTACTCGATCAGTAAATAGAAAGTTTATCAATTTTAAATATTGAGGTTGATGAAATTCTTAAAACTTTTTTATTAATTTCGCTAACATTTCAATTTTCCAAGATATATATATTGTCTTAAAAGTGAAAATATTATTAAAAAATTAGCGGAAGGTCCAACTATAAGATTCCGATCAAAAGTGGCAATTAACTAAGTAGAATCACCAGACTTGTTACCAATTAGAGAACACAATGACCACTATAAGAATACATTACTCGAATTTGAACGAAAGTTACCAAACATGTTAAGCCGATGCGTGTATAGATTTGTACGTGCGAAATTATGCTTGCTTTACAAGGGGGTATAAAAAAATGTACACGAATAATGCCGGAGGAAATAATGCTAGAAAAGTCTCTATGCCTGGATAGCACTCCGGAATCCATAAGGTTGAATACGTGGAAGGTCTCTAATATGTTATGTATAAATGGTGTTCCCGAGTATAGTAAGACAACGTGCATATTGGAAAATTTTGATGACATGTACAAAAGAAGCAGCCAACAAACTTCGAGAGAGGTTATCAGTAAACGAAGCATGAGAGAACCAGAAAGGTGTAAACGCTTAATAGTCGACAAAGCTTTGATGAACCAATTCGGAGAATTTGGAGGTTAATTAGAGACGTGAACTAGCTACTCTATATAGACCGAGAGAAATCTTATCGAAATTAGGTACCGCACACCGCCACTAACGCTCATCAATAAGAACTTCTTGTGTACTTACAGAAATCCCATTGGCCACCTACGAGAGATATTTCCTTGTATATACTCTTTAAAGGTGTTTGATGTAGGGTATCATGATGACACCAATGCTGAAAGATCTTAAGCACATCCTTTACCTTACGTTTACCCAAGAGGAGGAAGAATTTCTAAACAGCCAGAGATGGGCTTGCTCGAAAGCGCTGATAATTCACTTGGCTAAGGGTCTGACCAGCGTGACTGTTACGATTGTAAACATCAAATCGGTTAAGCTGCATGCATGATAGCAATTCGCACGCTATCGTACTACAGCGGGAGCAAAGATGACACGTTAGACCGTGTCATCTGTCATACTAATTCGGAATGCGACAGGGGCAATGACAAAACGCATCGTTCGATATAATTTAAAGATACCTTAAAACAAGAAGATAGCGGTCATCTTCTTCACCATAGCGGCCACAAGTATTAATATAAGGATATTATTACTTGTATAATATTTCTTACTCCCTAACCTAAGTTATATTAATAATTTAATTTTCCATTAGTAGTACAAATTCATTTATTAAATTTTCTGTGTACCTTAGTCCGAAGGAGAAATTTATTATGTAAAGATAACAATATATTTTTATTAAAACTATTTCCCAGATTGAAGGAAAGGAAAATTCTAATTTATGTATTTATAGTACATTGGATGGATCGAGATTTGGTACAGCGGTCGATTCAATCGATCTAGATGGAGATAGCCTTTCAGGTAAGATAATGTATTTATAAAAACAAATTATATACTTTAGTATACTTTTTAGCTACGTGCTGTAAGCCCACAGTCACAGTGCTATTATTTTTTTTTCACAATTTTCCACTGAATGTTTGAAACGTTGCGTATTAAGTACTACCGCTACTGCACCGCGCCTTTTTTTCCTTGCCAGTGACGAAATGGAAATATTATTTACCGTTTATATCCAAGATTTCAAATAGTTCTAAATCTCTAATGGACAAAATAAATTTCTAAAAGTTGATTTCCTTAGCATATTGAAGATTATCTATCTTTCCAGCTTGTCTTTTGCAATATTACTTTGAATGACAACCAAGTTCAATTTTATTTGTAAATTCATTTTAATTTAATGTCTATTTATATAAGAAAATAATATAATTCTACTTAATATTTAAATTTCTTTCAGAAATATTTATAGGTGCTCCATACGAAGAAACAGGTGTCATTTACGTAATATCTGGTTCTGAAATTTCGTCCTTATTGCATAAAGATAGAAATTCTTTAGTTGCAGTAACAAGTTTAAAGAATATTCAAAGAATTGTTAATTCGGATATTAGGGCTTTTGGTACAAGTCTTCTGTCTATTATGGATGTGAATAAAAACGGTTTAAATGGTAAGCTTATTTAGTTTAATTTCTTAGATTCACGACGTATCTTGGATATACGTTTCAACTTGTTGCCTAAGCAAAAAATTAATTAATAATGAATACTATACTTCGATTCAGGGGTTAGAGGTTAATTGAAAAAATTATGAATTGACTGTTAGATGGTGGATTCAATTTATACTTTCCCTTAGAATACAACCTAACGCTCTATATTAATCTATTTTTTAATGTTTATATATGCTAAATACTGTCTGCTATGTTAATATTTCTTTTATTTTATCTTCTGCTGTGCTCCACACATAGTATGGCAGGCAAAGGGATCCTGGCAACGAAGTGTCATGATATTCCGTACTCATTAAGATATAAGAGAAATGAAAATCGACCACGACCTGTTGTGCTTTCAGTCACATGTTTGTGCCCCTGCACCGCTCAGAATTTCCGCAATTTCAGCTGATAAATATTCCTTAAAATTTCCCAAAGTTCAACAATCTAATTTTGTGCATTGGATTCTCTCTTGAGGGAGTAAAATTTGCTTGCTCTGTTAATTAGGTATAACGTGACGCTGAGTTTCAATACTCAAATTCAATGCCTTCACAATTCGGTTAAAAGTGGAGAACAGTAGTGTCTTAATGAGTATAAAATATGTAAACACTGGAATCCCAGGTTTCCTCTGTCTAAATAACAAAAAAAAATGCATTTGAAAGTTTTCAAGCGCGGGAGTTTAGTATAACGGAATGTTCCCTTATACTAAAAGCGGGATACGAACGAACGAACATAAAATAAATTTTATGTAAAATACATATATTTTATAAAAATTTGAAATTATTATTTGTTTAATTTTCAGCATTAGCAATAGGCTCGTTGAATAGCAACAAGTTGTTACTATATAAAAGTATGCCGGTCATAAATGTCACAACTTATACCATACTTGTCGGAGAGGTAACATATAATTTAAAATGTAAACAATATTGAAAATAAGAGGCCATTATGGCACAATGGTACAAACGAGATTGTAGTGGGCGATAATTATTTAATTTTTTAATTCTTAGTTCTGTTCATACTATGTTGTGTGCAAAATATACCGAGATCCAAAACAAGATAAAAGAATACAAAACACCGTCAGGGCGCAGTTGCGAATCGACTGTAAACGGGATAATTCTGAATTAAATTCTCATTATAAAGAATTATATTATTAAAAAGGTTTTCATGTTCTCGCTCTGGTAAGATGAAGAGCAGAATAGAGATCTACCATTAATCATTTTTTCCTTTTATTCATAAAATGTATAAAACTAAGATAGTAAGATTAAATATATTACTAAATTTTCAGACCGTTCGAGAGCAAGATAAAAACTTTACGGTTACTGTTTTTGTGCATGTATCTTACACAACTAAACAGAAGATTATTAATGGAAGTAAGTATTTTAGTTACGTTTATTTTAGCTTCACACTAAATCTCTTATCCTCCTTATCCCACCCTTATCTCCCCAAGGTCGGCAGAGACTTTCGCCGTGTGATTCCGGCTTAGAATAGGATCACCCTGGTGTCGTAAGAGGCGACTAAAGTACGTGTGGAAGAGTCACGTTGTCAGCAATGGCAACACGCATGGGCAGACTCGACCGGACCATTACCACCCCCGGCATTTAGAACCGGCGTTTAGTAGTGGCTACGGCCTCTGCATTTCCCATTGGGTAGTGTCGGGCCCCGGTGCCCGTCCACCTTAAAGACGGGCAACGCTCCTGTAGCTCCTCTGGTGCTAAACGGGGCCGTGGGCAGCGATGATCACTTACCATCAGGTGACTCGTACGCTCGTTTGCCCTGTCTTATCCATAAAAAAAGATAACTTGGAAAACAAATGTTAAATCGTTCCCTTCACGATTCTTCGGTTCCTCACTTTCCGCCTAATTTGTGGCATTGCGTGTTAAGTGGCGGAACTCCTTGTCAAATTTTAAATATATACTTTTCTTGAGAGGGGATTAATCCCACAACTTTCTGGCAAGCTAAACAATGTGGAATAGCCTTCCTTATTTAGAGGTAATACAAATATCTATCTCCATGTTAGATCCGTGGATTCGATAAGTGATTCCGTGGATCTTGGACGGCGTTCATCGACGGCGTGCCTGCACTGCTGTGTGCATATGTAAAATCACCCAATAGAAAATATATATTTATTCTCTTTGCAGAACTTTTTGTTACAATAAATGTTGATGGAGAAGGTGTTACTATAGAAAAAAATAAATATGAAATAGTACTTAAGGAAAATATAACTACGTACGATAATAATGTTGTCGTTTCATTTGTAAGTATAACCATTATTAATACATTTCGTTTCTTTATTCACTTTTTATATTATAATGAGACAAAGCATGGCGTTAAATACCTGCCTATCCTGCCGTGTATGGGATACAGCGTGAAGCTAATATTTTTATTATAATTTTTTCTCCGGTTTGTTTTGTCAGAATATGTGCGATTGGAGGGTTTACGATGAAAATAAATTATTTTAGGCAATAATAGTCAATAAAAAGTTTCATAAAATCGAAATAAATAAATCAAAGAATTATTACAATTTATTTTTGTATAACGTTCAGGTTTTTATTACTAACTAATATTACTATACTAACTAATATATTTACTAAAAAATTCAGAACGACGATGAACCAGGCGACTTCAAGTTCACTGCGACTGTAGAGGCAGACCAAGATAATTTAAAACGTTCAGGTGTGTTTTATAACAATCAATTGATAAATAATATAAAAATACACATATGTGCCAACATATAAAAAGATCATACATTTAGTAGTCTGTGGTCACGAGAAGGCTCGGGTGTACTCGTAACCACGGAATACTGCAAAGTGCTCAAATTTATTACTCAAATTATATTTTTAAATGAAACAAATATAACCGGATATATAAATAATCGATTAAGTTTGTTTTATTTAAAAAATACACTTATGTTACCCGTGATCTATGCTAATAGATCGGGCTTTACCTTTACGATCTTCGCGCTTTGTCTTTTCACCAAAATGAGAAAAAACGAAATGAAAAGAAGGGAACTAATTAATTTCTTCGACTGGAAAAGAATCTACAATCGTCCGATTGAAAATCACTTCACACATGAACATTGGACTGCTGTACTGTTTCGGCCTTGTGGGTGATATGCTAGAAAACAAAAAAATATTTAAGTTAAAGCCAAAATCATTAAATACCTACGTGTCAAATTTGAATAATGAAACCTCAATCAGGCCTCAGTAATTTATACTTATTATAACTCTGTGACTGATCGATGCCTGTAAATGAATTATATATTTAAACAAAAATTATGGAACCTTATTTATGCAATAGGGGCCAAAATAGAGATTTTTAATTTTTTTTGACTGTTTTTCTGTTTCTGTGATTAGCGCATACAAATGTAATGCGCTAATCACAGAAACGGCTGACCGTTTTTAAATACAGTTTACACTATTAAATTTTTGTAACCTTCCTTCCATATTTAGTGTTTTCTTCAATATTCAATGTAAAGTTATTGTCTAAAAGTGATAACTTTATTAGAACAACAAATAAATTGAGATTAGTAAATAAAATTAAACGCGAATCCGGCGAAACCACAGGCGGACTTACTAGTTTAATATAAACTCAAAGCAAACAATTATTAAATTAATATATTGAGGCCTGTCGTGGCGCAGCGGCACAAACGTGTGACTGTAACCGACAGGTTGTGGGTTCGATCCCCACTCGAGGAAGTGACATATTTAATATTTTCTATTTAAATATTTAATGTTTCCATTTCTTCGCTCTGGTACAAGGCAAAAACACGGCGTTGAGTCCCGCCACTCAACACGCAATGCCTCAAATTCGGCGGAAAGTGGGGAACGGAAGTGGAACGGAGTGTCGTAACAATAGGCTCCCAAGTTCCCTCTGCCTACCATGTGCGGGATACAGCGTAAAGCTGAGCTGCAAATAATTATAAGCACAATGGATATGGATTCAATTTCGACTTTGCGGTATAATGACTTTCATTTTTCCGTTCTATTTAATATCAAAAAAATATTATCTAATAAAAACATTCTGTATATTTTATAAAATATAATATTTATTGTAATATATTCATGGGAAAGAAGAAAAATAATTAGTTATATATATGTACATGCGTAGTAAATGTACACACAGTAATGTTTGTTTTTACATTATGTTTACGAGGCCTTAGTTTACGAGGGTCCTGAGACCAATTTCTATTCGAAGGAAATTGGTATTAAGATAACACTATTGTAACTTAGTAATCATGATTATATTACAGTGAGTTGGTTACTTTTAGTTTTTGCTATATCAATGGTTGTTTTTTTTTATTTATTTTATAAAAAAGGAAGTTGCTAAAACACAACATATGTTGAAAACTTATATTATGAAACTTTTCCGTATTAGTATTTTTTGGTTGTAATATTTATGTTTTAGTAATTTGTATTACCAATTTACTTATGAGTAATAGACGAATCGTCAACAAAAAAATGTATAATAGACGAATCGTCAACAAAAAAAGTCAAAATTTACAGATAAGTATCCCCACTATTTATCTGTAAATTTTGACTTTTTTTGTTGACGATTCGTCTATTATACATTTTTTTCCCATGAAATATAAACTGAGAACCTACGCTTTACTTACAAATAAATATATTCAAATTACCTTGCAATAAAAATTACTGTATAGGATTTACATGTTTTTTTTTTAAATATGAACAGATTTTATCTTACTTTTTTTACTTGCGGAGTTACACACAAGTGTAACTGCAAATAAAGTGCACTTAATTGAATATAGCTTTCCTCGACGAATGGACTTTCAATTCATTCAAAAAAAATATTTTTTCAATTCAAACCAATGTTCCTGAACTGAGGACCAACAAAACAAATTTTTAAGCTGTACATACATAATTTCTGCTCATTCTAATAATTAATTGTTTACTTTCTAGACTATGACAGTTCACTGTACATAATAAATCCCCATAGCAGAGTAAGGGACGCTATTGATGTGCAACGTCGATGCAATGGGACTGATTGTGTTCCAAAACTATCTGTGACAATCGAATGGACGGGCGGGTAAATGAAACTATGTATTTAAAACGTACTTACTGTAGTATTACAGCTAAATTATACAAAATCTTTACATAAATTGTAGTCTATACATCATTCTAGTGTATAAGATGTATTATTATAAAATTTCATCGAAATCCGTTTAATCAGTCCCCGAGTGAAGTACATATTTTGTTTTATATATTTTTTTTGCTTCACGCTGTATCCCGCACGAGGCAGGGGAACCTAGTGTTAAGACACTTCGTTCCACTTCCATTCCCCACTTTTCGCCAAATTTGAGCATTGCCTGTTGAGTGGCGGAAATCAATTATTACCAGAGCGAAGAAATGAAACATTAAATAATTCAAATTAAAAATATTAAATATTTCATTTCCTCGACTGGGGATCGAACCGAGAACATGTCGGCTACAGTCACGCGCTTGTGCCGCTGCGCCACAACAGCCACGCCACGCCTCTTTTTTCTTCATTTAATTATTATCATGTGTTTATTACCTGTAATAATAACATATATTTCTACCTACCATTTAAGTAATTTTCAATAAAGTTTTATATTTTAAATTGAATATATAACACGTACACATACATATTGTATTACCAGAAACGACGAATATGTGCTGGGTTCAAGCGAAAAGGAGAATATGACTTTAGTCGTGCGCAATGATGGCAACGCTACATACCAATCGTGTGCACGCGTTCGGATTATTGGTGTTCAGGTAATGTTATGAATTAGTCGTCCACAGCTGTCTTTTAAATGCTTTTTTGTTGCTCCCTTGCAAGATCTAACCTACCTTTAAGCCTTGTTGCAGCTTGTGCCTACATGAATACATGCGCTTATTTTAAATGTTTATGTATGTGTCTAGTTGAGAGGAGCCATGAGATAGTATTGTTTGCTGATGATACTTCGTTGATTTTTAAAATGAAAAGAAGACAGAAATTATATAACGAAGTAAACAATGTTCTCTCTAAAATAGTACATTGGTTTAGCGCTAATAACTTACTGTTAAATAGTAAAAAAAAATTAGACTATTGACTGATGAGGAAACGGCTCGCCTTGTTTACTTTAGCTACTTCCACAGTATTATGTCTTACGGCATCTTACTCTGGGGTAATGCAGCCGGTATTAAGTCAATATTTGTCTTGCAGAAGCGAGCTATTCGCGCAATCTATAACTTAAGCCCTAAGGATTCTGTAAGGGAAATGTTTAAAAATTAATATATTGACCGTTGCATCTCAATACATTTTTGACAATGTTATGTATGTCAAGAAAAATATTAATACGTTTACTAAATTCAGTCATGTACATAATATTAATACTAGAAATAGGCTTAAACTTTGTGCGTCTGTAACTCGATTGCATCGAATCCGTAGTTAGTTTATGGGACAGGGTGTACGCTTTTACAACAGGATCCCAGAAAACGTCAGAGAATTTTCTGTTTCACAATTTAAAAAGGTTGTGAAAAGACGTTTGTGTGTTAAAGGTTATTACCATATTAACGATTTTATAAATGATAACACGCTTTGGGAATAAAATGCTCGCTCCAGGCTATTTAAAGTGTATCATTGTCACTTAATTATATAATGTAAAGTTTTTGATAAAAAAAAAAGAATGGACATGTCCCGCTGAGTTTCTTTCGCCGGTTCTTCTCAGGCCTGAGGCAGTAGCTTTTGTGAACTGGTGGTAAATTGTTTGACGTTCAAAAAACAAAGTTGTAACTTCTTATTTTGAATAAAAATATTTAAATTTGAATTTATGTTATTGTCTTATGTATTATAAAGAAATGTTCAGTTCTCACGTGACAGCTTAAATAAACAATTTTTTTTCAGCTTCACGCTGTATCCCGCACAAGGCAGGGTAGGCAGAGGGAACCCGGGAACCTAGTGTTAAGACACTCCGTTATACTTCCGTTCCCCACTTTTCGCCGAATTTGAGGCATTGCGTGTTGAGTGGCGAGACGCCGCGCTTTGCCTTCTAACCAGATCACTATTTAATTAATCCAATAACCAATATAATTGGACAATAAAATGCATGAGCTTTCCACAAGGATCAGCAGCTCCTGGAAGGTTATACATCAGAGATTTTCGCCGTTGTGACAGTGTCTTTCAGAATTCCCGACTTTTATTAGTGACTAGGGACCAAGTATGTGGTTTATTCAAAGCGTGGCAATACTTCATCTATAGAGAGTAAGCGATGAGACAAAGCTTAACTCGGTTGTTCCCGAACTTGGAAAGTACTTACGTGACACGTAAATAATTGTGTTCTTAATTTAATATAATTGAAATAAAGACTGATCTACTATCTGACTTCTTTTAAGGAGATGTTAAAAGTATATACACCGTATAACGCGATAAGGAATACACTCTTTATTGAAAAATAACAAAAAACACACCGAGGGGAAGTCACAACGGTACTTGAAGGACATAAATTCAAAATTCAAATTTCTTTTGTCACATACTTGTTTCCCTGCGCCACCAACACTCACACATAGGCTAAAATCATCGTCATCATCGTTTACATAAAACACTGGTTCGCCAAAAGCATATCCCATAAAAGACGAGACGAGATTTGAATGTCCATACCGCTTGATATTAGAGGAAATATGGCAATTTGAAAGTGACGTTTTCGATCAATCAGTTGATTTGCCAAAGAAAATGGGTATCATAGATACCGTCATGTATTGCAAAGTGATTTCTTAAAATATTTAACATACCTAAGTATTCGCCTTTTTCACAAGTATAATCGGACAATGATTGTAGAGTATAAAGGTTAGAATATAGTATTCGGCGTTGAGTTCCGCCACTCAACACGCAATGCCTCAAATTTAGCAGAAAGTGGGGAACGGAAGTGAAATGGAGTGACCTAAAACTAGGTTCCCAAGTTCCCTCTCACACGGCAATCCCGCACACGGCAGGGTAGGCCCCTGCCGTGTGCGGGATACAGCGTGAAGCTGAGAGTGAGAGAATATTGTACACGCGTGTCAATTTTTATACAGTTAATATTTAACTGAACTGTTCTGAATCTAGCAAAATATTTGACATAGGAGTTTTCTTGAGATTAGGCCTATAAGGGTTTTAATCCAACGGCAGCTATAGAAAAGCCATATCATTTTCTACAACGATCTCGGAGCTCATCCGCTATGTGATGACCCCCAAAATTACTCTGAAATTAATGTGCTGCGTATGCGCAAGTAAATTAAGGAAATAAAAGAATAAAGCTATTTAGCAATAAATTTTGTGTTAACTATGTTGAGGATCAATATAAAGTCACTAATTAATAATATTTTGATTTTTGGTAAATTATGATATATTTTTCTTTCTATTTCAGTTTAAGATACCAGATTGTGTATTAGAAGTCGATGATTGGTACAGATGTGATTTTATGGAAATACTCAGACATAGCACGGTAAGAAATGGAAAAATGAAAATTCTTTAAAAAGTGGACTAGCCGAAGTTTTCTTTTAAAACTAGTCTATATATATATATATATATATATATATATATATATATATATATATATATATATATATATATATATATATATATATATATATATGTATATATATATATATATATATATATATATATATATATATATATATATATATATATATATATATATATATATATATATATATATATATATATATATAGATATATATATATATATATTATATATATATATATATATATATATATATATATATATATATATATATATATATATATATATATATATATATATAAGACCAAATGCGGCGTTGAGTGCCGTTTCTCAACACACAATTCCTATGTCTTAACACACCTTCCCTCTACCCTGCCACGTGCAAAATAAAACGTGCAGCTGAATGTGATAATATTTTTATTATTTTAAAATTATTTTTACAGTACCCGGGGGAAATACAAATATATATGTATATATATATATATATATATATATATATATATATATATATATATATATATATATATATATATATGTATATATATATATATATATATATATATATATATATATATAGATATATATATATATATATATATATATATATATATATATATATATATATATATATATATATATATATATATATATATATATATATATAATATATATATATATATATATATATATATATATATATATATATATGTACTATATATATATATATATAGATATATATATATATATATATATATATATATATATATATATATATATATATATATATATATATATATATATATATATATATATATATATATATATATATATATATATATATATATATATATATATATATATATATATATATATATATAAGACCAAATGCGGCGTTGAGTTCCGTTTCTCAACACACAATTCCTATGTCTTAACACACCTTCCCTCTACCCTGCCACGTGCAAAATAAAACGTGCAGCTGAAGATGATAATATTTTTATTATTTTAAAATTATTTTTTACAGTACCCGGTGGAAATACAACTGGATATGACTAAAAGGACGAATCGAGATGAAAATCTTAAAGTGAACGTAACGCTGTTCAATAATTGCGCAGCGTTCGGTGACCCATCTGGAAAAGAAAGTAAAATTATTACTTATTTATTGAATACCGATGAAGTATACATTGAGGGGTATGTAGAACGATATTTTATTTTTACGGCACGCTTTGTACTGTCAGTGGTAAATGTTTGTTCGCTCGTCCGTTTGCAGAATAAATATTGACCGCAATGTAACAGATAGTGATATAAACAATGAAGAAATCCAGGATATAGATATACACGAAGTTTATGTAGTAAGTATAATTTTTTATTGTTTAGTAAATATATATATATATATATATATATATATATATATATATATATATATATATATATATATATATATATATATATATATTTCTACCTACATATTTTTTATCCGACCGAAGGAAACGAAACTATTTGGTTTGTAATTATAATTCTTATTAATTTCATAGCGTCATCTCTCTATGATTGTGCCGCACAAAGCGTGTTAGTTACCTGGCAACTGTGTTGAGTGGCGAATGTTAAATCTTGGCTCTTTACCTATGCCGAAGCTAGAATCCTGCTCAAAATCATCAAGTAACATACTTGTGCCTTTTCGCCATGACTGCCTTTTTTTTTTTTTATGGAAGAGACGGCAAACTAGCGTACAGGTCACCTGATGGTAGGTGATCACCGTCACCCACGGCCCCGAGTAACTCCAGAGGAGCTACAGGAGCGTTGCCGTCTTTTAAGGTGGAAGGGCACCGGGGCCCGGCATTACCTAATGCGAAACGCAGTGGCCAAAGCCACTACTTAACGCCGGTCTTAAATGCCGGGGGTGGTAACAATCCGGTCGAGTCTGCCCATGCGTGTTGCCATTACTGGCAACGTGACTCTACCACACGCACTTTAGTCGCCTCTTACGACACCATCAGTACCAGGGTGATCCTATTCTAAGCCGGGATCACACGGCTAACTCTGTCCTCTACTATGTTTTTATTTTTTTTAAAGAAAATTGGTAAAAAAAAGGAAGAAATAATATTGCCTAAATAATATAACAGAAAAATAAAAATTCTTGATTTATTTACGACCTAAATCTAAAAATAAACCAGTAATTGTTAACAAAAAAGTGTAGAAGCAATTTTACAAGTCTAATTATTTTATTATTGAAACGATAATGGAATGAACTGGAATAGAATTTTAATATCGTCAATTACTTTTTTTAGGTTATCAATAATGGTACAGTCGCGTGGAAGTCTGTTCGGGCTGTGATTGAATTACAAAAAGAAACCTATATAAAAAATTATACTGTAAGTTATTTTGATTAACATTTTTTTTTACATGGCTTGGTTACATTCCGATTTTTTTTTAATTTCTTTTAATTAGCTATACATTATTGTAAATTAAGGCTGATAATGTACTACCGCTTGAAATTAATTACTATATGCAATAGAAATGTGGTTGTGAACTTTTATTATAGAAAATATGTTAAGTCCTTACATATGAAATTGCCATTTTGTCGTATTGGCACTTTTATCACCAACTTCCCTCCCCTGTTTGGTTAATATTCCCAAAATAAAATAAATCGGCAAAGCCGCGTCAACTGCTGCATTACTAAAGCTGCACAATAATGAATGAAGTTAGATGAAAATCAAGTTCTCTACGATAATCAAAAGCGCTCGTGGCTGGACCCTGGAAAGCTAGCCAAATCTTGTCCCACGCAAAAATTGCCTCAAAAAAGGTTACTTGAAAGCATTTGGCGGACTAGTGCCGGTGTCCTTCATTACATCTGGTCTTCTTAAATCTGGTCAGATAAATATGATAGACGTCTATATCTACTCTACGTATATAGGGTATTTCGCCCCAAATTCACACGTTCATCAAACTTATAGAACGCATTTCAATACCTTCTATAACTTTAGTGTTTAGATGTTTATTTTATGTATACTTGTAATTTACAATACAAATGTGTACATACATACATACAAAGCAAAGCAAATTAATTATTATTAATACAATAATACTAATTCTTGCACAACAATGCATCAATTGTCCTATAGAATTATAGCACAATTACTTTTAATAATGAAAATACTAGGTTAGTGTAATATAAATTAACATGTGACAAATATCAAGAAAATTATTAATCCCGCACAAAGCAGGGTAGGCAGGGGAACCTTGGGAACTCAGTGTTGGGACACTCCGTTCCACTTCCGTTCCCTACTTTCCGACGAATAAGAGGCACTGCGTGTTGAGTGGCGGAACTCAACGCCGCGTTTTGCCTTGTGCCAGAGCGAAGAAATGAAAACATTAAATATTTAAAATAATTTAAATTGAAAATATTAAATGTTTCATTTCCTCGAGTGGAAATCGAACCAACAACCTGTCGGTTACAATCACACACGCTTGTGCCACTGCGCCACGACAAGCCTCAATTTATATTTTTAGTAAAGTACTTTTTTATAAAAAGCCAACACATTTTTTTTAAGTTTAATATAACTTATATTTTTATTCTTTATTTGAAAAAGTTATATTAATCACAGTATTTTTTTCTACTTTTATACAAAGAAGATACCATACAATGGAGATGGAAGTTCATGAGATTTAAAAGTACCCTTATGAATGTTTAACGAGTTTAAGAGTATTTGAAGACTCCTTCAAAAAGTCATGTTCAGTGTTTGATATTTCAAGTTGATTTGCTAGCAGTACCAACTAGACATTTGTAAAATACTATAATTGTGTGAAATTAACGCATGACGATGACATCTATCTGCCGTACATAAATAACACACACAAGAAAATAGAATGGGTTTTCACCTATTCTATTATGAAAATAATCACGATCTTCACTTATTTCCGCCCACATTTCGAACCAAAAATAACACGAATTTCAAGAGTTTGAATCCGGCTATGTAAATATTTTTGGAAATTTCATTCATTATATTTAAAAAGTTTTCCTGTAACTTTGTTTACTTTACTTAACGTTCCTTGTATTTTCACAAAGTGATGAGCTTTACTCCCTAAGAAAATATTTTATATACATTTTAATTGTTAAATTTTCAGATGACTACGTTTGGCATAAAACAATGTTCTGGAGAAAATACTGAAACCAAATTAAGAATAATTTGTATATTAGATCTGAATCCAAATTCAATTCTAAAATTTCTTACTACAATTAATATTATAAAGAAGGAAATAAGTAAGTATAGCATTAGGGTTAACCCGTTCTCATGAAGATACTTTTATTCTCCATTTTCTGACCAATTTCAGAAAATGGAGAATGAAGACCAGAGGAATTTATAATTTTTCTGAAATAAAAAACAATATGCTTATATTTGCGTGTATAGTATATATATTTGCGTGTTAAATGAATTTATTAGTCATGTTGTACTGTAAGCGGAATACAGCTTAAAGTTAAAAAATAATAAATTAGCTTGGTTTTTTTTTATATTTATTTTTTCGTATCTAGTTCGATCCCAACTATAATGAAATATTTTCATTTCATTCGTTCGGGGAACAAGACAAAATGGGACGTTGAATTTCGCCTCTCAACACTTCGGTGGAAAATGGGGAACGGAACGTAATGTTTGAACACTATGTTCCCATGTCCCTCTGCTTACCTTGTTATATGTGGTATGCAGCGTAAAGCTGAAAAGAAAAAAACCATCTGAAATTGTAATGAGCATAAATATTTTCTTTTTTTAGTGGATAACTTTAAAAACGGCAAGTTAAGGGTATCTTCAAATTATACTTTATATCTTGAACCAACAGATGAAATTCTTGATCAATCGTAAGTTAAAGCTTAGTTTAAATTATAACTTAATTTTCTTCAGAATACGAAAGATTAGTGAGTGTATGAGCATTTCATTTTTTTTGTTTCTTTCTATATCCCGTTTGTTGGGTAACCAGAGAAATTCTAGAATAAATACATTCCAATTCACATGTTTTGAAACATTGGGGGAACTCAACGCCGCACTTTGCGGAACATCGGGCCAGGACAAGGAAATGAAAATAAGACAGATTATTATTATTAGATATTATCTATTAACACGATAGTTACAGGTTCAATTCGCTGTAGATGCAGGTTAAAAATAGTATATCGAAAGAGAAAAAATATTTCTTTTCATAATCACCTCTGCAACCAGTCCAGAGATTGTCGAGCAACTAATCCATTGACCTGTCAATTGAACATCTATTGTATTTCGACTTAGTTGTATCTTAGTTATTTGTTTAATTTTAAAACTTTTTAGCTTAAATAAGTAATTATATTATATATTTTTAGGTTAACAACTACATTATCGTACCAGGCAGACAGTGGTATCGGAAATAACAAAAATCTCATCATCACTTTATTCGTTTTGATCGGCCTTTTTGTTTTGTTGGTGGTTATTATAGTATTATATCAGGTATGTTTATATTATTACTGTTGTTCTTAGTATTACAGAGCCTACCGTGGCGCAGTGGCACAAACGTACGACTGTAAACGTACACAGGTTTGATGTTCACTCAATGAAGTTTAATTTTCAATAATTTAATGTATTCGCTGTGCTTACGTAGAAACTTATTACTATGTTTTTGTTTCTCGAATTTGCAAGTCACCTACATGTAAACTAAAATCATCGTTTATTCCTTTCTTACATGTTACCATTCTTAATATTTTTTTTGAAAGAAATATTTTCCTAGCATAAAATTAAATTACTTCTTGCGAATACATAAAACGTATACTGAAACGTTTCAACAAATTTTAATGCGGCTTTTACAGATAAAAAAAAGAAAAACAAAAAAAAAACAAAAAAAAGCTGATTAGGAATTTGCTTGTCTATAATAATTACTGGACCAAGTCATTTATGTAATGAATACGTCAAATTATTCTTCTATTTTTCAAATACTGTAACTAAAGCTTTGAATGTATAAGGTAGCATATAAAAGCTCTATTTAAGACTTTTATGCTGATGTACTTTTTAAGTGTTAGCGTAAACTTTAGATGATTACAAAGATATGTTAAAGTTTTTCCTCTTCACTTATCCACCGAATTTGCCTTGTACTAGAGCGAATAAACATTAAATATTTAAATTGAAAATATCAAATATTTCATTTCCTCGGGTGTGGATCGAACCCACAACCTGTCGGTTACAGTCACACGCTTGTGTCGCTGCGCCAAGATAGGCCTAAATTAATAACATTTTAAAATTAGTAAAATATCTAAATGAGTATTATAAAAGCGTATAAAAATTATAACGTAACAGGATTTGAACCCGCGCTTCTTGGAAACCGTCCAAGCGTTTGTGACCAACTAAGCCAAACGTTTTTATTAAGATACGTCGTAATTATCCAAGAACGTAACGGACGTTCAAAGTTTTATACTCTTTTAAATTTAAATTGAGTATAATTTGTGTTTTTATTATGAGAAGGATAGTATTTTTTTTTCTTGAAATTTAGATCGATAAATGCATTAGGTTAATAAAATTATTCAATAAGAAATAAATTGAGGCCTGTAGTGAGTAAGCGGTTCATGAAGGTGAATGTAAATGTGACAGGTTATGGGTTCAATCTCCACTCGAGGAAATGAAATATTTCAGCTCAGCTTCACGCTGTATCCCGCACGAGGCAGGGTAGGCAGAGGGAATCCGGGAACCTAGTGTTAAGACACTCCACTTCTGTTCCCTACTTTCCGCCGAATTTGAGGCAATGCGTGTTGACTGGCGGAACTCAACGCCGCGCTTTGCCTATTACCAGAGCGAAGAAATGAAACATTAAATATTTAAATTGAAAATATTCAATATTTCATTTCCTCGAGTGGCGATCGAACCCAGAACCTATCGGTTACAGTCACACGCTTGTGCTGCTGCGCCACGACAGGCAATATTTCATATTTTCAATTTAAATATTCAATGTTGTTCGTGCACTCTGGTAACAAGGTAAGCGCGCAATGCCTCAGTTTCGGTAGAAGGTAGGAAATGGAACGAAGTGACTTTACACTAGGTTCCTCAGTTAACCCTCTGCCTACCCTGCCATATGCGGGATACAACGTGAAGCTAAGTAGAGAAGATGAAAGACTTAGTTTTTTTTTCGTTTAAGTTTTATACAGAGAGGTATTTTTTATAATTACTTTTTTATTTAAGATTATACATTGTGTATGTATAATTTAAATACTGTTTTCAGGTTAAATTTTTCAAAAGAACTGAAAAGGATACTATATTGATCGCTCTGAAGGAGGAGATAAGGAAAGAGAGTATCGTAAGTGGTCGCGTAACGTAATTTTGTTTAGCCTAATGGCGTGTATCAATTACACTTGACGATAATGTTATTACCAGAGATATTAGATACTTAACAGACAGTGGGCACTTCTTTGTACATAAGAATTGTTGTTCTCATTGTTTTTTTACGAGCTCGTTTTGACAGTGTGGCATAGTTTTGACTGTAAACGTGATGATTGCGGGTTCGAACCCTATTCGAAGATGTTTAACTGTTTTTGTTTTTTCATTCTGGCTAGGAAATAAAACTCGAAGTTTAATTCCGCCATGCAATGTCTCAAAATTGAATTAATCTTGCTATATCGTGATACAACGTCGATATATATATATATATATATATATATATATATATATATATATATATATATATATATATATATATATATATATATATATATATATATATATATATACATACCATTTTTATTTCAATGTTCGTAATTACTTATATTTACGAAAATGATTTCTCTAAGTAACATAACTGTCTTTTAATGAAGAGATTTATAAATAGTCATGTTGATGGTGTTTTTTTATTACAGCGGCGGCCTGCTCCTAAGGATGATAAGTCTGAAGAAAAAGATAGCGCCGAAGAGGTTTGCAAAATTCAAGGTTTTAACTTAAACATTTTATAGATAACCGATTATGATGTACTCACTCATTCACTTCTCTTCACGCTGTATCCCAGCAGGGTAGGCAAAGGGAACTTTGGGAACCTAATGCTAAAACAATCCGTTCCACTTACGTTCCCCCTCACTTTCCGCCAAATTTGAGGCATTAAGTGTTGAGCGGCGGAACTTAAGGCCGCGTTTTGGCTTGTACCAGAGCGAAGAAATGAAAAAGTGAAATATTTAAATTGAAAATATTGAGGCCTGTCGTGGCGCAGCGGCACAAGAGTGTGACTGTAACCGACAGGTTCTGGGTTCGATCCCCAGTCGAGGAAATGAAATATTTAATATTTTCAATTTGAATATTTAATGTTTCATTTCTTCGCTCTGGTAATAAGGCAAAGCGCGGCGTTGAGTTCCGCCACTCAACACGCCATGCCTCAAATTCGGCGGAAAGTGGGGAACGGAAGTGGAACGGAGAGTAACACTAGGTTTCATTTCCGTTCCCTCTGCCTACCCTGCCTAGTGCGGGTGCCTATACAGCGTGAAGCTGAAAAAAAAAAAAGAAAATATTGAATATTTCATTTCCTCGAGTGGGGATCGAACCCACAACCTGTCGGTTACAGTCACACGCTTGTGCCGCTGCACCACGACATGCCTTAGATTATGATAAAACTAAATTATATTGAATTTACAATGTGCTTTATTTATAGACCACTTAGGAACAGAGAACGCAGTGTTTACTTCGGCCCCGGTAACTAAAATAATGCACGATATAAAATACAAACTTATGTTTTTAAAATTTGTGTTTTTATCTCTATTTGTCTGTGTTATATCCGCAACAGCTGAGGTGATTATGGAGGGACTAAAATTAAATTAATTTAAAAAAAATTAAATTACGATTTATTAAATCGAATAATATAACTATGTTAAAATAAGCAATCATTTTTAGTAAAAACATTAAAATTATATGAAAAAATGATGGGGTGGGGGGTGAGTGAGGGCCGCTAATTTATAATATTTTTAAATTTCCCTCCTTACTTGACAAATTGCGACGTTAATCATAATCATAATGTTTATTTATTATAGGGCTGTTTATTTATTATTTATTTTGAGGCCTATCGTGGTGCAGCGGCACAAGCGTGTGACTGTAACCAACAGGTTGTGGGTTCGAGCCCCACTCTTAAGTATTTAATATTTTCAATTTAAATATTAAATGTTTTCATTTCTTCGCTCTGGTACAAGGCAAAACGCGGCGTTGAATTCCCCCGCTCAACAAGCAATGCTGCAAATTCGACGAAAAGTGGAGAACGAATGTGGAACGGAGTGTCTTGACACTAGGTTCCCAAGTTCCCTCTGCCTCCCCAGCCATGTGCGGGATACAGCCTAAAGCTGAGTGAGAGAGAGTGAGTGAGTATTTATTATATTTTTCCTAATATTTATGTAGCACCTTTTATTTTTAACCCGTTTATTTTTTATCCCCAGAATGACATAGAAGTAATTGAATACGACATTCTTCTTGAAGGTGAAAATACACAATGTACACGTGATTTTGTTGCTTTAATAGCAGAAGAAAAGTTGTAAAATTTTCAAACAAATTAACAATAAAATTAATTTTAACGTCTACTAGTATAAGCTAATAGTCACATTATAAAACACTTTAGATTATACATTAATTGAAATCTTTTACATATTTCTTATACATAATGCTGTACAACAAGGGACATACCTAGAGATCAATGTAAAGCTCTAAACGATAATCGTAAGTATTTTTTTGTGAAGCTAAAGCGGGAGAGAGGTATTTCAGATAATCAGCCCCAGGACCAAAAGAGAGGTTGAAAATTATTGTAAAATATCTTCATTATTAAAGATAGAAACGTTAGTTTGTAATTAAAACTAAAAAAAAGTACGATGATAATTTAAAAAAATTGTACTATAAATTTCCTTTTACAAATGAATTGAATTGAATTATTATCATAATAATAATAATGTTTTAATGTGTTTATATAAATTATACTAATATTATAAATGTCGATGCAAGTTTGTTTGTCACGCTGTCATATATTCTTGTACATATACTTAGATTATGTTTTTTTTTTATTTTGACTGACATTAAATTTATATCTTTCAGTATATTAAGTTTTCACTTTTTATACTCAGCTTCACGCTGTATCCCGCACGAATCATTGCGTGTTGAGTGGCGGAACTCAACGCCGCGCTTAGCCTTTTTACCAGATCGAACCCAGAACCTGTCGGTTACAGTCACACTCTTGTGCCACTGCGCCACGACGGGCCTCTAACTTTTTATATATTAAGTAAATATTGATGTAGTTCAAGTGTGCGAAGCTGCACGGTTTTTATTTTTTTTAATATTTTTTTTCACCTTCACGCTGTATCCCACACGAGGCAGGGTGAGCAGAGGGAACCCGGGAGCCTAGTGTTAAGACACTCCGTTCCACTTCCGTTCACCACTTTCCGCCGAATTTGATGCATTGCGTGTTAAGTGGCGGAACTCAACGCCGGTTTTTATAATTTAAAATATGTTATAACATACTGTTTTAATGTATTTATATAACAATAATAAATGAAATGCCATTGTGGTGAGGCTAATGCTGTTAAACGTTTTTTTATTGCAATAAAATATGTCATATGGAAGTTTAAATAATCAAGCGAGATAAATTGCAAATTAAAAGTTAGGAGAGTATAAAAATTAAACGTAGTGGAGCTGTTTGCTTATAAACTGTCGAAGTAGTGGTGGTTGATGGTGACAGGATGCATATCTTTATTTCCAATGAAAATTTTCTTGTGGTGTGAATTCTTTTATTTTAAATAAAAATTTTGTAAACATTTTCATAGTATATTATAAGTATTTAAATTTTTCATTAATAATTGAAACAATTAAAATTAAATATTAGATTTATCAGGGTAGGCAGTGGGAACCTGGAAACTTAGTGTTAAAACACTCTTTTTACTTAAGACGGGAAGTGAACTAACTATATTTATATTTGGTTAGCTGTATCTGAGACAAGCACGTACAAACGCACACACAAACAGATAAAAATTTAAAGATTCACATTAAGCACATTAATATAGGTTATATTACCATAAGGTTTTTATTAAATATATCTTCTGAGCACAGACTGCGAACAATTACAGATTTATTATAAGTACAGATTTCATCTCCTCTAGTGGGGATCGAATACACAACTTGTCACGTTTACAGCCGGAAGCATTTGCCCCTGCAGGCATAGCAGCGTCGAAAGGCCCCTGATGATTTGTTACGGTAGATAAAGTAATTGTAACGTTTTATATAAGAAAAAAATATATTTTAAAAGTTATTGTAATGTCTACATATTGTAATGTTATAACTATTTTGTAAACTATACCATAAAATACTCTACTCTACTCAGCTTCACGCTGTATCTCGCACGAGGCAGGGTAGGCAGAGGGAACCCGGGAACCTAGTGTAAAGACACTCCTTTCCGCTTCTGTTCCCCACTTTCCGCCGAATTTGAGGCATTGCGTGTTGAGTGGCGGAACTCAACGCCGCGCTTAGCTTTATTACCAGAGCGAAAAAAATGAAACATTAAATATTTAAATTGAAATCATTTCCTCGACTGGGGATCGAACCCAGAACCTGTCGGTTACAGTCACACACTTGTGCCGCTGCGCCACGACAGGCCTTTACCATAAAATAAATTGAAAACTTTTGTTTTATTTTTAAATTTCAAATGTAATAACATTTTAACAATGATTATAAGACTCGATAGTATTGAAATTATCGTTTTAGTTTCTAGTTAGTTAATATTAAATTGAACAGCTTTTATAAAAATAAAATACAGTTTACATACAGCTTTTATAAAAATAAAATGGAGTAGTTACATGGGGCCGTGGGCGACGGTGATCACTTACCATCAGGTGACTCGTACGCGTATCCATAAAAAAAATAATAATAATAGGGAGTTTGGAGTTTCACTATAAACTCGATGGTGGATTCGATTTCCGCACGTGCGAATTAATTACTTTCATTTCCCTGCTCTGTAATATCAAAATCTGATGACGTATTCGAAAAAACATCTTACTACTGTATTACCTTGTCTATCCTGCTGGAAAAAAGCCTATAATATAATGAAAAGACCAAGTAATATTAAACGAATCACTAAATATTTATCAGATAATTATGTAACATAATTTTATTTATATTTTTATCAATAATATCCCAATTTCTTGGCCTCCGTAGCTAATCCAAGTAACATTTGCGTCACTTCGTCCCCTTGTTCAGGTATTCTTGAGGCTGGCCAATGGAAGGAATTACCTCGAAGTTCGTATGTGTATACGAGAGGTGTGCTTAACGCGTATCTCACCCAGTCCATACTGCCTCCTGAAGCTTTGTCTGTCAATTTGTTAAAATATTAAGGTTCAATAAAGAATAATTAGGAATTCTTATTAGTTACTTCAAATTGCCTATTTTCAATAAAAGTGCAACGAATGTTCGTTAAGAGTACCTATAGAACTTACATAAAGTTTCCGCTGCCGTGCCCGGTCCGTCGTATCTCACTTTGTTTACTTCATATCCGTAATCTAAAGATACGTTGCCTATTTGTACCTTAAAATACAATAAAACAACTGCTTAGTAAACGTATACAAATGTGACTCTTGCGGGATTTATCAATATTATCCATCTACGCGCTTTGGCCACTGAGCCATACAATCGCAAAGGAGATTTTTTATACGTTTAGTAAAAAAGTAAAAGAAATGTATTATGTACAGTAACAATTTTCAAAGATCGTAATATGTTATTTTTTCTATTTTTTTAGCTTAACGCTTTATCCCACGCATGGCAAAGAGAACTTATGAACTTTTGTTAAGACATTCTGTTCCATTTCCTACTTTTCGAGGTCCAAATTTGGGGCATTAGTTTGTGTGGCAGACATCAACGCCATACTTTCTCTTTATTTTCTTCACTATACCTTATTAAGTTGACGCCACATATAATTTATTCATCCCGTATATAACTTTTACATAACAATTGCCAAGTTCTTCATCTGCTAGGCGTCTTATGACAGCTCATTTTTTACGTTAATTTTATTTTATATATGAGAATTTTATTATTCAAGGCGACGTATAAAATAAATGTATTCTTTTTAAAGAACATAAATATTATTTCACACTTAGGAAAGAAAATATTTCTACTTCTATTAACATACTTACTAAGTTCAAGTTCGATGGCTTCTAGGGGGCGTATACATTCCTATACATTCAAATGTTTATGCTTACAAAAAATATTTTTCACCCTGAAGTGTGAATTGACACGTTAGAAATATCAAAAAAATATATATTTTCGTTAAATAAATAATACGTTAAATAACTAATTTACGCGATATATTTTTTTCTGCCTCTACTGCTATATAAAAGGTATTATTTTTTTTTAAATATTCAATAATATTTTTTACAAAACAATAACATTATATAATTATGATATTTTGAATTATTATATTAATATTTCGAGATAGGCTTTTATTTATTTTTTCTTCAGGCTTCATTTATAAGGGATGAAGTGCCTTCGGGTACGGCAGTGTCCTATCACTGGCTTCCCCTTGCATACCATGCTATCAATGAAATACAGCCCAAAGCTAAAAAAATCAAAAACTCGCTTACCAAATCATCATAATTGCTGACATGATCGGTGGAATCCGAATAAGGTACAAGTAAAAGAGCTGCGTAGGAGTGGAAAGCTACGTAGAATAACAGATTATCTATTTCTGCGATATAATTCGATAAGGTCTTCGTTTCAATTTCAGAGAAAGGGTTTGAGCCGGCGTAGAGCTGGTAGTTGCAGGGATCGCTTGAAGTTGAATGTTCTGAAATCATTTTTTAAATATTATTCTGTATGTATATATCAGTATTTTCAGGTCAACCTTCTCAGTATATTTGTCTGGCTGTAGCCACTATAGTTATCCATAATCCTAGATTGCCAACCGAGGGAATTAAATATTTAATTTACTCGTTCGGCTAACGTTAACGTTTGGCTATCTATAGTGACATATTATAATATAAAATGCTAGTGAATCTAAAAAGACCACTATTTTTTTTTATTTCACGCTGTATCACGCACTTGGCAGTGTAGGCAGAGGAAACTTGGGAACTTACTATTAAGACACTCCGTTCCGTTTCCCACTTTCCACTGAGTTTGAGGTATTACGTGTTGAGTCCGACTCAACGCCGCGCTTTGGCTTGTTACCAGTGCGAAGAAATAAAAAATATATATATTTAACTTGAAAATATTAAATATTTCATAGCCCCTGAGCCACGGTAGGCTTTATTACAATCTATGTGTATTTAAATTGCGCAGCGGCACAAAACGTGTGACTGTAACCGATGAGGTTTGATCCCACTCGAGGAAATAAAATATTTAATATTTTCAATTTAAATCCGCAATTCAACACGCTACGCCTCAAAAAATTCGGCGGAAAGTGGGGAACGGAAGTTGAACAGAGTGTCTTAACACTAGGTTCCAAAGTTCCCTCTGCCAACCCTGACATGTACGGGATACAGCGTGAAGCTGAGAGAGAGAGAGAGTGATTTTAAATAATAAAACGATACAATTTTTATTTTCACATATGTATCTCTATCACAATTATTTCACAAATTAAATTAGTTAAAACAAATAAACATGATAAATCCTCTCCATTTTCACAAAGCTTTAATAGATAATAGTAGCTTCGAATAAAAAATATTATTTTTCCTTTATTTATAGCTCTACAACAATGTTTAAAACTTTGTGCCTGGAAAATCAAATAAAAGTACTTTAATTGTTTAATTCTTTGTCAAAAAAATGGATACTAAGTCATAATAGTCAGAAAAATCGCTCTCTTGGTATAGTAGAAGCGAAATCGAAAAACTAAACAATTACCAAATTGTGTTCTGTGTCTTTTTCGTACAACTGAACAATTTTGACGATACATAGACTAAAATATATAATTATAGTCCCTTTAACAAATAAGATAAGTATCAAACCTTTCACCCTTAGTCAAACAAATGGATTCTCCAATCACAGAGCCTTAAAATCCTAATTAATAAGAGAAGAGTGACGGTACTTATGTAATTAATTACTCACGTCCCCAATTATAGTCCCAGTTGCGATTTGGGTCAGCGCCTCTGCAGCCATTTGGTGATTTAGATCGAGTTTTTCTCCAATATCTATCCTGGAACAATAGGAACGAACGGTAGATGTTTTTTTTTTGTCATTTTTTGTACAAATTACCATTGATTTTACAAGGCGTTAACATAATATCACGTCGTTCTCTTGTTTTTTTTGTTTATTTTGTTAATAATAGAAGTTGGTTGCTAGAAGGATATAATATATCACTTAAATAAAAATTAAAATGGGTTTATATAAATAAACAAGTACACCGCTACCGATTAGCGGTATTATATATTTTTTGACATATGTGTACAATATTATATTGTCATCGCTATTATGAAAAATATGGTACTAGGTTCGATTTAAATGTATTTTTAATGGAGGATCCGTTCCCCACTTTCCGCCGAATTTGAGGCATTGCGTGTGCGGTAAGTGGCAGTGGCGGAAATTAACAGGCGCAAAATAATAAATATTACATTACAAAACATTAAAATTTCACTTTTTCGAGTGAATATCGAACCCACAAACTGTCTTTTACAGTCACACGCTTGTGCTTCTGCGCCACGACAGGCCTCAACCATGACGGACTTATATTTATTAATATAAGAAAACTTACAAATACATAGCTATAATGATATCCATCAGGATTAACAGTGGGAAAGATACGCCAATCGAATTGATCTCTCAGCGTGGTTACATTCGGATCCGAACTTGTAAGCAATTGATTGATGAAGTACGTTGTCGTTGCTGGTGCGATCCATTCTCGAGCGTGTATACCTAATGATTGTAAATGTTAGATTTATGCTGCAGGTAGCTTCTAACTATTGCTACCTACTTTATATGTATATATATAAATAGTTATTTACCGTTACAATTTTCGAGAAATTCTCTCTTGGTGGTCCCGTTCACATACACCTTATATACAAATGTATATATTTTTTAATTTTATGTTGTATTCATAGCAGGGTATGGAGAGGGAACCTAGTGTTATTTAAGTTACGTAGGTCACCTTTATTAGAGCAAGGAAATAAAGATATTAAATATTTGTTGTTGCTGGTGCGTTTACAGTCACACTCTTGTTAGGGCACAATAAATAATAAAAAAAAAATACTAACCTGATTCGATAAAGAAGACAGGTTTTTCCACACCCTCTTCCGCAGGAGTGTTAATACGTAGACCACGTATTTGGCGACCTTCGAAGCTTTCCCCGCCAACAATTTCCTCGGTATATTCAGGATAGGATTTTTTCATACTTGAAAGATATTCATATATCTAAAATTTATTTTATATGTATTTTATCAGGCTGTGGTTAACGAATGTGGTATTTGCTTTAAGTATTATTTTGACTTATTTAGCATTTCATATAATACTTGTATTAGTACATGGTATTGTCCATAGAAGCGAAGCGAAAGCGAGGTTATTAACCACTTCTTTATAGGTGTATATAAAGTCACTATATTGCTCGATAAATATACAATGCAACACATTTATAATTCAATTTGATCAAGAAATCAAATAAAGTTTTCAGCTTAATAATATAAGTATATATACATATATAATGATTTATGAGAGTAGTCAATGACATACTTGATCGACATCGTAGTAAGCATTCCATGAAAATGACTGTTTTTCGTATCGCCAATTTATAGGCTTTTCCGACTGTATTACTCTGAAACGAGAAGAACGTAAAATTTATTTTATAAAAAGCCTGCGTACCAATTATATGGATACCTATTCAATTACATGGATATAACATAAGAGATTTATTGAAAAATATTATCCTCTTTTTTAAATATTTTTATTTACTAAAATCTCAATTACTTTAATTTAAAAATTATAGAACAAGTACAATTGTAGAACTCAACGCCGCTAATCTTCCTTTTTCTTAGACCGGGTACATAATCTAGACTAACAAAGTTGAGAGGTAATATAAACTAAACGTATCATATTAAAAAATCATGTAATAGTATTTTTTATTATATTTTAGAAAGTAAGTTTTTACACAATTATTACACATTTTTATAAGAAAATGGAAGGAATTTTATTATTTTAGTTTACATAATTAAAAGCTGTTGTTCAAACTAAGCTCATAAATGATGAATAGAATAAATGTTTTAAAATATAAGAAAAATGAGGGCTTAATTTGTTTACAAATAAATTTGAATCTCACTCAGAAATATCCTCATGTAGAAGCGTAGCGTTTAGTTTTTCCTTTGAAGATATTTCAAGAAAGAAAGGATTTAAGTCCGGAGCAATTAAGACTTGGTGCGCTTTCCCTAACCCCAAGTAAATGACTGAATTCTGAAAAACAAAGTGGTTTTAAAAAAAGACAAAGTCCAATAAAAATAATTATGGTTGTAAACTTCGTTCATAGTTGGGGGAATGATTATATTCAACGAATTTTATTATAATATATATTATAATATATAGCGTCTGTTTGGCGTTCAAGTCCATCAACGATGTGTTCGTACAATGTCTCCGGTCAAATCGGTCGGATGATAACTTTTCCTATTATTAATAGTTAGCCGCTCAACACGCGATGCCTCAAATTCGGTGGAAAGTGGGCAACGGAAGTAGAAAGGAGTGTCTTAACACTAGATTCCCAAGTTTCCTCTGCTTATCGTAAGGAATGTCGTCTGTCGTCTAGGGTCCTTAGTACCCTTTGCCTATAAGAGAGATTAAGCGAGAAGAAATTACTCTATCATTTGTTTACACTTTGTTCAACAGTTTCCACACTTTATCTAACTATCAGGGAATTACCTATATAATATTATTTAGAAGTAGGGAAGACGCAGTTCTCTTCTCTTCAATAAATACACTATTATGATTTTAAACTAAGTAACTATTTTTGAATATTTTTGTGTATTTGAAAGTAAAATTACTTTTACTAATTTTATACATTTCTCATAACGTGAAATTACTCATTTTTTTTACATTTACAAATTAAATATGATATTGAATATATAATATTCTGCATAGGTTTAAATATTTTTATTAATAAAATGTATCGTTATCAGCATTGATAGTATAATGAAATATATGTTCAATATTATTATTAGTATGTAATTATTATTTTAAGTTTTCTTTCGACGCTTTTTTCTTTACGCTATATCCGGCACATAGCACTGTAGGCATAAAGAGGTGACCTGGAGACCTAACCTTCACCTAAGGCACTCGATTGTTTCCGTTAATTCCATTCACCAAACAACTGGTTGGTCAAATAAACATATAACTGATACATTAAAATAGTAGCATTTGGAACAGCACTAATAAACTTTTTTTTTGTTATATATCACATATTATTTTGAACCTTTACACGTTTTATTTACGATTTTTTGAGACATTTGATGTTAAATATCGAAACATTACGTCATGCGTTGGCTTATTACCAGGGCAAGGCAAATATGCACCTTAAATTTGTATTATTTTTTATATATATCACTATATACTCTGTTGGTTTTCTTGTGTTAAAGAAAAAAAATAATTAAAAACTACAAAATATTCTTACGTCTTTTTCCTCCAACTGCCTCTTCAATTCAGCCAAATCATTTTTGTCGCCTTGCACTACATAATATTTATAACCTTTATAATTTAAATATTGATCTATATAAGATGAACGTGAATCACATATATATAAGAAAAATATTATTAAAAATAATTTTAGATCCATCGCTTAAGTTTTACTCTGGTTGATTGTTCAAAACATGTCTATATATTGGCAGTGGCAATAGATAAAATTGTTCAAATAATGCACATACTTAAGTAGTACTCATAAAGTATGTTAGCCACTACAAGTTTATTCTGATGACAGCTATATAAATATTTAATGATATTGTTTCAAGTTAGCTTTGATACTACTGACTCAAAAGTGAATTTATTGACTCTACGAGTATATACAAACTTCACAGATTCAAATAATAATAATTGATTACAAAATTTACTGAAAATCGAAATGTCATTCGTTCTCCAAATTTTTCATTTTATTTATAAAACGTACACCAGCAGTTGTTACAATGATACATGTAAGTTAACTCATGCAATACACTTTTTTTTACTATACAATTATATGAAGATAAACACAGCATACATATATATATGATTGTAATAATTAAAACTAAAAATTTACATTTAAATCTATCGATAATGACGTGAATACGCTAATCGGTAGAGAATGGTATATTTTGTTAAACTGACTTAAATAAGCATGAAAAATATCAGTAATCATAGTCATATCTGATATAATCATTCAGCAGCTTATCTAAACGAGCAATTGTTGAATTTGAACTGAGAAAAGAAATGGAATGAAAGATAGTGGTGTCATTTTTAATCTAAGATAGCAATGAGGTATTCTAAAGTTAAAAGAGTCAATATAGTTGTTAAAAAATTTATAAATTAAACAAATAACTAATAATAGTCTAAGATTATCCAGCGACATTAGTTTAAAATGTTTTAATCTCTCGTTATATGAAGTTAATTTATTAATGTTTCCAGTAGAAAATGATTAGTTCCATATAAAGCGCTTTTGAAGACGCTTCAGTCTTAAAATGTGTGTTAATGATGTGGTCGCCATACTACCATATTTCAAAATGTTTCTACTCGGCTACGAGAATTATACAAAATAATTTTAGTTTCTGGTTTGGGAAAATGTTTTGAACAAACAAAATTTCCTTCAGTTTATACCACTAATTTCTGACTGACGTGTATTCAAATCAACTCTCCTAACGAAAAACCATACTATAAAGTAACTAAAATAATATGTATTTATTTAAATAAATGTAATAATAATTCTAGAAATATAATTAATGTTTGTTAATCAGTCATATTTATTTTTTTGCAATCATATATTTTTGTCCTTATAAATTAAAATGTAGAAGATAGCGTTTCAATCACACGCCGTTTCCTTTATCGCTTATTTTTCTGTGACACAAATAGTTAATGGATATTCAATGTTAAAGTGGTATAAGCAATATAAACGGCGACACAGAACTGAATATAAAATGGCCGTGACTTCTTCCAAATGATATGTTATAAGTATGATTTTAATTAACAGGTACTTTTTTCGAGTCAGTACTTGCTTAAAATTTATATCGAACCAATTCAAGTAAACCGTATCGCAAACTACTCTACCTAATAAAAAAAAAGTTTTCGGTTCCCGCTATATCCAGAACAGGATCAGGGTATTGTATTACGACACTACCGTTTCCGACTTCTCGCCTAATTATTTAGGTATTGCGTCTTGAGTGGCTGAACTCAACGCCGTGCTTTGCCTCTAGCAGAGCGAGGAAATGAAAATATTATATACAAGTATATGATATGCCACGATTAGTGTTTTAGAAATGAATATTCATTTTTATTTATGAGACTTTGCATCATTTATTTTTGAATTGTATAAATAAAAATTTGGACATTTTGGCTTATATAAATTAAAAAAATGGGGGAAAGGGTACAGTAAGAATCTCTGTAGTGTTACATAAAATTGCATAAAAATATGTAAATTATACAATTATAGTAAATATATAAAGAATAAAATTATGTAAAATATGAAGTCGTGGCCATTTCATATGTATGCAATAAATAAATAATATATTTTTTATATAATTTTCAAAATCAATATATACCATTTCCATAGAAATTTTGTTCTAAGCATCCTCATTTACGTACTTAGTGTACTATTATAGACAGAATTTACGCGTCTCATTTTATTGTCAACTATCTCAAGCATCTGCGGGTACTTAACTGATAACCTGTAAAATGAAGCGATGAGTGGTTTCTTTTAATTTAATACAAATATAACAACATACATATTTACTTTACGTATATCGAAATATAAAATTAAATGTAATAATAATAAAAGTAACTACTAAGGAACAGCGTATTTGTCTAATCCTGTTATGCCTGAAGAAGATAACAGAATCATGGTATATGTTGATAAGCTATTTATATGAAAAATGTGTATTAAAGACAATTTTTTCTTACAGCAAAAGTACAATTCAAAAATTTATACTTTAAATATATTATGATATTAATATAAATTAATATAATCTAACTATAAACGCTACAAATGGTTTAGTTTTATAGTCCTGCTCTAACAATATCAACTGTGGTGATATGATAGTAGGTTTTCTTGACACTGCTGCTATGTGCTAACTATGTTTATTATAAACTAAAGGGTAGGTGTGTAGGTGTATTTTCTCAACTTCGTGCTGTATCCCTTATACGTAGGCGAAGGGTAGGCGGAGGGAACTTGGGAACCTAGTGTTAAGGCACTCCGTTCCCGTTTGCCACTTTCCCATTATTGTTGAGCGGCAGTTCTCGACGCCGTGCTCTGCCTTATTATCAGAGAAAAGGAAATAAAACATTTTTTTATTTTTTACATGTTAAATATTTCATTTCCTCAAGTGACGATCGAGCCTACAAACTGTCTTCTTTATAGTAACACGTTTGTACCTCTGTGACACGACTGGTGAATAAAAACATTTGAAACAAGCAATTTTATTATTACACCTAATATGCGTCCTCCAATTAATTCGTACGTAAATCAATAATATTGTATTTCACAAAGCCAAAAACACTAAACAGGTCGAACAAAGGAAGCCGAAAATATTTCCTTCGAAATAAAGCTTCACGCCATTATTTTCAATAGCGGTTTATCAAAAACATCAAACGATTCGGCCACAAATATCCTTTGTAGGTGTTGCTATGCACGGCGGGATATTCTCGATTGAAATGTAAATTATTGCGTAGGGCCTCAAGATTACGGCCGTATTGTTAAAATTTTGACGAAAACTGGTATTTGGGTTTGGTGTTACTTTTAGTTTAGTATTCATACTGTTCTTTTGATAGATTTTAGCGTTTCGAATGTGCCATTTAAGAACTAATCACTTTGATGCCAATTTGTATGGAGAAAATTTTGAGTGTTACACAAAAAAAGAATGAATGTTAAAAGAGATTTACAACTAAAGTAAGTGATAATCTCTTCTGTCCCTATGATGTATAGTAATATAAAACAGTTTGAATTTGCTCGTGATACGTCAATGTTATCCATATTGATTATTATTTGATTTTTTTTATTAAATGTGCTAGTGAAGGTATATAGATAAAGGTAAAAATATATATTTTTTTTAAATTATAATAGTTATGTTATACACCTATTTATATCTACATATTACATAGCTACGCACTGATCGACAAATATTTTTTTAGCTATCCTTCACTCAGCAGTTTAGGCCGATAGACTTAAATTTCGTCAGCTATCAAACAATAAAATGAAATCAAAAGTAGTTCATTCCATTCATTAGAAAGCTACGATACCACAGACATACATATATTCATAGCCACATAAATATTACAATAAAAGAGTGTTTCTATTTTTCAGTTCACGCTACACCTACACATGGCTGGGTAGCGAGAGCGAACTTGGGAACCTAGTATTAGAATCCTCCGTTCTGTTTCCCACTTTCCGCTGACTTTGAGGTAATTGTGTGTGTCGAGTCGCGGAACTCAACGCCGCGCTTTTCCTTGCTACCAGAGCAAAAAATATTAAATATTTCACTTGAAAACGTTAAATATTGTACTTCCCCAAGTTGTGACCGAAACAACAATCAATCGCATTTTCATACTCTTATGTCCCAGCAGGCCTCAACTGTTTTCTCTGGGGATTCAAAAATAATTTAACATAAGCAAAGTCGGGATTCTCGTATAGAATTTATAATATTACGCTTATTAAACTTTCTACCCAAGACTATTTGATGGCTGACCTGTCCTTGTCACGGTAAGATATTACTCCAGTCATCCACATTTCATATGAAGGGCTTATAAAGGATACCTTCAGGACTCGACGAAGTAGGGACATATTTGCGGATAAAATAATGGAAGGATTTTGTCTTATTACGAATATATGCTTTGCAGAAATTTAAGTGACGTCGTCGTTTTTTTTCGTAGGACGTTGTTTATTAAACTGTTATCACCATAAAAGTTAAAAAATATTTCAAGTTAAAGACTTTTTATAAACGTACAGCTTGTTTAAAATTAATATTTGAACTAATTTGTGCAATGAAAAAATATAACTGTACATACTGATTTATCCACTGAAATTTATTATTTGTATAAATTTAAACGTAAATTTAAGAACGGAGTCCATTGAAAGTAAGTTTTGACGATGAATTGAAAAAGATATAAAAAAAAGGTGAAGATAATAAACGATATGCTGTACATAAATTTATGCCAGATGCAGATGAGATGCCAGTCAACTTGAGTCAAGTGATTCTAATGTATAGGTTCCATTTCTTGAAGAATAGAGTGTTTTGGCACTAAAAAAATCACTGAAGGTATTTTGTCAGATTAATTTACTTTTACGTATTAAATTTAGTAGCAAATGCATAAAAATTGGTAACAAAGACTAATAAAAGTTCGATTTGGCAAGTTTCTATTCTCATCAAAAGTTTTTAATTGGAACTACACACAAGAGCGGATTAAACGTGACAGTTGTTCACAAGTTGCTATGCGGGGTGATGTAATAACAATTGCCTGTGTCAATATGGGTTACAAGGATATTGAAAGGTTATATCTACGGTCAACTTGACTTTCAAGTACGAATAAAACAGATTATTTTGTTATTAAAGTTTTGGAGCTATCGTGGTACACGCGTGTACTCTAAAAGCGAGGGCGGTGGGTCGATTATAATTCAGGAGAATAATATATTTTTTACTTTCAGTCCTTTGTTCTGGTAACGACACAAAGCGCGGCGTCTACTCAACAGAAGATGTCAAGTGTCCACACCGCCCAAAGTCTCTTAATGGGACTAGACTGTCTTAACATTAGGTTCCCAGGTATGCTATGTTTACCGTGGTATGCCTGTATATTTTGGTGAAGCTAAATAAACATTTCTATTTTTTTAGTAACTATACTGTTTGGCTGTCTTACAACAGATATATGTAAAATCGAAACTCTTAGACATAGAAAATTGAAATTTGGTTTGTTGGTTCACTGGGTAGTGTGAAGGAACATACAGAGAAAATACATGTATTAAATTTATAGAAGTTATAAATATTTTTATATTACAATACAAAGGACTATTGATTTTTTTAATATACATTTTTTCAAGATTCTCGTTGACCAATATTATATTTTTTTCTGTTCAGAGCTCGTCAAATTGTAATGTGTGAAATCTATACACACTACATACTTGAACTATTGATATACTTTTCAATAAATAAATGTAAGTTAATAACTTATTTCCTAATAAATATAGGAGGTATATTGAATTGTTCTTCTACAGTTTAATTGAATTCCGTAAAAGCTACGAGTCGGTTGTCACTTCGCAAACAAGTTAGATTAGCTTTACATTTCAAGGCTAGGGTTCGTTTTATATTAGCTTTTTGTATTAGACCAAGTTTAAATTGATGTACTAATTTGTGGAGTATATGTCTGGATAGTCAAAACTAATTTTTGGTCTTATATTCTTCATTATCTGAAAAACGGTAAAAAGGAAGATAATAAAAAAAACCCATTTTTCAAAAGATAATCAGTAAATATTTTAACTAACTTTTAACTTAACTATTAGTCACTTGGTGCAAGCTAGTTTCCTTGCGCTAAAAACTGTGCTATGTGTTTCTAGAAACATAGGGTTTCTAGAAACACATAGCACCGTCTTTTTTTCCGTTACTAATTACGCAAAGCATCCAGAATTTCGGGAAAACTTCGTTCCCCATTTTCCTAAATAAATTTTGGAAAATGGTCTTAATGTTTTGTCCACCAGTTCCTTCCGCCTACCCCCATGTGCATAATACAATGTGAAGCTATAAAAAATGAGTGGTTTTCGTTTAAATAATTTATTTTACCTTTATACTTAATCCGGTATAATGTATTTGGACATAATACAATGTGAAGCTAGCAGAAGTTGCAATCTGATTTGCAGAACTTAACGCCGCATTTTATTTTCCTAGTATAGGGAAATGAAAATAATTTAGTCTTTTAAATGGCAACCGATCCTGAGATAAGATAATCACGCTACCGATGGTCTTGTTCACACATCAAGCTCTAAATTTACAAAGTATTGTTCCTTCAGCTTGTACTGGATTTATATTATTAGATTGATATTTGGTTTAGTACCTGGTAGAAAAAAATAACCAAGTCAAATTTTGAAATTGAATTTTATAATATCAAACTGTTAATGAGATATGATAGATTGAAAAGTAGTTTCAAATAGTTCGTGTAAAATACACATAGATCGTTCTCTGCTTTTTAACTTAGTTGATCACGCTAGTGTTGGTGACTATATTTATATCACAAAGTCTTTACTTAGCAAGAACTCATTAAATTAAATCTATGAATAAATTAGTATCAGTATATGAGGCCTGTCGTGGCGCAGCGGCACAAGAGTGTGACTGTAACCGACAGGTTCTGGGTTCGATCCCCAGTCGAGGAAATGAAATATTTAATATTTTCAATTTAAATATTTAATATTTCATTTCTTCGCTCTGGTAATAAGGCAAAGCGCGGCGTTGAGTTCCGCCACTCAACACGCAATGCCTCGAATTCGGCGGAAAGTGGGGAACGGAAGTGAAACCGAGTGTCTTAACACTAGGTTTCACTTCCGTTCCCTCTGCCTACCCTGCCTAGTGCGGGATACAGCGTGAAGCTGAAAAAGTATATGAGACGATAAATAAAAATGATATAAAAGACAGACTCAAAGAAGATATCAACGCAATTTCGCTAGAATTACTAAGAAGTAAAAAAAATAGAAGCAAAATAAATACCAATCGGGTTGATTGACAGATTTGATTATGTAACACGAATGTGCAAACACGATTTAGGGCACGCTGCCCTAATAAATAAAATTATAAACGTGAGATTGAAGGGACGGTGTAATGAAGTGAATTATATTGAAACCAATCGGATGTTACATGAAGTATTATAGCTTTTAAGGATGGATAATTATCATTTTTTTAATATAAATTCTAAAATGGGAGGCCTGTCGTGGCATAAGGGGACAAGCGCGTGACTGTAAAGACAAGTTGTACACTCGAGGAAATGAGATATTTAATATTTTCAATTTACATTTAAAAGGTTTTATTTCTACGGTAATAAAGCAAAGCGCGCCGTTGTGTTTTAACACTAGGTTCTCAAGTTCCATTTGCCAATCCTGTCGTGTGAGTAATACAGTGTAAAGTAAAGAGAGAAGTTTCGGTACTTTAAAATTTGGTAGTGTGTGAGATGCAGTGTCTTAACATCATCTGTGTCGCATTCTTCATCACTGAAGGTCGTGTCCTTTATGAAAGTCCGTCGTAGTTCTTATTAATTTCTTCCATACTTCCCGGTGTTCAGCTTTTCTTAGGGCTTTTGCGACGGAGAGACCAGTCAGTGCAGTTACTTGGTCACACCAACGGCTAGGTGATCGGCCGCGGGGTCGCTTCCCTTCGACCTTGCCCATCACTATCAGTTTCTCCAGGTTATCCGGATGACGACGGGCAATGTGACCAAAATAACCAAGGATTTTTTGGAAGCATATTGTTGAGAGTCTGGTCTTAACACGAAGTTGTTGCAGTATCGACTTATTGGTTCTTTTGGCAGTCCATGGAATACGGAGCATCTTTCGCCAACACCACATCTCAAAAGCGTCTATTTTCCTACGTTCTATTGCCTTGATTGTCCATGATTCGGATGCATATAGAAATATTGAGAAAACCAAAGTACGGATTAGTCTGATTTTGGTGACATTGGATATTTTTCGATATTGCCATATTCGAGTTAATTTGCTCATAGCGATTTTGGCCATTTGAATTCTCCTTTGGATTTCCTTTTCACATCCTCCTTTATTAGACAACAAGGCTCCAAGGTATACAAACTCACTAACAAATTCTAAATCTGAAAGTTCTCCGGTCCTGGAGAGTTGACTAGTTCTGTCTATAAGCATCACTTTTGTTTTAGACTTGTTGATGGTGAGTCCGACTAGTTCACTCTCGTATTCAACTCTGCGGAATAGGTCAGCGAGCTCGGCCTCCGTTGAAGCAAAGAGAGTGGTGTCATCAGCGTATCTCAGGTTACTGATTTTCAAACCGCCGACAGAAATACCTCCCTCCCAACCTTCCAATGCTTTTCGCATGATGTATTCACCATAGATATTGAAAAGAATAGGAGAAAGAATACATCCTTGTCTCACTCCTTTTTTCGGTTTAAAAATCCCTGATATGGTGTCATTAATTCTTACCATGGAAACACCATCTGTATACAGATTTGCAATCAAGGTTATTAGGTGCTTAGGTACTCCCATTTCCTCAGTATGGTCCATAGACAATTCCAGTTAACACAATCAAAAACCTTTGAGTAGTCAATGAAACACATAAGAACAGGTGTGTTAAACTCACGGCTTTTCTCAATAATTTGCCTTATATTCACGATCTGCTCCCGCGTTCCACGACCCCTCACGAAGCCAGCTTGCTCATGCGGTATTTGCCATTGCAGGAATGTCTGTAGGCGACTGTTTATAATATACAGCATGATCTTACTTGCATGTGATATTAATGCCACTGTTCGATAATTTTCGCATTTTTTTGATGAACCTTTTTTGTGCAATGGGATTAGCAGAGACTCTTTCCAGTCATTCGCCTAGATTTCTGTTTTCCATACTTAGTTGCATAGGTAAAGCATGATCTTTACCCCCCTGATCCGCCAGATGCTTAAGTTCTTCAGCGAAAATTCTGTCTCTGCCGGCTGATTTGTTGGTCTTTAGCTTGCGTATAGCGTCTTTAACTTCAGCTTCGAGGATTTCCGGCTCCAGATCATGCTCGTCCATAGCTGGGATACACTCTGTTGTTATTGAAGAGTTAGAATATAAATTCTCACAATATGTTCGCCATCTGTTTGTAACCTCGTCTATCTCGGTCAACAACTTCCCCTCATCGTCTTCTATCGCCCATGTTCTTTGCATTTGGCTCTCGAGTAATGCTTTTGATTTTCCTGAATAGATCCTTCGCTTAAAACATTTGCTTTGCGCATGATCTTCAATATCGTGACATATTGCATTCAAGTAGTTATTATAGTCCCTACAACACAAACGCTGAACTTTTGCTGAAAGATCCTGGTATTCTGTATGGGCCGGGTTAGTGTTGTCTTTAAGAAGTTCCTTCCTATCCTTGATAGCTTCCCACGTTTCCCTAGTTATCCATTCTTTTCTTGGAGCATCTGGCGTCAGTTTTTTACTTTCTTTGCGTAAATTGATGATAAGGTCTTTCAGTTTGTTCCAGTTTGTGTCAATGTCGGCAGAAAGGTCAAGAATTTGGCTGTTCATTGCTTTGTCCTTAAAACATTCACTCAAGATTTGAAGTTCTCCTTAGTTGGGTCTTCTTTGAGATGGCTGCCTTGATCGACAGCACCTTTTTAGTTTTAGGCTCATTTCTGCAACTAAAAGTTTATGATCACTCCCACAATCTGCACCAGGGTAAGTTTTGGTATTGCTAATACATGACCTCCATCTTTTTGTAATGGCTATATAGTCTATCTGATTTCGAGCGCGATCGCCTGGCATTGTCCACGTATATCGTCTCCTGGGGTGGTTCTCAAAACAGGTGTTCATTATTGTGAGAGAATTTTCAGCACAGAATTGCAGCCACATTTCTCCTCGGTCATTTCTTTCGCCAAGTCCGAATTTACCTACTACTTCTCTAAGGTGGTCATCTTTTGAAGTATCTCCTACCTTCGCATTTAGGTCTCCCATCAGAAGTGTGATGTCTCTTCTGGGTATGTTATTGAGGGTATCGGATACTTGGTTATAGAATTGCTCAATATCAGCATCGGTTGAGGCCGAAGTAGGTGCGTATACCACTACAAAGTTGACACGACAAGGTTTTGTGTTAATTCTCAGTGTCAATATACGGTCACTCACTGGGTTATATCCTAGAACTGCTTCGTTTATTTCGGGGGATACAGATATGGCTACACCATTCTTACTTTCGTCCACTGGTCCAGAAAAATACATGGTGTAACCTTTAGGTGTTGTAAAGAAACCTGATCCTCTCATGTGAGTTTCAGTGATCCCCAGTATCTTCAGCTGGTAGTTTTGCTGCTCTCTCTCCACAATCTCCTTTTTGCCCGGCTGAATCAGACCCTGAACATTCCAAGTCCCCACCGTCATCTTTTTACGGAGTTGTGCTTGATTTGCAGTTGTTGTTATATCACCAGTAGCCTCCTGTCCACGCCGCACCTGGCGATCAATAGCGGCGTGGCCAGTAGCATATTTCACACCATGTGACCTGGACTCAGCATGGCGCCGGGTGGTAACCGGATTGCATGCCTGTACATTCTCAGTTTTGTCTACTTTCATTAGGATGTCTTGGGAAAATAGTGCAGTGGTTTCCCCTTGCCTTCTGCACCGCAGTGATGTCATTATCATTAAGTCAGAACGTCCTGCTGCCAACGCCTAACATCCGGTGTTGAGTGAAAAAGACCGGACCCCCTTTTCTCCCGTTTGTTGCTCGACCTAAATCTCCAAAGGGATTGGATACCGCAATCTCGATGTTAGGTTACTCGATGTAACAGGGCTCACCGCGTGTAGGTGGGAGTGGAGTTGATGAGGAGAGGCTACGTGATTGTTCTTCTTGTGCAATCATTTATTGCGCATCACTCATCCTTGAGCCTTAACATAAGTAGTATAAAGATATCGATTGTCATAAGTAGTATACAGTGTCTTAACATAAGTAGTATAAAGATATCGATTCACAGTCTATGCTGACAAGCGACTGCTGAAAACGTTAATTTGCCTACCTTTACATAATTTTTGTCTGCCCAGCTTTGCTATAATGCCAGGTCATGATCTAAGAATGAAATTTCATGGAAGTCGCGGGAATTTCTTGAAGTTTATAGGCACTTATTCCTTTATTTCATATGATACTAATAATAAATACACAGAAGAAAAGCAAAAAAAGAACAATAAACATAATCATATTGGCATAGACTCCAAAAATAACTAACTTTTAATATTAAATAAGTATATAAGTATTAATTATATTCCTTCACATTATTTATTTATTATACTCACTCACTCAGCTTCAGCGTGAAGCTGAGTGAGTGAGTATCATGGCAGGGTAGGCAGAGGGTACTTGGGAACTTAGCGTAAAGACACTCCGTTCCACTTCCGTTCCCCTCTTTCCGCCGAATTTTGAGCCATAGCGTGTTGAGTGGCAGAACTCAACGCCGCCTTTTGTCCTTGTACCAGAGCGAAGAAATGAAAACATTTAATATTTAAATGGAAAATATTAAATATTTCATTTCCTCAAGTGGAGATCGAACCCATAACCCATCGGTTACCCACACACACGGTTACGGTTACACAGTTACGATTACACAGTCACACTTTTGTGCCGCTGCGCCACGACAGGCCTGTATTATAGTGCATATACATATATATACAGGATTTATTATTGATATATTGGATTTTGTTTTTGCTTGTACTATAAATATATATAATTTCTTGATTAAATAAACTAACGTATCATTTTGTTCTACGTCTAGACATTACCACGATTTATAATAAAGCGATCTAAGCTCATAATAACTTTTTACTATAAATATTTGCTTTAATACTGCAGTGCTATAACTTGTATTTCTCTAAGGAATAAACATATCGGCGAAAATTCATTGTTATAATCTTAGAATAATAATCATATATTAAAGTGCCTGAAAGAAATGGACGTGAGAAATGTGCGTAATATTGACGCACATCTTTTATTTGGTATATTTATTATATAAAAATTATTTTTGAAATGACTTGTAACAAAAATTACTTTTGTTTGTATTTCACACAGCCCCTAAAAGTTTTTATTGAAATTTAACATAAAAAAAATATTTCGATGTTATTTCTAAGATTATTATGCAGACGGATAGTTTTATACTGTGTATGATAAGAAATTCCAAATCCATAAATTATACCATATTTACTAATCTTTTTCAAGAGTAAAATTTTTACTATCATAAATTTACAAATATCTGCTGGACAAATGAAAGTCGGTAGATCCCATTCCTTTGGAATAGACTGTCGAGATACACCCTACATATAAAGCTAAAAACAAACAACGCAAAAAAAAAAACAGTTCTACCATATAATAAATCAAATTCCGGAAAGATGGTTGTCATCCATTTTTGTCGATTAGGCGTCAGCAAACACAGTACGAGTTACAGACATACAAGAGCAAATATGAAGCTCATTTTTAGAAATATAAATATAGGTACTGGTATATATTTTTATATAAATATCATTTCATATTTATTTCATGCGGTTAAAGAGTGAAACTATTTTTTAAAATGTTTCAATTACAGCAAGTTGGTAATTTCCTTTTCTGTTTAGCAATTGAGTTATTTTTGTAATTCAATATTATTTTTGATTGTCAGTTATATAGATAAACGATAATGTTTTATTCACTCACTCATTTAGCTTCACGCTGTATCTTGCACATGGCAGTGTAGGCAGAGGGAATTTGGGAACCTAGTGTTAATACTCTCCATTTTATTTCCCAATTTCTACTAAATATGAGGCATTGCGTGTTGAGTGGTAAAAGTCAACGTCACGCTTTGCCTAGTTACCAGAGCGAGGAAATGAAAACATTAAATATTTAATTTCAAAATATTAAATATTTCATTTCCCCGTGTGGGTATCGAACATAACAACCTGTCGCATTTATAGTTACACTCTCGTGTCCCTGCGCCATGACGGGCCTTAAATATCATAATATATCAATTTCATAATAATCAGGTTGTAGGTTCTATCCTTATATGAGGAAATGAAACATTTAATTTAATTGCTCAAAATATAACTAAATATTAAAAAAAAAACAAATTAATATCTACACAAAAAAATCTAAATGAGCCCAAACGATACAGATCAGGACTATGGCGTAACTTGTTATTTTTTAACACGCTTGGGTTGTACGTATGTATGTATGTATGTATGTCACTATGTAACGGAATCTTTGAGCTTGATTTACGCCAGGTTCCAGCGGTTAGATTTATTTGAAATTTTGCACATCTATCAAGGACCGATGACAATGCAATAATATGAAAATAGTTTCCCATCATCATTATGAGAACCGTCAGGATTAATAAATTCTTTTACGGATCCTTCTCTCTCTCACTCCCCAAAAGAGTGATAGAGCTAGCGCATCTGCGCATGCTAAAAACACCTAAACAAAGTAAAATTGGTGAAAATAAATAATAGTTTAAAAAACTAAGCGTGTTTTTTTAGTTTTTAAACTATTTTATAATTTTTTTAATTAATACTTTTTGGATTCTACGCTGTACTTACTTTTTATTATTGCTGTTAGATTCCCAGACGAGGAAATTAATGATTAAATATATTCTTTCCCCATATTTTCTTACAAACTAAGAATAATGCAAAATGTATAACAATTGAATATTCTAGAATTAATAATATTATAACGTAGCAGAGGTTCACAATTCGTATTTAATTACCATAAGGAGGGAATACCTGAATAATACAATATTGAAATCCGTCTCAGCATCGAGTCGTCGATAAAGCGGCTAATACCCTGTAAGGATAGCCTCATAAATATGTAATTCTAGTTCTCAAGGTGAATTCAAAATAATTCTTGTGAAAAATTAAATTAAGAGGCTTAAAGGAAACGCTAAAAATACGTGTTAAGAATAAAAATAACACAAGGCACTTATGAGATAGTAGTAATTCGTAAATAATATTTTACTGCCACTCAATACAAAATGCTTGAAATTTGAAGAACAGGATGCGTTGATATTAAATTGTATAAGAAAAAAATCTATATTATCTTTATTAAGTAACGTTAAATTATATTTTTTGTTTTAGCTTCACGCTATATGCCCCAATGGTGGGGTAGGCAGCGGTAACTTGGAATCTAAGTGGCAAGACACATTAGTCCATTCCCTAATTTTCGCCGATTTTGAGGCCAAAATGCTAAGCTGCAGAACTCCGAGTTACGTTTTGCCTGATACCAAAGCCTTTGCCTCTTACCAAAGCGAAGAAATAAAAATATTTTAAAGGTAATTTCTTGGTGTTTTTTTTTCTATTTATATTATGTAAGCAAATATGGGAAATAAGCTATTTAATATATTATTTCCTTGAGTGAAAATTGAACCGAAAATCTGTCACATTTACAGTCGCACTCAACTTTCTCCGCACCACAACTGACGTCATCGCAATGATTATTACAATTAACAAAATAACGCCTAATAATATACATTTTTTAGCTTCACGTTTTGTCACATGCGTAGAAGGAAATGTAGAGGGAAACCGGGAACCTCGTTTTAAGGCACTCCATTAGAATTGAGGCACTTTCATTCAATATTATTTTTCGCTGAATATTGGAGGCATTGTGTTGAGTGCATTGTTTTGACATTGATATAAGGAAGGTCACATTTAAAATTCTATAGTACCACAAAAGTTGGTATGATTTAAAGCATATTGTACATATTTTAACACGTGCAGCCTGTGGGCGGGATATACTCAGAAATCCTATAATGCTTTCCGCGATCAGTACAACAACGCGTTCATCGTGCTGTTGCGGCTGGCTCGATGCTGCAGATCCTCAGGGATGTTCATTGGAACCCGTTTTCATTGTTTTTATGCCCTCATGAGAAAAAGATGCGGGTCTCTAGTGCGCCGCATATGGCGTATTGCCAACAGAATTCTGAGCATGACTTCTAATAGGCTAGATTGCATATACATAAATCACTGCTGTTCCGTTGCAAATAGGAGGGTGGAGCGGATTTGTGCTTAATATAATATTATTTAAAAAAAAAAAAAGAATTATTATAATACTAATATAGACTGTAAGAAATATTGTTTACTAACCAAAATGAGTCATTGGTCACTTTAATAAAGATATATTATTATTACCATTATCCTGTTACTGATAAGTATAAATATCTGGTATCAATTTGAAATGAGTTTGTACAACTTACTACAAAAACAGTGAAATATAAATCCAGTGTAACGTTTTATAGTAAACTGCTAAATAAAAGTATCCTCGTAAAGAAAACTCCCACTTCTCATTACTTTTCGAAGAATAATATTTTTTAGACTAAATATTTTTTTGTGTAAAAGTATAAATACTGAGGATGTCGTGGCACATGTCCACAAATGTGCGACTGTAAACGGGACAGGTTGCGAGTTCGATTCCCACTCGAGCAAAGGCAATATTTAATATATGTTTTTCAGCGCTTTATTGAACTGGCAATACGAGGTTTTAAATTTTGCCATTCAACACGAGATGCCTCAGATTCGGCGGAAAGTAGGAAACGGAACACAGTGTATTAGCATTCAGTCCCTACGTTCCTTCTGCCTTCTCTCCCATGTGTAGGATACAGCGTGAAGCTTCAAGTATTAATAATTTTTTATATAAAAATATGAAACCCAAAAATTCCAATCAAAACGAGTGGATACTGGCAAGCAAAGTATACGAAGCTCACAATTACATTAAAATAGTAGATCTTTTGTTTACTGTAATATAATATTTTACTACCACAATTTACTTCTAGATATCATCACAAACTTTGCTCCAAATATCTTTCATCCTGAAAATGTCGATTACGTTATCAAAAAAGGCTTGATAAAAATATAAGCTTTGGATATAGCGTAAAAAATACTGACAAGAACAGGCAAGTCACTCGATAGTCCTGATCTCTTTCGTTTGGGCTCATTTAGATTTTTTTAGTTAAATCTTAGTATATCATTTATAGTTGGTTCTGTTTTTATTTTTAAATGTTGTATATATCTAAAGATATATTATTTAATTATTTATTTTTAAATGTTGAACTATAGAAATAAATAACTTCACCAAAAATATATTTGTTCTTTTAGATCTATTTGTTAAGCTTTACGCTATATCCCTTACACGGCAGAGGGAATATATAAATAGATAAATATAATATGTACATATGTACATGTATAATAGTGTACGTATGTTGATTGTTGGATACGCCCTCGTGATTTATTTCGTGATATCTGTATTAATAATAACAATTATGTATCAAATAATAATTTGTTAGTTTAAAACTATCGGTCTTAAATCTTGAAAATAGAATCGGCACAAAACCAATGCCTTAAGAAATTTAATTGAGAAAAAAAATTGGTTAGATGTTGCAGTGAAAATAAACTAAAAAGATTTTTTTTACAAATAAAAAAAAGGTTTAAAGTAATATTTCATAAGGATAGCAAGACGAACCCTATATCCTAAATTGTAGGAGGAAGAAAATGTTATTTGTTTTAATATACTTTTCTTGCCTAGGATCATCGCCGATACGTTCATTCCTTAGAGAAATAAAAGTTATTGCAATATTAAAGCAAATATTTATATTATCAAGTTATTATGCGTTTAGATCGCTCTATTATGAATCGTGGTAATATCTAGATAGATCTAATAAAGCAATAAGTTGTATAGTCACGTAGAACAAAATGAGCCATACGTTAGTTTATGATACAAAATAAGACTGCCTTCCCAACCATACTTATATAATGAACTTGAACAAAACTACATGTAACAATTGTAATATTTACTGAGCGTCACGGTGTAATCCCGCTCATGGCAATGTAGGCAGAGGGAACTTGGGATCCTAGTGTTAAGACACTCCGTTCCACTTCCGTTCCCCACTTTCCGCTGAATTTGGGGCATTTCGCGTTGAATAGTAGAGCTCAACGACACGTTTTACCTGGTACTAGAGCGCAGAAATGAAAACCAAGATCCAATCCCTACTCGAGGAAATATTTCATTTCCTCGAGTAGGGATTGGACTCACAGCCAGTCGGTTACAGTCACACGCTTTTATGTCACTGCGCCACGACAGCTTATCAATGAAATTTGAAGAACAGAATGTTTTGACAAAAAACAATAATAGAATATTTAAATTTTATCTGCATAATCTATATCGATGACTCTTAATGTATATGGGCCAAAATGCAATATCACAACTTTACAGGCAAAATGCAATATCACTTTGAATGTTTAAATTTACTATAATTTAATGTTGGAAAAATAGACATAGATGGATATACCTACACCTTATTTACACCATAGTTTTTAGGATAACAGTATTAGTATTTGTGAAATTGTTTCTAGAAAATAAAACGGACTTTACTACTTACATGTATGCAAAGAATAACTAAATCGTAGAAAATAATATTTAAATACTTCAAAGTAAAGAAAATTGAATACTGTAAAGTAATACACCCATTTATTGTAATATAATTAATTATTTTTGAAGTCGTTAAATATAAATATTAGTAAAAATAAAACACAAAATATAATCAAATGTGAACAATTTATTATTACACAATATTATAAGTATGTAAAATTAGTAACGTCGCCAAGGTAATGACGACATACAAGGACACAGTACTTCCTTCTTGACCTTGATGAAGCTCCGCTAAACTTTCCCCTGTAATAAATTAAATAATATTCAGTATAAGAATATATTTTAATGTTCTTATAGAGGCCGTCTTGACGTCGAGTTTAACAGTACAAAGACTTATATATAAGAGGATATACAGGTTGTGGATTCCCACTGAGGATGAGATATTAACATTTCCTAAAAAATATTAAAAAATAAATGATGCGTTCCATTATACACTGTCTCAAAAAATTAGCGAAAAAAAAGCTGAAAAAATATTGGAAACTAAAAATAAATTAAATACATAATTCCCTAGGGTGTCATTTTTTTTTTTTTTTTTTTTTTTTTTTTTTTTTTTTTTTTTTTTTTTTTTTTTTTTTTTTTTTTTTTTTTTTTTTTTTTTTTTTTTTTTTTTTTTTTTTTTGAATCGGTTTAGGCCGATTCTGAGATTAGCGCGTACAAACGCACAGACAAGTGTTTGTTTTATTCAATTCAGTATAAAAATAAAAAAGTTACGCCAATTTCAAATATTAAAGTTGACAAAATTGTTGCACTGTCGTGGCGCAGCGGCACAAGAGTGTGACTGTAACCGACAGGTTCTAGGTTCGATCCCCAGTCGAGGAAAAAAAATATTTAATATTTTCAATTGAATATTTTATGTTTCATTCTCTTGCGCCCTGGTAATAAGGCAAAGCTCGGCGTTGAGTTCCGCCACTCAACAAGCGTTGCCTCAAATTCGGTGGAAAGTGGGAACGGAGTGTCTTGACACTAGGTTCCCGGGTTCCCTCTGCCTACCCTGCCTCGTGCGTGATACAGCGTGAAGCTGAGAGTGAGACAAAATTATTACAAAATTATGTAGCTGAAAATTTTAGTTTTCAATGTATAGATATTGTCTTAAAAGTGATCATTTATTAGAACATAAACTAATTGAGATTAGTAAATAAACTAATGTAATTCGAGCGGGGCGAAGCCTCGAGCATGTCGCTGGTGCATATATAAGTAAAATTTTAAGTCCCTAATTATAGAATTTTTTGACCACACCTGATGGTACCCAACATTGCCTTTGGAGCTGTCATTTATCAATAAATCTTTGCATTCGACGTCATTTCAAAGACACAACGCTAGCTATAAAAAATATAGTTAAGCATATACATACTTTGGTGGTAAAGAGAGATAGATTCCCAAATGATTGCTTCATAGGTACTAGTGAAATTAAAATAAATCTTTATTTAAACTGATAAGAAATTTAATTACGGCGTTGAGTTCCGCCGTTCATCAATGTTTCAGGATTCAACGGGAAGTGGGGCGAAGTGTCTTATAACTAGGTTTCCAATAGTCTAACCTGCTATGTACAAGGTACAGTGTAAAGTTAAAATAACAAATGAAACAATATAGTTTTGGGCGTTGTGGTACAGCGACGGTTGCAAGTTGGAAATATTTCATGTTATCGGTATAATGTCTCTAAAATGGGGAACGGAGTGTCTGAACACTTTATTTCATCATATATCCAATCCAAGGTGTGCAGTGGCTTTAGTAGTTTAGTATATGTACATGAATTATTTACATAGTTGCGGGATGGGGTCGCATTGTTGGACAATGAAACCATAATTAATTCCGGCATTAATTTAATTACTTGTTCGTAATTTAGATTATTCAATTAAAATAATATTAGAGGCTGTTAGCTGTTGCTGAAAAACGAATGTCTCTAGATGCAAGGGTTGTGGTAGGGTTCCCAATCGGGAAGTATCGGAGGAATATTGAAGGTGCCTGGGGAACCTAGTGCCTTTATACTAGCGTTCTTCTGACTATTCGTCTATATGTGGGATACAGGGCGATGCATCATAGAAAAGAAATCTATACGTATAGTAAATCTGCAACTGATGAAGATATATTAAATAAATAACATCTTGTAGAGGACGTTATAATAGCGATTTTTTATTATTTTTTCTGTAATTAGTTTCTGTTTCTCTGTGCATTTGTACGCTGAGCTCGCTTACGGCTTACTAGATTTTAATGCAGTTTTCACTTATATTTTGGCAACCGTCTTTCAAAATGTTGTGTATGTTTTATTTAAAACGGTTGCTAAACAGAAAAGTTACGTCAAATAAAAAAAAAAACGTATTTTTTTTATTATTCATAAGCTGAAAGTTTAATTTTTCATATATAGTTATTGTCCTAAAAGTTAATATATGTTAAGTTAATATAAATGTTATTCGAACAAGAAAATAATTGTGATTACAAAATAAAGTACTGTAATTCAAGCGGGCGAAGTGGCTGACGGGTCGCTAGTATGACATAAGCTTTAAATTTCACGGGATAACTGTATTATACAGCGTGTTGTAATTAATAAATGAAAATAACTACCATATTGAACCACAATACAGAACTATAACGTCAGAGATGGCCAATATTAGTTTGGAACGTGACTTATCGCTGTAATTTTTCTATTATATTGTTTTCTCAACACCTATTGTCTTAAAAAGCTGACCGTGTTTTATATTCACTTGTTTTTTAAACTTATTTTATCTAAATAATAATAAAAATATAATTTTCAGAGAAATCTTTGCATCTTTGATACTAACTACTACGATGGTTTTTATCCCTTCTGTCATGTGTCTGTCAGACAAAAAACCTTTTTGTTTTATGGAACAGAGAAGGCAAACACCTGATGGCAAGTGATCACCGGGACACCTGATGGCAAGTGATCACCGTCGCCCACGGAGGAGCTACAGGTGTATTGCCGCCCTTTGAGGTGGCGGTAGACGCGCTTTTTCAATGAACCCATATCGTATCGACCTAGAAATACTGCCGGGTACCTACTACGCAGTACCTACTACGCGGGTAGGCCGTTCCACAAAAGTGTGGCGCATGGAAAAAAAATCCTACGAACCGCGCAATACTCGAGTGCCACGTATCCAGATGATGTGGATGGTACTTAAGCTTGTGATGTACTGTGCGGTTGGAAAATTCGGCGGCAGGTACCAAGTCAAACAGCTCTCCAGAACACTTTCCGTGATAAACGCGGTAGAGAACGCACAGGGAGGATACGTCTCTACGCAAGGCCAAAGTATCAAGCCTCACACAGATCATTGGATCCCCAACGATTCGAACGGCTCTACGTTGTACGCGATCAAATGGTTCAAGCTGATACTGGGGTGCACCAGCCCAGAGGTGAGAACAGTATTCCATAGGAGGCCGAATCTGGGCCCTGTACAGGGCCAGACGGTGTTTTAACGTGAAAAACTGTCTCGCTCTGCTGATGACTCCCAGTTCTTCGAGGCCAATTTGGCCTTTCTTTCCAAATGATCGCGATACTGGCAGTCGCTCGAAAAGCTGAGGCCCAATATACTGATGATGGGTGCGGCTTTCAGGGTAGTGTTCTCGAAAACTGGTGATACGACAAATAGTTTTTTTTAGCGGTTAACGTGCAGACTTGTGTCTTCTGGGGGTGAACTAGGTCTTTTCATCTCAAACGGAGACATTCTCGAGAGACGCCTCAACGGAAGACACAAATTGATTTCGGCACTAGTCGAAGTTTTCCCGAGAAAGGCCTGTAGTTAGTTGGATCGGTACCATCGCCTTTTTTCGGAATCGGGTGGATAAGAGCGCTCTCCCACGAATCTAGGGCTAAGCCGACTGAGTAAGAGTACAACCTGTAATATAAAACTTAAAAAACCTGAAATGTACATGGAATAAAGAAGAAATGGGAGTAACATATTAAAATGTTATAAAATAACTATATTTATGGACCGAAAATAAAACAAAAAATAAAACAATTTCATTTTGTGTTTGTTTGTGGTCCAAAGTGTCGAAACAAAATAATTCTCAATTTCGTGGCGCCCAATGGACCACTGGACTCTTCAGAGCTCTTTTGATTGAACTGTATAGTAATATACCTAATTTGAAAACTCATCTCTCGTATAGTAATATACTTAATTTGAAAACTCGTCCTAGGATATTAATCTAAAGATCTACCTTTGGGTGGCGAAAATTTATAAAAAATCGTCCCAACACAGGTGCTAACAACATAAAAAAATACTAAACTTAAATTTAAAAAGCGTATAAAAATTTTGAACGAAGCAGGATTTGAACCCGCGCCTCTGGAATACCGTTCCAGCGCTCTGACCAACTAAGCCATTCGTTCTCACCAAGCTCCGTCGAAATTCTTACGCTTGTTACAACTCCCCAACAAAAAATCTCCCTACAGAGATACTAACAACATAAATAAGTTGTAACAAGCGTATAAGAATTTCGACGGAGCTTGGTGAGAACGAATGGCTTAGTTGGTCAGAGCGCTGGAACGGTATTCCAGAGGCGCGGGTTCAAATCCTGCTTCGTTCAAAATTTTTATACGCTTTTTAAATTTAAGTTTAGTATTTTCTGTCCTAAGTGTGGAATAACACTTTAAAACATATTAAAAAAAAAACAAAAAAAAATTGTAACAAGCGTATATGAATTTCGTAGCTTGATGTTAACGTATGGCTTAGTTAGTCAGGGCGCTGGAATAGTTTCCGAAAAGGGCGAATTGAAATTTAGGTATGTTTTCTAAATAACTTTTTTGTCTTTCCTAATCGTGTTTTTTAAATAACTATTTTGTCTTTCCACGCTATAAAAATTAGTTTCACGTGGGAGATTCACGATGTCAGCAATGGCAACACGCATGGCCTTTGAAATTTGAAACCGATGTTAAGTAGTGGTTTCGCGTTGGGTAATGCCGGACCCCGGTGCCCATCCACATCCTTAAAAGGCGGCAACGCTACTGTATCTCCTCTGGGGTTACACGGGTCGTGGGCGACGATGATCACTTACCATCAGGTGACCCGTACGCTCGTTTTTCATCTTTTCCATAAAAAAAGTACAAATGTATAGTAATATAGCATGTAACTTGCCTCGATATAAAATTATTTAATAGGAGAGAATATTCAACCAAAAATGTTTTTTTTTTGTATTATAACATAAATTCTTCAGGCATGGAATTGTATAATAGTAGTACAGATTATAAAAAATCTAATAATCTTTTTTACTTATATTAAAAAGTAAAAAAATATAGATTTGATCCCGCGCCTCTTGGAAACCATTCAAGCCAACTTAGCTATTGTGTTTTTAAAATCAATATTTTTCTTTCCTAAGTATGAAATAACACTTTAAAAATAGAAAAATCTTGAAATTTTGTTTCCAGGAGTTACTCGTGACCCTATCCACCCTTCTTCGCGGGTCGGTGTATGAGCGGCTCCGCTGGGCCTTTCGTTTGTACGACGTGGACGGTGATGGTGCCATCACCAGGCAGGAACTGGCGGAGGTGGTGGTAGCTGTCCACGAGTTGCTGGGCAGACGAGCTCCCCCTGGATCCCCAGCGGCGAGGATTGATGACGCTAAGGCTAATGATCAGGTCAGTTTATTTCTGTTTATACTGGTGTTAGGTAATAAAATGAATAAGACATCGCCCATTGGAAATTACTTACATTAAACTATTAAACATGTAAATTATTTATCAACTACTAGTAGTAAAACAGCGCCGATAATCTTCAAACAGCTGAACATATTATCTTGAATTATGTTTATGGCTATGCTTAGTCAAATCAGTTTACAAACAAAAAAGAACATAAAAATTGGTTCTTTCGCTTGGGAGCAACGATGGCACAACAGACATATACACACACACGTGTACGTCAAATTTACCTACCCTCAATTAGCGTTGGAATAAAAATTAAAAACAAATGGTTCCAGGTGGACCGTGTGTTCAGAAAGCTGGACTTGAACCAGGACGGTGTGATCACGATCGAGGAGTTCCTCGAGTCTTGTCTGAAGGACGACGTGATCACGCGCTCGCTGCAGATGTTCGACACGGTGCTATGACAGACTGACACTGCGCAGGCGCGCGACTCCAGGTTTGTATAGCTAACTAATTGGCTTAGTTTTTTTTACCAAGTTTTATTGATGAACCTATGGAAAGTAGCTATTTAACTATAATTTGGACGGTATTCCGCACTTAGCAGGAAATTTGAGAACGTATTGTTAGGACACTTCGTCCCCATTTTTCCGCAAAATAAGAGGCATTGTGTATTGAGTGATGGAACACATTGCTTTGCCTTGCTGTCAGAGAGAATAATTGGAAATATTATATATTTGATTAGAAAATACTGAATATTTCATTTCCTCGAGTCGGAACTGAACTGAATTTTGATTCGAAATATAGTTTATAAAATTTATAAAACAGATATGTAGGCTTGTTGGAAACGATGAAACCGCTTACATATAAATATTTTACTTGAAATATTATTAATTTTATTTGAACAAATCCCTGTTTTGAAAAACAGCAATCTGCCTACTTTGCCCTTTGTGGGATACAGCGTGAAGCTCAGTATGAGGGAGAAAGAGAGTAAAAAAATGCAGAATAACCTGCGATTTTAAACCGCAGGGTCGTTATAAAGCGGAGGTACTACCCCACGTGCCAGTGCGAGGCGCGCGCGCCGTGGTGGCGCGTCTGCCGCCGCTACCTCGCCACGCTCGAGCACGTCTACAACACGCTCAAGCCGAAACTCCGCAGCGTGTTGTTGTTCAACTTCTAAAACACTGTTCACGCCACATTGGAAATTGTATTCGTTATCTGTGTCTTTTGTTATGTTTGAATATTTTATCTGTGGATGTTTAAAAGTCAAATGTCAAATTAGAAGTACGTTCAATTGAAATATATATGAAAAGTTTTGTTTAAATACTTGTTGTTATGAAAAGTGATAGAAAATAAATAAATAAATTATATATTATCTATATTTAATGCGAAGAAACCAAATATTAAGTCGATAATATTGTTTTATTGTTATTTTTACGAAAAAAACTGTACATTATAAATATTTTAATTTTAATAAAGATGTTTCGAAGTTGTTCAACGGTAGCCCTAAATATGGTTTGTTACAGAAACTGTTACAGAATTCCGATCCAAGATCCTATATAAACAAGTTTGTGATTTGCCAGATCATTTTATCAGGAAGTACATTTGTTACTATACATTAAATATATTACAGTCTTCTACTACACATTCTTTAAAATTAATAACTCAAATATCTATAACGGAAACTTATTTTTAATCTGTAAACGATATGGTTTTAGTTACTATTATATATTTTTTTAATTATTATTAATTTTATACTATTTTTCTAATTTTATCAGTATCAGCATTCCGGTGTGAAATAACACATCCGTGACGTCCATGAATATGATTGATTATATTTATTAAAATTTCCAGTGAGGGCTTGAACAAGCATGTCGACGCAGTATCAAACTATTTTAGAAAAGTTTTAGTGAACCGTGAGATGTCCTTTATATAGAGTTATTTTACAAAGTATAGTGATATATTCCGAATAATCGAATTGAGTATATTTAACCCTTAAATACGCTTCTCGCTGTATCCCGCACATTGCAGAGTAGGCAGAGGGAATTAGTGAACCTTGTGTTAAAACACTCCGTTCCGTTTTCGTTGAGCGGCGGAACTCAACGCCGCAGTTTGCCTTGTTACCAGAGCGAAGAAATGAGAATATTATTCTCAGTCGCAATGGCAATATCGATATTTTTATTTTAAAAAATGCAACATCTAAAACAGTTTAAAAAAGCGTATTTAAAGATTAAACACACTAAGGACTTTTCTAAACGAAACGACATAGTTTTTAATTAATTATTTCGTTTTTAGATAAATTAAAATTTAAAAAGTTACCGCAAATATTTGTTAATTAATAGAATATTGCTCGAGTTACGTGAAATTGTCGGGTAGTCAGTAAATAGTTCAAATTCTTAGCACTCACATGTAGAATGGCTTAGCGATAGGTGGAAAGTGCGAAATAATGCTGTCTTTACACGTAGATACAGATACCACAGATAATAAAATCGATATACCACACATCATGAAATAATTATTATGTATAGGATTTTTTTAATATAGATCAATATAGTTATCAAGCGTGTAGGGATAGCAAATGAAGAACAAAACAATTAAGTGCTCTTTTACACTTAGCTTATTGTCAAAGGTAAAACGTTAAATTAATAAATACATATTTGATATATATTTTATTATTAAGATTATCACAGAAACGAGAACTTTATGGTTAAGTATTAATAATATATTTCTTTTCAATTATAAATAGAAAATTTTCAATTATAAATTGATATTTTTTAATTTTTTTTTCTATTTTTTTTATTAATAAAATTTAACTTTTTACCTATCGACAAACGTGTTATATAATCGCGACGACCATTCCTTGTCTGTGGTCAAAATAACTGTAGATAGATGACTAATAAAATAGATCCCAAAATACTAAAATCGTTTTTACCCGTAGGCGTGTTTAGATATAGCGTTTAGGTTGTTTATTTAAAAAAATAAGTTCCTTTTTTAAATTGTAACCGTTTTTTTTTTTTTTTTTTTTTTTTTATTATAAGCATAGCTATGATTTCACGAACCAATCCAACAGGGTAAATACTCTTTCAGAAGTGTAATCGCTTATTTTATCTATATATACCAAAGAACAAAAAAAACATTTTGATAAGCTTACGATGAAAATATTTTTCGAAAGATAAATTTGACGTTTATATTTCATTTCGCTCTATCTACACCGAATTACTTATTTCTAAGGCTTTCCCATTGTTCATATGCGAAATTGAATCACATATAATGTATATCGATTTGGCGATATTGTCATTATTCTAAAAATTCCGCAGAAATGACTGTTGTTTTGTTATTAAATTATATGTTTTATTTAATAAGAAGTTAAAAAGGTTATTCGAAAATCGATATTACTTTTATAAAACAATATTTCGGTTACAGCCACATATAAAGCAGTGGTATCATATATATACTAAAGATTAAAAACAAAACTCTATAAATTCTAGTAAATTTATCCTTATTATTGTTGATTGTGAAGAAAGATATTTGAAAGTTTTCTTAAATAAATATAATATTTAGAATCTATGAATAAAATGGTTGATTTAAAGCAATTTTATAATCATATCATAATTATTAAACATTTTAGATTATATCAATTTAACTATTCGATTTTAACGGTTGTTAATTAGTTTTATTTCTTTTTTTGTTACAAATAGAATTATATTTTATTTATAATCTGTGATCATGTGCATGTTGCATATTGTTTTTTTTTAATATATACATATATATGTTGCAACAAGAACACCAAAATATTATAAATAAATTAATTCTTAAAATAATTATTTAAATATCATCTTGAATGTTCATATTGAAAATTTGTAGTGAATTCTCCTAATTATAGTGTTTTTTGTTAATTATTCTTTAAATAAAAAACTCTATAAGCTTTTTCTAGCAAATAAGTAATGTATTTTAGGAATTCTGACACACTATGTCTTTATAATAAACTTATTTTTTTTATTTTATTATAATCTACTTAATTTTTTTTAACAAGATTTTGTTATATGTTCTTTTTTGTATAATTATTTCAAGTGATTTTAGTGAATAAAATATAATTTTTAAATGTTCAATAAAGGTATACAGGTCCTATTCCAATGACTTAGTTATTACAAAGTTATAGTGTGTAAAGAGCCTAATAGTCCTATCTTATGAAATATTGTACCTAGTTAAATATTGGCGTGTTGGTTGGATGTGATTTAACTAATCTACGACTGAACTAAATTGTGTAAGGGATTGTGGGTAACTGTCACAATGTGACAGCTGTCAAAAATGAAATAAATGCCATCTATGTTGCCAAGGTAAAGCTGTCAAATTCGAAATCCTATATGCTATCTGTTACAGAAAAATGACTGTAAAACATTTTTTTTGCAGGTTGTATACGGATTTATTATTTAAGCAGATACAAGACAGGTTTCTTTATAATTGTATTTTATTGTGGTATTTAAAAGATCGATACTCTACAATAAGTGAAATAATTTCGTTTGTACACAAAGAACCCATATTTTTTTTATATCAATGAAATGTTATATAAATAAAAATATATCTCCAATTTTCATATTATATACACTTTATGACATCTATAGCGTTATTTTTCAACAAAAGAATAGTCTTGAAGTCTTTGCTAATGTTTTCTTTAAAAAAAAACAGATCTACACATTTGTCTTCTTGTATATTTAAAAAAGAAATTTTATTATTTAACTTTAAAAGCAAAACCGATTAAGAAGTGATATATAATATTTATAACAAATAATTATTTAAAAAGAAATTATGTCAAAATGTTAATGTATTTGACAATTTCAAAATAAACTGGCCAATTACAATTCAGATTGGCGCACAAAGGGTTATTATAAATATGCAAAAAAATTATTTTGGCGACAGAAATACATTATCTGTGAAAATTTAAACTGACATGACTGTAACTGTTCATGAGATATTTGTGACATACCAACCGAAAAATAGACTGACTCACGGGCATGGAGTCTCAGTAATAGGGTCTCGATTTACCCTTTCCTTAATGGAACCCTAAGATAAAGCTAGGCCAGACCAGACCAAAAATAATCACAATGGCTATTATTAAATAATCATTTTTATGTATTTAAAATGAAATATTAATTACACAAAGTCTAGCAATACCTATATTATTTTAAAACTACAGAATATATAAAGTTTATTGTAAAATCTAGTATGATATGTTAAGATATTGAAATGAGAGTTTATTTCACACATTTTTATTAGAAAAAACCACTGTTAAATCTAACCACAAGCAAATATTCTATTTTAATTTATACTAAATAGCATAAAGAATATATTTCTACACTCAGAGAGGTAATTTATTATTTAATTGATATTAATCGGTTGATATAATATTGTATGGCCCTTCATTATGGCGCAGTGGTACAGGATTGACTGTAAAAGAGATGGTTGTTGATTCCATTCCAGATGTATAGTTATTTATTTCTTCAGTTAACGAACTTCCTCATAATAAATACTGTTTTTTTTTTCTTCTTTTTAATGTTATAAACCTGAATAAATTGTTTTGTAGAACACACTGATTTCAGCAACAATATTGTATATTAAACGTTTTGCTAAAGCTATACATACATATTCTAATTGATGTGTCATATATCATATATTCAATTCCATTTACCCAAGCAGGCGAAGCCGCAGCTTATATAATTAATAATTTTATATCAATTGTTTATCTGAAATTATGTATCGTAAAAAATTAAATAAGTTTATCATGTTTTTGAAATTGAGTACTTTGTTACATAAACTCTTGAGTACAAGTGAAAAGGTAATTTCAATATTAAGTTATATTTGTGACAGCAAAATATATAAAATTGTCTAAATTGTAACTTAGTGGCACGGACACTGTTAAATTTATAAAAAAAATACCAATTTAAAAAATAATAATTGATAAATTGTTCTGTAGAACTTAATTCGTGGATGATACGGAGCTCCGTATGCGTTAGTGGTTTCCCCGTATTTAGGTGGTTTTGCCACAGGATACTTAAAAGGAAAAACTATCCGAAATTGAAACTGAATTTGATAAATAGTTTTTTTAAATAAGACTTATTGTAAATTAATTTTGCATGGCGTAACCAACGTGGACATTATTATTTCGGCTCCAAGCGGGAAATGCTTTTTACTATTGTTTAATTTCGTTGTAAACTTCGATTAGCAAGCAACTTGGATGCTTTCCTTTTATTTGACTTCATTAAAAGTTTTACTCAGCCATAGACTGATTGTCCAATTCAATTCAAGTCAGATTTAAACGATGCATATTTATGTACCTGTGCTATCTTCCTCCAAAATGGGACATTAACTAGTGTAATTAATGAACTAAGCACTAGCGACTCAGTCGTATATATTATATACAACTGAGTCGGCTAGTGCTTAGCAGGAAGTAGTGATAACTTTAGAAAACTTTTGTCACTTGAAAAAGATAAATAACCAGATTTCTTAAAAATAAGATTAAATGAAATAAGTTTTTCTTAATAACCAATAAAAGATTTCTCAAATATTTACGAATGTTCCGTAACCGAATATTTCCTTATATCCGTTACCGTATTCAAATTTGTAACCTAACATCCGTAACATCTCTACACTAACGACAATCTAATAGAATTTAATTTATTTTTAAATAAGCGAGTCTGGATAAAATATATAAATTACAATTTCTTATTACATAACTACTAGTGGTCGCCCGTGACTTCGTTTACGGGGATTTTTCTATAAATCAGCTTTGCAGTTGATCTTTGTTATTTAAACTGTAAAATATGAAATCCTATTATTTTCTATTGCCTTTTTGGCTTAAAATATGGGACTCTTCCTCCTTTCCTTTCCTTTTTCCCCTACAGAAAAAATAGATACACATGTAATTGGATTTAACCCTGTTATTAAAACTGACCCTGTTATTAAAACCCTGTTATTAAATATTTGGTAGATTGTATAAAAAATAGGCTTATGGCCAATTGGGTCTTAAATGGCTTCGTTCTCCAATTTTCCCTAAATTGTTGATGAAACTCAATCCCATTTTATCTGAGCAGAGGGAGGAAATAAAGATAGTTGATTGCTCCGAGTGGGATTAATCCTTGAACCATCGTATATACATTTATAAGGTGGACCACTGCGCTATAAAGGCCAAAAAAGTTACTCAGTACCAAACTTACTTTATTATAACTTCTATATGATTTATATTATTTTTATAACCTAAAATCAGGACATTGCTTTAACATATTTTAAAAGAAAACAAAAATTAAATGATTTATTGTTGTCTTTGTATAATCATCTGTAAAAATCTCCCTAAAGTGATGCGCTCGTACGAGAAATTCGACGTAGCTCGATAAGAACGTATGGCTCAGTGGTCGCAGCGCTGGACGGTATCCAAGACATACAAATTCGAGTCCAGCTACGTTCAAATTTTTGTACATGTTTTCTTAAAAAAGTGTTTATATCCTCTTTTCGATTGGGTAATGTATGTACGAATGTGCATGGTGTTGGTGTGAAATAAATTATTGTAAATATTTGTCGCTGTGTCAATACGTCCACATTACAACTGATAGTAAAGCGGTTCTTCATGTTTTTGTGTGTTTTATTTATTTCTTTATCAATGTACTTATAAGCATAGATAATATATATATATATATATATATATATATATATATATATATATATATATATATATATATATATATATATATATATATATATATATATATTGGAAGTGGCGTGATTTGAACCTGCGTCTCTTGAAAACTCTGTAAGCGCTCTGACCACTAAGCCTAACTAAGCTACATACTGTATTGGCTCAGAGGACTGAGCGCTTGAACAGTTTTCGAGATGTGCGTGTTTAATTCCGATAAACTTTTATACGTGTTCTAAAGAAGTATTTTTCTTTTTAAATGTGAATTTAAAAATTTTAAATTAATAAAAAATCATCAACTGAATTGAGAACTTCTCTCTTTTTGAAATCGGTTAAATTCTAATATCTGGAGTTATGAGACTTCTCTATGTATTCCAATTGTCAGACCATTGTATTTTGAGTAGTGGAACTCAACGCCGCGCGGTACCTTCTTATTGGAACGAGGAAATGAAAATGATAAATTCCCTTCAATGCAAATGAATATGTATTTTTTTCTTTATCAAATAAAAACAAGTTTGATGCGGTGGTGATGTGCCACAGCTGTGGATTCAATCCCGAGGCAATTAAATATGTAATTCTTTCATTTCTTGGTGACAAGGCAAAGCGCGGAGTTGAAATTCAACACTTTGCATCAATTCGTCAAGTTCGTGGAGAATAGTTGGGAACGGAAGTGTGTGATCGGGAACAGAGTCTTAACACTAGGTCTCCCAAGTCATTTCTAGCGTACCCTTAAATATGCGTTATACAACGTAAAAGTTCATTTACGAGGAGCAATGACACTAGCGTATAGCGACTCGCTATTCGCTCTGGTAACTGGACAAAGCGCGGCGATGAGTTCCGCCACTCAAAAACACTCAAATGTAATGCCTCAATATGAGCGGAAACTGGAGAATGGAGTGTCTTAACACTAGGTTCCCAAGTTCCCTCTGCCTAACCTGACATCTGCGGGAAACAGCGTGAAGATGGAAAATTATTTTTTAACTTACTACAAAGAGATCAAAAAGCACAATAAAATATATAAATATAGATAACATATGAAAGCAATTGGGAATATCCAAACTGTAATAAAGAGGTTTTGAACTAAAGTGACCTCGGGCAACCTGAATCTTTAATACAATTTGTATACATACTGTTTGTCATACAATAAATATATATATATATATATATATATATATATATATATATATATATATATATATATATATATATATATATATATATATATATATATATATATATATATATATATATATATATATATATATATATATATATATATATATATATATATATATAAATATATAATAATGGGCAAATAAGTTATAGTAGTTTCCTGTCAAATTTCAGCGCTTAACGCTGCATAATTCCGGTTCCCTGTTAGTAGGCAGCTCAGTAATAGGAGAAAAATATTTTTTTAGATTATCATCTCTTTTAGATGTAAATTTAGATGTAAATTTTTCTTCTTCCCTTCTTTTCTTTAACTTTTTTTTTAGGGTTCCGTAACCAAAGGGTACAGCGGGACCCTATTGATGTGACTCTGGCTGTTTGTCCGTTTATCACCCGGCTGTATCTCATAAACAGAATAATTAGGCCATTGTCGCTTTAACAAGGCCTGTCGTGGCGCAGCGGCCCAAGCGTGTGACTGTAACCGACAGGTTGTGGGTTCGATCCCCACTCGAGGAAACGAAATATTTAATATTTTCAATTTAAATATTTAATATTTTCAATTTAAATATTTAATATTTCATTTACAAGCTCTGGTAATAAGGCAAAGCGCGGCGTCGAGTTTCGCCACTCAACACGCAATGCCTCATTCCAATTCGGCGGAAAGTGGGGAACGGAAGTGGAACGAAGTGTCCTAACACTGGGTTCCCAGGTTTCCTCTGCCTACCCTGCCATGTGCGGGATACAGCGTGAAGCTGAATCACTGAGTCTTTGACCGGTTTTGTTGGGTTCGATCGCCTTAAAGGAAATATTTGTATGTAAATTTCGCTTAAGGCGATATTTCAAAGTACTGTTAGTTATCGCTCATTGTCCTTCGCTCAAGTCGCCTTTTTTTGCGTTCACGCTGCTTCACGTAGTGTTAGAGGACACAAAAGACATAGGTTACTTGAGAACCGGAACGGTAACTAAGAAACTCCGGTCTCCAGAGTGGTGAAACTGAATGCCTTTGCTATGTAATGTATGGATGTGCTCACATCGCATTATGTGGAGAAATCAGTAAATAAAACCTATTAAATATATATTATCTTTCCTTCGAATAGGAAAGATTACATTCATCAACATCAACAACAGCTACAACTCTTAAAAATATATACTACTTTTTTTATCAAATTTTTAAAGGTTCTCCCTATCCCTCTGTACTCCACAGCCTTGCTTTTTAAACGTGACTGGGAGTAGAGGAGCTACGCGATAGCGACATTCGCGAATAATCCAAATTAAGATCAGTGGCGGAATTCAACGCCGCTGTTACTTGCATTATAGTAGAGATATGATCACTTACTGCTCCTAAGTGAATTCTGGGGAAAGCAAATAAAAAATCTAGGGTGGGCAGAAGATTATTCTGAGGTAGGCACGGCCCATCCGGACCTACCTACTTTACATCTATAAACGTCCCCTACAAGATGATATTTAATATATCTTCCACGTACAGACAGTGATTATTTACTGATTTAATGTGAGTATACATTGATAAATAAATGTGTACGTTAATCACATCGCAAACGTATATTCCCATTTTATTGCGATCAAAATCACTAAACAAATGACGTAGAAAACAAGTTTTTAATGTATAATTATAAAGTTATATATAAATATAAACTGACGTGTGACGAAGATCACTTTGAAATTAGTTGTAACAAAAACGCGGGAGCGCGAGGACGCCCTGTCAACGTGGTACAGATAAAAAAATAAGCTATTTAATAATAAAAAAGAAAAAAGTATTTGAGACAAGTGCACAGTTACCTTTCAAGTATTGAATGTAACAAATAAAAGGAATTATCAAGGTGAGTGACTTTATTTCATAATTTACACACTATATTTTAAAATATTTTTTTTGTTATGACTTTTATGTTCGATATTTAATGACATAACACATAAGGATCATTGCTTAGATTAAAAAAAAACGATTAACTAAAATGGCGATTAATATTTATTTATTGACGAATATGTTTCTTAAATGGATGTTGAGCTGTGACCTTTACGCTTATACATAATTTAAAATCTTACTTAATGTATGTTTTGACCGTTTTACCGTTTGAACATCGGTTTTCCTTGTTTTTATTTGTCGGCTGATTCTTGTGTAAATTACAATTATTGCCTCATTGCTTACTTTGCATTATGGTTAAATTTGAGTGTGTTTATTTTTCAATTGAAAGAATAAATTATTTTCCTTTTCTGTTTCTGGTAACCAGGCTTTTTGTGGCAAAACCAAGACAATTGTGCCTTGTGTTTTGCCACAAAAAGCCTTAACGCTTGTTGCCTCTGCTTATAAGAGAACCTTGGGTTAAGACACTCCGTACGCTGCTCAACTTGAAACTTAATTATTTTTGCTTATATAAAATAATGATTAACCATTTAATATGAACGAATTGGATATTATAATATATATTTTTTCATTAAATATAAATATGGCTAAGGTGCCTGGCCTGGTCCCTGGAGAGCTTGCCTAAATGTAATAATCAAAATTGTTATTTAAACTTTTCATCTACAACATTTATTTTTATATTTAGCAATATTAGTTTAAAATAAAAATAACGTTAAACATAGTGTTTTTTAACGTAACACTTTATCCCGCACATGGTAGGGTAGGCAGAGGGAATTTAAGAACCTAGTGTTAAGACTCTCCATCCGCGTGTTGAGTGGCAAAACTCAACACTGAGCTTCGCCTTGTTCCCGGAGCAAAGGAAGGAAAATATTAAATAATACTGAATAAACTATTAACTGATAATGACTAACTGGATCGAACCCACTTCCTGTCACGTTTACAGTCATGCCACATATACTTGTACTTTTGTTTTACAATTAACACCTCAGCATGGATATTTTGACAAATCTTTGCTAAATACTTATTGTTTCACGATATTAATATTACCCGAGTTATGTATTTATTTAATATTTCTTAATTTTAAAATTATATTCTTACTACTAGCGACCCGCACGCGGCTTCGCCCGCTTGAGTTACACAATTTTATTTATTAATCTCAGTTACTTTCTTGTTCGAATAACTTTTGAAAAATATCTTACTATATAGTGTTCGTGTTGACGTAACTTTTCTATTTATGTTTCTAAATTTCGTTAACCGTTTCCGATATTAGCGCGTACAAACGTACATACATAAAAGGACAATAAATTATAAAAAAAAATACTTTTTGGGCCCTATGAGATTAATAAAAATATTTTAATTTTTAAGATAAGTCCGTGTGCCTAAGGTACCACGGATTACTGCAAAGTGTTCGAAACGTTGGATTTCGAAAAAATGTTAATTTGTTTAATTTAAAATTCTAATATAAATGTTCAAATAACTATTTTTTTGTTCAAATAACATTTTTTTTTAACATGCATGGCAGGGCAGGCAGAGGGTTCTTGGGAACCTAGTGTTAAGACACTCCGTTCTCATTACAGACAGTATATCTCCATTTTCCGCCTAATTTAAGGAATTGCGTTAAGTGGAGAAACTCATCGCTGTGCTTTGTCATGTAACTCTAGTTACGCTAAGAAGAAATAAAAACAATCAATATTTCATTTCCTCGAGGGGGAATCGAACCCACAACCTCTCTCTTAACGTACAGGTGTTTACAGTCACCTGTACGTTAAAAAACTAAATTATCCAATGTAACAAACAATGCTGATAAATAAATCAACTAACTTCACATTGGCCACAACTCGTTAGCCGTACTTTATTAGAATAAGAATAAAAAAATAATATACATTTAATCCAGAGGCAAACGTGACACGTCCCACTTGAAGAAACTGAAATATTGAAAAATACAATTTAAGTTTCAGTTTCGACCCTGCATACCCTGACCGTCCCAGGGCTCTGACTAAGCCATGCACGATCTTATGAAGTCATCGAGTCATCGCTTATAACGGGTATTGCCGCGTAAAAACACAGAAAAAAAAATTAAACTCTTTCGCGATACGATGAGATCGCAAAACAATTATCTGTTAAAGAAAATCTTAAATATTTAATAATTAAAATGAATCGAGCGTCTGTACATAAATAAACTTGATTTAAATTCCAAGTAAAATCTTATAGCACGATTCGTAGTTCATAAACGCATAATATCCTCATCGTGGACGATGGTCGCGGAGGTTAACACCGCACTAGTGAAGTGAAAACTTTAAAAAAGTTTTTAACGTAAGCCAAATGCATGTACATATGTGGTCTTATATTTTAACCTCCACAGATATAATCTGTACATGGAAGATATATTTAATTATCATTATAGACGACGCTTATTAACTTTCTCTTTTTTTTTCTTAGCTTCACGCTGTATCCCGCACATGGCAGGGTAGGCAGAGGGAACTTGGGAACCTAGTGTTGAGGCCTGTCGTGGCGCAGCGGCACAAGAGTGTGACTGTAACCGATAGGTTCTGGGTTCGATCCCCAGTCGAGGAAATGAAATATTGAATATTTTCAATTTAAATATTTAATGTTTCATTTCTTCGCTCTGGTAATAAGGCGAAGTGCGGCGTTGAGTTCCGCCACTCAACACGCAATGCCTCAAATTCGGCGGAAAGTGGGGAACGGAAGTGGAACGGAGTGTCTTTACACTAGGTTCCCGGGTTCCCTCTGCCTACCCTGCCTCGTGCGGGATACAGCGTGAAGCTAAAAAAAAGTGTTAAGACACTTCGTTCCGCTTCCGTTCCTCACACTTATTAACGCGGGCCAAAGATAGTGATTCTATATATTTTTTTGTCTTTGTCTGTGCGTTTGTACGCGCTACTCTTAGAAATGTATTTTGACATAGTAACGTCAATTTAAAATATTGATTTAGCTGAAATTTTAGTTTTCAATGTTTTAAAAGTGATTATATTATTGGAATAAGAAAGTTATTGAGATTAGTAAATAAAATAGTTGAGTGATAAATCTAACGCCGCCGCTCTTTCTCTTGTTCCCTGAGCGGGAAAATTAAAACTTTTCTCGAGTCGAGAATCGAATGCACAACACTCACGTAAACAGGCCAAATGTTACTTTCTCAGCTTCACGCTTCATGCTGTATCCCGCACATGCCAGGGTAGCCAAAAGGAACTTGGGAACCTAGTGTTAAGACACTATTTTATTATTTGAGGAATTGCGTGTTGAGTGGCGGAATTCAACGCCGCACTGTGCCTTGTTACCAGAGCTAAGGAATGAAAATATTAAATATTTAATTTGAAAACATGAAATATATAATTTCCTGGGGCGATGATCGAACCCACAACCCTTTTAGTTTACAATCACACGCTTGTGCCGCTGCGCCACGACAGGCCTTGGCCATGTTACTTACAGAATTATAATTTAATTTATTATATTTTTAAAACCATTAGACTTACGCTGTATGTCAAAGGCCAAGAGTTCGTCGTGTTATCCACACACGATAAGTTTATCTTGACCTAATTCTTTAAAGATCAACACTTGAGGCAATTTCTTTTGCCATTTCACGAAAAATATGGGTTTTATTGTGGAAAAAACAGAATTTAAAAAAATATTAACATGTATTCGAATCCCTTTTTTTTAAGTAATTATTTTCATATACAAACATTTTATCGAAATAAATATGTATTTTAAATTGTCATAACTTTTTTAATTATAAATGTATTGAAATAAAGCAAATACTAAACGTTGAGTGCCAAAATATAATTGTGGAAACTACATTTCAATCTGGTTAGCCGTTTATGATATTGGCGCGTACAAACGCACAGACAAAAAAACTAATCTTTAAATCATTATTTTGGGCCCTATTATATTTACAAAACGTGCCCTATAAAGAGCCGTCCATTAATCATGTGATGTTTTTTGTAGCATTTTTTAACATCTTCTCCCTCTTTGGTGATGCGTGGTGACGTTTAAACTTATTAGTTACTTACTTATATGTACAGGTAATATATTACTGCACACCCCATAACCCCTTGTGATATTTCGTGATTTTTTTACGAACCCCATCCCCTTTTTTCGAACCTCACGTGATTAACGAACGGCCCCTAAGGTGTTATTTAATATATCTTCCATGTACAGACAGTGATCAGATACAGATTTATTATACATACCAAAAACATTTGTCTCTAAAGACTCTAAGGGAGCCGCCATATGTTTAACATGTATCTTTGAATGATAGTATTTTAGAATGATGTTCTATAAAGGCTTCCAAGTCCAATTTCATGAGGGCGTTGAGTACAAGGCAAAAGACGGCGTCGAGTTCTGCCACTCAACAAGCAATGCCTCAAATTCGGCGGAAAGTAGGAAAGGGAAGTGGAATGGAGTGTCTTAACACTAAGTTCCCAAGTTCCCTCTGCCTACTCTGAAAACTGCGGGATACAGCGTAAAGCTGAGTAAGTTAATTTTATTCTCCCTTTGTTTACAGATGCTGTTACTTGCCCTCTCCGTGATGGCTGTCACGGTGGTGGCTTTCCCTCAAGACAACATGTCTGTAGATCCAGCGCTGTTAGCTGAAATCTTCGGCACCCCATCCACCTTAGAAACTGGCAATTCACCAAAATTTGAAGACGTAAGTGGATATTATTAATATAACTAATATCAAAATGATAAATGTACATTTTCAATTTAAATATTAGATGTTTTCATTGCTTTGCTACGATAACATAGGCAAAGCGCAGCGTTAAGTTTCGCCACTCAACACGCAATGCCTTAAATTCGAAAGATTCGTGGAAAGCGGAGAACGCAAAGGAGTGTCTTAACCTACAACACAAAAAGAAGGGTGTTATAACTTTGATCTGTCCGTCTGTGGCGCTGTAGCTCCTGTATGAATTAACCGATTTAGGAGCGGTTTTTAATGGAAAGGCTCATTAATTGCAATGGTTCTAATAGATTTTTATAACGTTTTATAAATATCGGATAAGGATTTTGAGGCCTGTCGTGACGCACCGGCACAAGCGTCCGACTGTAAACGACAGGTTATGGGTTCGATCCCCACTCGAGGAAATGAAATATTTAATATTTTCAAATTAAATATTCAATGTTTTCATTTCTTCGATCTGGTAACAATACAAAGCGCGGCGTTCTTCTTCCGGCCATTCAACACGCAATGCCTTAAATAAGGCTGAAGGTGGGGAACGGAAGTGGAACGGAGTGTCTTAACACTACGTTCCTAAGTTCCCTCTGCCATGTGCGGAATACAGCGTGAGGCTGAGATTTATGACATTTTAAGAGCTGAGATGAGGTAGATATTTTGAGAGATGTTTAAAATGTTAAATGTTGTTTTCTAATGAGATACAATTAAAATTTATTTTTATAGATAACAGTGAGACCAACGCAAAGCGGTGTGATTTACACGAACAAAGATGGCGAGGACTGCCAGTGTGTGCCGTACTACCTGTGCGATAGTAAAAATGTATCTACATACGTCAACGATCCTAAATACAACGGATGGGGGGAGTTGGATATCCGGTGAGTACAATTCCGTACAGTAGCTGGGTGGGTACAGGGAACTTGGGAACCTAATGTTAATGATCCGTTCCACTTCCTCTTAATTTTTTAGGTTTTTAAGGTGAGTTTAATGGCGAAAGTCAAAGACGATTGGTGGTGTTATCAGAATGAGGAAATGAAATTGATTTATTCCTTCATGTGAGAATTGAGCCCATAGCTACCGCGTTTTTGGTTACACAGTGCCGTTGCACCACGAGGCCTTTTACGAATTTATTGACATAGCATTAAAAATATTTAAAAAAAAGATTTTTCTTTAAGTAAAGCTGTCTTAGCACAATGGCTGCGTGTGACCGTTGCACATTTGATTCCTTCTGCCCGCGGCTTCGCCAGCTTCCATTACACAATTTTATTTACCAATTTCAACTGCATTCTTGTTGTAATAACATTATCACTTTAAAGACAATGTCCATACATTGAAAACTAAAATTTCAGCTAAACTAATATGATTTTTGTAAGATGTTATTTAATATATCTTCCACGTACAGACAGTGATCAGATACAGATTTATTATAAGTATAGATTTTCATTTTGCTCGCTCATGTAGATTTGGAGTAGGAGAGAAAGAAAACTGTCAAGAGAGTGTGGAGCGTTGCTGCAAGAACCCTATGCTTCAACCCCCACCTGAACCTGTGACCCCTGACCCCAAAACTATTAAGGGATGCGGTTATAGAAACCCCAAGGGTCTGGACTTCACTATCAAAGGTGGTTTTGTAAGTATCAAAATTAGTTATAGTTATACTACCGGCCCGTCCGCGGCTTCGCCCGCTTGAATTACTCTATTTTATTTGCTTATCTCATTTACTTTCTTTTTCTAATAAAATTATCACAATACCATATATTGAAAAGTGATATTTCAGCGACATGTTAAAAAAATATGTAACAATTTTGTCGAAATATTTTTTTTTTGTATTTTTTAGCATCTTGGGAACCTAGTTCCGTTCCCCACTATCCGCGTGTTGAATGGCGGAACTCAACGCCGCGCCTCCAATGTAAAAGCTTATTTTATCTGTTATTTGAATTTCAATAACTGAAAGCTTTTCAATTAACAAATAATACAAGTAATACCAAGCGCGGCGTTGAGTTCTGTGACTTGAAAAAATGCCATAGACTAAGAAACAGAAGTGTCTTAACACTAAATTCCTTCTCTTTACCCTGTTTTTAAAGCCCCGACGCAAAAAACCCATCTTCTGTTATAAATTGGACCTGTCTGTCTGCAGCGCCGTACCTCTTGAATGAATAAATCGATATGGATTCGATTGCTTGATCGAAAGTATTGTTCATAGCGGTGGTACTTAGGTTGCTTTATAAAATCCGAAGCATTTTGACGTGATGAGGTAGTCATTTCATGGGACGGGGGCTTTTTTATATATCTTTTTGTTTAAAGGGCAACGAAGCTCAATTCGGGGAGTTCCCCTGGGTGATCGCTTTACTGAACGCGAAGGACTTGACTTACGTCGGGGTCGGAGTGTTGATACACCCGCAAGTAGTTATGACTGGCGCTCATGTTGCTTACAAGTAAGTCAAGTGTTTATAGTACTTATGTTTATAGATGTAATATGATATCCCACACATACCAGCGTAGGCTGAGTGTACTTGGGAACCTAACGTTCCCTACTTTTTTCACTGAATTTAAGCCCAATTTCTGCCGAATTGCCAACATGAAATACCTCAAATTTGGCAGAAACAACAACTTACAAATAAATGAAAAAAGTGTATAATTTGATCTTAAATGGAATGTCTTAACATGAGGTTCCCTTGGTACTTGGGAACCTCATGTTATGTTTCCCTCTGTCTTTCCTGCCATGTTTACGTACTATCTTTATCCTTTCTTCCAGATATGCTCCGGGCACATTGATCGCGCGGGCCGGGGAGTGGGACACGCAGACGAACAAAGAAAGACTCAAGGCCCAGGAGAGATTGGTACAAGACATAGTTATTAGAGAAGGTTTGTTTTGGAAATTTTTATACTTCCGGTCGTATTCTTTGAGTCAAAAATCGTATGTACAAAGGTACTCCTTGACGCAGCAGTTTGAATAGACTAAAGCAGATTGGTTTTTTTATTGCTATCTGATAGATATTATTTATAATATGCTACTGTTTTTTTTTAATTCTTTTTTCTTTTTTTTATTTTTTTAAGCTTCACGCTTTATCCCGCTCATGGCAGGATAGACAGAAGGAACTAGTCTAACTAGTGTTAAAACATTCTTTTCCGTTCCCCACTTAGCACATAATTTGAGCAATTACTGATTGACTGGCGTAACTCAACGCCGCGCTTTGCCTTGTAACCCAAAATTAAATATTTAATTTCCTCAGGTGTGAATACAACTCAAAACTTGTCGTTTTTACAGGCGCACGCTTGCGGCATGACTGGCCTCATGTCTTGCCTGAGTAAACTGTAGTGTATGTGTTTTTTTTTCAGATTTCCACCCTAAGTCTCTCCGTAATGACATAGCTCTCCTGCGTCTCCAGCAGCCGGTCGAGCTGATGGACCACATCAACGTGATCTGCCTCCCGCATCAGAACGAAGACTTTGACCACTACAAGAATTGTGTTGCCAATGGATGGGGGAAGGCGTATTTTGGTTAGTTATGTTCTTGCTCTGGCTTCGTCTGGCTTAATTAAGTGCAATGATTGTGAAAGAAAGGTTTCTACCTTTCTTTCACACAGTCCATATTTAATTTACCGCGACCCATTTGCGGCTTCGCCCGCTTGAATTACTCAATTATTAATTATTCAATTTGAATTCTGAGTCTAAAAAAATATCTCTACAAACGGAGAGAAACATTGCATTGCATTGCACCGTTTTGTCTTTATGATTTTATGTTATCTTACAAACTATATCTTCTTCTCTCGATAAAGATAGTAGATTGAGTATTAATCAAATTTTATATAATGAAATAAAAAAGAGACCTGTCGTGGCGCAGCCGAACAAACGTATGACTGTAACCGATGGGTTGTGGGTTCGATCCCCACTCGAAGAAATAAAATATTTAATGTTTTCATTTCTTCTCAGTTCCACCACTCAACACGCTATTCCTCAAAATTCGGCGGAAAGTGGGCAACGGAAGCGGAACGGAGTGTCTTAACACTAGGTTCCTAAGGTCCCTCTGTTTACCCTGCCATGTGCGTGAAGCTGAAAAAAAAAAGAAATAAAAAAATAAAGATATTATATTTACAATTTCCTTGAGCGGGTATCGAACGCTTGTATTCCTGCGCCACGAAAAGCCTCATTTAAAAATATATTCCCTCAACAGGACGTAAAGGCAGTTACGCAGTGATACTAAAGAAGATAGAAATGAACATGGTTGATTTCCAGCGATGCTCGAACTTACTGAAGCAGACCAGATTGGGTTACTGGTTCAAATTACACGACAGTTTTGTCTGCGCTGGGGGAGAAGAAGGGAAGGACACGTGCACGGTGAGTTGGAGATTATTTATTTCAGTTTCAAGCTGGCAGGGTAGGTAGAGGGAACTTGGGAACCTAGTGTTTGAGGCATTGCGTGTTGAGCGGCGGAACACAAGAGAACAAAAACTAAAATATTATTTATTTAATTTCTTCGAGTCCATGGCCTGCTACGTATATACAGTCGCACACTTGGGCCATTGCGCCACGACAGGGCTTCAGATTTAATGATTGTTTATAATATTATTTAATTTCTATGGGGTAGATAGATTTTTTTTTATTTTTTTTTTTATTTTTTTATAGCTTCACGCTGTATCCCGCACTAGGCAGGGTAGGCAGAGGGAACTCGGGAACCTAGTGTAAAGTCACTCCGTTCCACTTCCGTTCCCCACTTTCCGCCGAATTTGAGGCATTGCGTGTTTAGGGGTGGAATTCAACGCCGCGCTTTGCTTTATTACCAGAGCGAAGAAATGAAACATGAATATTTAAATTGAAAATGTTAAATATTACATTTCCACGACTGGGGATCGAACCCAGAACCTGTCGATTACAGTCACACTCTTGTGCCGCTGCGCCACGACAGGCCTCATCGGGTAAATAGATGAGATACTTTATTTCATTTTTACAAAAATAAATTAAGAAATTTTGATGTATTTTTATCTTGAAAACTATATTTTCTTTTGTTGATAAAGAGTAGATTTATTAACAATGAATCTATATTAATTATTATCTTAACACTACTCACTCAGCTTCACGCTGTACCCTGTACATAGTAAGCTAGCCAAAGGGAACTTGGGAACCTAGGTTTAACACACTCCGTTCCACAATACTTCAACATATATACCTTTCAACTTCCCAGGGTGACGGTGGAGCCCCACTCGCGTGTCCCATAGGCAATGATAGATACAAGCTGACCGGCCTGGTGGCCTGGGGCGTCGGATGCGGAGCTAAGGACGTGCCCGCTGTCTACGCCAGAGTGTCCATGTTCAGACAGTGGGTAGATCAAGTAACGTCTGCCTGGGGATGCGATTTAAACGAATATAGTTTGTAATGACATTTTCGATTTGAGGTTGTTTAATGATGATATCATTAAATGTGTGATATCGCTCCTTTTTTTGTAAATTGTTTAAATCAATTAAAATTTTAGTAATGTATTTCTTGAATTTTGTTTAACATTTTTAATAATTAAATATTAAAATTTCTTTGGTTGTCAAATTGATGTATTTTTTTTAAGACGAAATAATATATCTGAAATATTTTTTTTTAATTTAAGATATTTAATAAATTGATATTTTGTATTTATTTTTGTTTTATTGTTAATTTTTAAACAAAACCAGAGTCAATTTTAGTCGACCTTATTTTAAGCGCTAAAATTTACTTAAAAGTGGTGCTTTTACGTTATGAATAGATATTAATTCATTTTTAATAAACATATTTACATGAATATTTTTTCCAATTTCACGCTGTGTCAGTTCAGTATTTAGGCAGGGGGAAGCTTAGTGTTATTAAACTCCGTTCCGTTCTTTTCTTTCCGCCGAATTTGAAGAAATCATACTCGGCTTCACGCTGTATCCCGCACACGGCAGGGTAGACAGAGGGAACTTGAGAATCTAGTGTTAAGACACTACGCTCCACTTCCGTTCTCCGCCGAATTTGAGGCATTGCATGTTGAGTGTCGGAACTAAAGGCCACGTTTTGCCTTGAACCAGAGCGAAGAAATCTAAATATTAAATATTTAAATTGAAAATATTAAATATTAAATTTTCCCCGAGTGGGGACCGTACCCACAACCTGTCGGTTACAGTCACATGCTAGTGCAGCTGCGCCACGACAGACCTCTTTGAAGAAATCAAATTTTAAATATTTCATTTGAAAATATAAAATACCGAATTCACAACCAATCACGTTTACAGTAACACGCATGTGCCCTTCTATAGAGTGTCTTAACTCTACGTCCCCATTTCCTCTGCCTACCCTGCCATGGACAGAGAACGTGGAGTAGAGTACAGGTAACAGTAAAGAGTAGAGTACAGGTAATAAAAGAAAACAACGAAAATAAGTTTAAAATTTTATTTATAATAACAATATGGATACTTAGCTATAGTTGACTATTTTCTATTTACTTAGTTATGCGATAACATGTCCCTTTAAAATCAAAACATGATGAATACTGGTTGAGATCTCGTTGAAATATTGACCGTAAAAAGTTAAGGTGAAATTTGATATTAACTCGTCCAAGTAGAGAACATGCGGCGTTGAGTTCCGCCACTCAACACTTAAGGAAGTTTCTTACTTAACATTAGTTTATTCTGTTAAGTGGGGGCTATTTTTTTTTTTTTAAAAAAATTACATCTTTTTCTTACAAATTAATGCAAATTTATTATATGGTTTTAACATACAGCAACATTTAACGTTGCGTGTATCCTTTAAAAAAAACAAAAAAAAAATAAATATACACAAAGATTGACATTAAAAATCGATTTATGAGAAAAAAATATCGATTTTATAACTCGATTTTGGTCAATATTTCACTAATCTATATTAAAACTATGAGTATTAATGGAATTTCAACAAAAAACGTAACAATTAAGTAAAAAAGACCATAATGAGATCAACAAAAAACAGTTGTTTATGGTTCATTTTAAATGGAACTTTAATATAAATGTATATGTATAAAGAGATAATATATATACAGTATATAAATAGTGAGTACTTCCGGATTAATGATCATACCGGAAATGGGTTATTGCAATTTGAATAATTTAACAACATATTTATATATAATGTATATTTAAATATATTTTTTTATATTTATTTCGCGATTCAAATTGTATTTTACACTAATTTTAGAGACTTTATTTATGAAAATATTTTCTTAAAAAAAGTATTATTATTTACATAGCCACTGTTCGCTTCGCTCTAGATCCTCTGTTCGCTTCGCTTGTTGTAATTATATAAAAAAATAGCACTGTTTTATCTAAATGATGAGAATAAATACTTAGAAAAGTAATAACTTCAAACGATATATGTATATTTGAAAAGTTATGTTATATGTTTGTCTGACTGTCCATAAGATAATTCTGAAATGGTTTAAGATGAACATTAGCAAGTTATTAAAAGATGAATAATATAAAATAATTCGCCTTTTTTTTGTTTGTAAGATATATATTATTTGCTCACTAATTATTTTCTAATGCTGTCAAATATTAACAAAAAAAAAACTTTCCTCAAATGTCGTTCAATAAAACATCTTTATTTAATTTAGTAGTTATTATGTAATAAACAAACATACACCTCGCTTTAATAAAGTGAAAGTGCAACAATATTGACATAATGTGACTATTTTCGACCATTATTAAACAACAAATGTAGATATAGATAATAACAACACTTTTTATTTTAAAAAAAACGACACGTTATCGCATAACACTGGCATAGACGCGGTTACAGATTCATATCACACTCGAGATATACCACAGATTATATAAAAAAATATGTATCACATTAATTAAATCGATTTTGTAATAGAGTTAAATTAATTCGATTTATTAATTGTTTTAGTACAAAGAGGTAACGTATTAAAACTTTAAATTTTCTTATTTTTTTTTATCAATTTCAATATTTACTTTAAGTGGCGACGCGCTATTTGCTTCGTAAATCGCTAAATTCTTCTACATTATCTGTGGTATATAAGTTGCTATTATTGAAATAAAACAATTGTTTATCATTTTCCACGTATTTAGTTAGAGTTTTATAAAATAAACCAAAATGGCGGACCAATTTTTATACAAATATTTCCCACAATAGTGCTATTGATTGATTACTATAACAAGATGGCGGCCTTTACACGTTTATTTAGAAAGAGATAGCAATAAGCAGTACAACTTTTTTATAGGCCCATAATTTATATATTAATTCTAGTAGTTCATGAGATTAACGCGTTCAAACATACATATCTCAGCATTATATATGTATAAATAGACATAAACTACTTCTATTATTTAGAAAGAGACAGCAAATGTTTTATTTTTTCCACTCTTTTGTTTTTATTTCATAAGCCACCTTTAAAATATGTCACAAGTATCTTTGCGCGTTGTTTCTCTCGAGAAAAGAATAAAGAAAAGCAAGATAAATTTTGAGACCTGGCGTGGCGCAGGCGCAAGCGTGTAAACGTGAGAGGCTGCGAGTTCGAATCCATTCAAATATTTAATATTTGCATCTCCTCAACACGCAATGCTTCGAATTTGGCATGAAGTAGGGCACGTGATTGCTTAACAGGTTCCCTTCCAACTTAAGTTCCCAAATTCCTTCAATTCACCTCTCATGTACAGGATACAGCGTGAAGCTGAAAAAAGGCAAAACTACAAGCCTAACTTCAAAGCGGCCACAACCTATCCACCGTACTGCAACAAAATTTAATGACTTCATTTTAGAAAGAGACACCTATATCATTCTGTCTCGCTCATTCATTTTGTACATAAATTTAAAAACGCCATTTATTTTTCATTTCTATATTAGATTTTTTACAAAGCTTCAGAAAAGAGAAACTAGATATTCTCTTATTTTTTGTCTCGCTCACACACAAACATTCACGTATATATTTATTTATATATATTCAATTTATTGAAGATGGGACATGTAAAAAGGTGATAAATTCACTCCGGTAATAAGATATACCGCGGCGTTGAGTTCCGCCATTCAGGAATCCCGCTATATGCGGGATACAGCGTGAACACCTTTATATATGTACATATATATATCTCCATTTCATACTAAACGTAGAATCATCTAGATAGGTGCTTTTTTTAAAAAAAAATAATAACCGCCATTTTGGTTCAACCTATACGAAGTGAGACGGAAACCGTCGCCATGTTGGTTTCTACTGGGTTTGCGTGTGGTTTACAGGTTTTCGTGTAGGAAATGGAGTAACGTTGCTTCGTAGTGCTTGGAAGCGTGCATTGCACGCAACGAGTGTCGCTCGCCCGGGTACAGCTAGAAGAAAAAGAATAAAAATAATTTAATGTCATTATTTTTTTAATTCAGACTTACTGTAGAGTTTCACTTTGGTAAGTGTCAAAACATTTCATTCTCCGCTCTCCGTTTCAATTTGAGACTAAATAGCTCAGCTCAGCAGCAGCTAACGCTCAGCTTCACGCTGTATCCCGCACATGACAGATGGTACTTAGGAACCTAGTGTTAAGACATTCCGTTCCATTCCCCACTTTCCGCTGAATTTGAGGCATTTCGTATTGAGTGACGGAACTCAACGCCGCGCCTTTGCCTTGTTACCAAAGCGAAGAAATGAAATATGAAATATTTGAATATAGAACATATTAAATGTTTCACTTCCTCGCGTGGGGATCAAACTCACAACCTGTGGCACTAAAACAAATAATTATCATCCCTGAGTAGGCACTGAAGCTGCTACCACCGCGTTTACTGTAAACCATCTCCCATCGATGGTTTCAAACCAACTTTCAATAAAGCAAATATCTTTAAAATTATATAAATAAATCTTATCTTAGTTAATATAAAAATAAACTAGCGACCCGCCAGCGGCTTCGCCCGCTTGAATGATTCTACTTCTTATTTTTAGTTCTAATAAAATTATCACTTTTGAGAAAATATGTACACATTGAAAACTCAAATTGCAGTTAAATTAACAAACAAAAAATACAGCAATTATTTACGAACAAAATATTTTTAAATAGAATAGATTTAAATAAAAAACACCAACAGTTGAAAAAAGTGGTTATCAAAATATAAAAGTGAAAACTACATTGAAATCTGATAAGCCGTTTCTAAAATTAACACATACAAACGCAAAGACAAAGAGACATTTTCAATCACTATTTTAGGCCTTATAACATAAATAAACGTATAAGATGTTATTTAACATATCTTCCATGAACAGACAGTGATCAGTTACAGATTTATTATAAGTATAGATACTAAATTGAAGCATCGAACCCGCACTATCCAACTACAACTGACCTGAACCCTGTGCGGTTTCCCAAGTCGTATCAGTTCTGACAGTAACGCGGCCGTGTGACAAAAGTGTACGTTTTCATCAGCGAGGCCGTGTATTATAAGTAATCTGCCTTCTCTGCAAAACAAAAGAAAAGGTGGAATAACACTTTGAAATAAGTTCTCAGCTTCACGCTGTATCCCGCACATGGCAGTGTAGAGAGAGGGAACTTGGGAACCTAGTGTCAAGACACTCTGTGCCGTTCCCCACTTTCTGCTGAATTTCAGTCAGAGTCTGAGTGGCGGAACTCAGAGCCTAATTAAAAATTAAAACTGAAAATAAAAAAATAGTATTTTTTTTACTATTTTTTAAAGTGTTATTCCACACTTATTACAGAAACTACTAAACATTTATTTAAAAAGCGTATAAAAATTTTGAACGAAGCGAGATTTGAACCCGCGCCTCTTAAATACCATTCAAGCGCTCTGACCAACCAAGCCATCCGTTCTCATCGAGCTACGTTGAAATTCTTATATGCTTGTTACAACTTATTTATGTTGTTAGCATCTAAGTTTTAGTTTAATATGTAATTTCCTCGAACGAGGATCGAACTGACAACCTATAGCCTAGAGTCACATGCTTGTGCTTTAAAAATTGTAAAATATTTACCATCTTTCACTGTCTCAAATATAATATAATTAGGTATCTTTTTTTGAAATATTTAATATTTTCAATTTAAAATATTTAATGTTTCATTTCTTCGCTCCGGTAATAAAGGCAAAGCGTGGCGTTGAGTTCCACCCCTCAACACGCAATGCCTCAAAATCGGCGGAAAGTGGGGAAAGGAAGTGGAACGGAGTGTCGTAACACTAGGTTCCACTTCCGTTCCCTCTGCCTACCCTACTTAGAGCGGGATACAGCGTGAAGTTGAAAAAAAAAAAAAAAGTATCTTTTTCATCAATATTTAAGAATCTTTCAGTAGCCAGCGTATAAAACTTTTGTTTATAACAATTATGAATATAATCTGTTGTAAGTATTGTCTGTAGTGACTGTTTAACTTTGAGTAGAGTTCCACTTGTTGAGTGGTAGGTGCCTGTCAGGGAACTACGTACCTGTCAGGGAAGAAAGGCGCATGAGCGAGCACGCTGGCCCTGCTGTAGGCGTGCGGCGCGGCGGCCGGCAGCCCCATGTAGCGCTCCGTGTAGGCCGTGTCGTAGAGGCGCCAGCACGTCACCGGCGCGCCCGCCACGCACACCTTGAACGTGTTGGGGCGCGTCGCCAGCCCCAGCAGCGCCAGGTACCCGCCTGGGGGTGGAAGGCACGTTACGTATCATTGAATATCATTGAAAAAACAAACAAAGCTATTTAAATTAATAAACATATCTCTTACCGTAACTCCACCCGTGTATCGCGACTCTGTCCATGTCGATGCAACGCGTCTCCTTCGCGAGCCATTGTAACACTTCCACCTGTAATTTATAAATTAACCGACTTGAAAAAAAAGAGAAGCTCTCTCGTGGCGTAGAGGTACGAGCATATATATTATTTTCATTTTCATCGTTCTGGTATCGAGGCAGATCGCGGCGTAGGAGTCCCGCAAATCCACACGCAATGACCAGAATTCGGTAGAAAGTGGAGAACAGAGAATTGTTTTCGTGTAAACAGAGTGTCCTAACACTAGGTACCTATTTATTAATATTTATTTTTTACTAAATACTAATTTTAATCTAAGTGGGGAACGGAAGTGGTATGGAGTGTCTTAACACTAGGTTCCTTGGTTCCCTCTATCTACCCTGCCTAG